>JAJSOF020000019.1:116660911-116663411 GCA_025594305.2 Periplaneta americana | reverse complement strand
ATAGAATGTTTTATTTTCGCTGGGAAAGTTAAGGCCATAAGGCCTTCTCTTCCACTCAACCAGCCTTAATCAATACAATAGAGACATACTTATTTACATTATAAATATTTACAGTACACTAAATTTTCTCCAGCAATATTCTTAAGTTGAGTTTTAATGACTTAGTACATGTTTACTTAATTTGGAATAAAACCTATACTTATAGGCCCTAAGTAATAACTAGGCAGTGCATTTTCGTTCCCAAACGTACAGAGGATCGAGTAGTTTCTTCTGGTAGCTACATCTGTTACGTCACGTGGATACGTAAGCAAAGTAGAACTGCAAGCAGGTACGCGTGGGGCCAATAAATAATAATGATGTAATGTATTATAAATATTCTGTAACGTCATATGACGTAGAAACAACATTCTCTTAGTTTAAACAAATTTTATGTGATGTTCGTAAAAGATTTGCATTTGATAACTGCAGAATATATGTTTTCGTTCACTGCAACGGGATAGGTTTTGATAAACGAATTATTTGTATATATTGTGTAAAATATAAATATTGATAATTTAGATATTGATTTTTGTTATTATTATTTTGTCCCTGTAACGCCATGTGACTTAGGAAGAACATTTTCTTAGCTTCAACAAATTTTTACTGGCAGTTATAGTAAAAGATATGAATTTTACAATCTCAGAACATAACAGTAAACATGATACACGTTAACTGTAAATACTCTATATATAAAATATTCAATTAACTCATTTAACGTAATCAACTCCGTTACGGTGAACAAAAATTGAGAGTTTATGAATCAATATTCATATTACCAATATTTATATTTTACACAATATATACAAATAATTCGTTTATCAAAACCTATCCCGTTGCAGGAAATGAAAACATATATTCTGAAGTTATGAAATGCAAATCTTTTACGAAGATCGCATAAAATGTGTTTAAACTAAGAGAATGTTGTTTCTACGTCATATGACGTTACAGGGGCATATTTATAACACATTACAGCATTATTACTTAATTGCCCCATGCATACATGGTTGCAGTTCGACGTTGCTTACGTATTCACGTAACGTAACAGACGTAGCTACCAGACGAAACTACTCGATCCTCCGTACGTTTGGGAACGAAAATTCGTTGCCTAGTAACAACTTAATTTATGAGCTAATGTAATTTAATTCAGTCTATATGTAATATGTAAAGAATTATGTATTTAAAGGGAAAATTGAGATGTAATATGGTATAGTTCTTGGGTTGCTCAGTCAGTAGAGCGTTGGCGCGCATAGCCAAAGGTCCCGGGTTCGATATCAGGCCATGGAACAATTTTTCTCTTGAAATTATTCAAGTCGACTTTACAGGGAACTATGCCTGAAAAGCCAGATTTGTACAGCCTTGTCGTGTTAGAAATAATCTCGAAATATCTGTAATCTCACGAGCATTGTACTCGTATTGTGTGGACGCTGGTATATTGAGTTACAGAATACTTCGTACCTACATATTTGCAGGCGGTAATATTAATTTAAGATTAAATTATGTGGATGCACTGTTACGTGTGCTATGCCCTGTGTGTTCTGCTTACCAAATACTGTAATTTCAATTAATTTACGCATGCGTGATGCGGCAAAATATGCTCATTACTACACTTCATGTATCGTCATACCTGCTGCAAATTTCATACGAGCCACCTTTGACATCATGGCACTGGTTTTACACGCACACTTGAGTTCATTCCAGTCTATTTCTGGAAATGTAGGCAGTGTTATTTGTCTTTGGGGTTATGTAATACACAATGTGGCGTGTTGTAATCGAATAGTTGTGCCTCTACTAACTTCCTACACTTCGTGTCACAAATCATAGTCGCTGAGCATACAAAGATATTTGTAGTCTATTACATAGCGCTCTCAAATGAGTCTTTGTGCATGCTGCAACTTCCACCGTTTTCCAAAACTTATCTCCGCAAAGTCAACATTTCAAACCATGGGACCACAAGCACGCTCAATATTGTAAATGATGTTGGAATAATTACTTGTCAAATACAACTGTACAATCTAGAGTCTAAGCTAATATCTGTCCCATTCCAATGTTAAACAACACTGTTATTTTAAATTCCACGTCACATTCAATCATTGCCATTCATACATAGTTTTCTGCCCAAGAGCAGTTCTTTCACTGCAAACTCAGCATTCTCTAATCTTTCTTATTTTCGTTTTCCTCTTAGTCTTAGTCCATTTATCTTGAGGCACTCACCCACCCTTAATTTTTAATTGTCCTTCAAATCATAGATTTTTATTTTTATGTCATCTGAAAGCCTGGACATTCTAATATTAAAAAAATATATCAGTTTTGTTCCTGTGATATGTGCTTAATTAATTGTCTGACTTTTTATTGACCGGAAACGTCCTTTTTAAACCGGAAGTGTAATTCTCCGAGCGTCGATTCGTCACTTTCTGTCAATTTTATATATTTTTCGTGTAATAACAATTCGAATTGGGCAGCA
>JAJSOF020000019.1:116153411-116658411 GCA_025594305.2 Periplaneta americana | reverse complement strand
CGGCAAGTCGTACGCAGGGTATTTGTTATCATCGGTTGCGTACCGCAACATTCCACAATATAAATCAAATGCTCCGTGTCAATGTTGACCGTTGAAATTAATGTCAACAAATACGTAAGTAATCGTCTTAACCCTCTCCCCATATCCCGACAGTACGTATTTCCAAACAGTTCACATTCCTGCCACTACCGGCGTTACCGTACGTATCGGTACGTACTCTTCAGAATGAACGCCGTACTTGCTAGGCAACTTCTCTGCGGAAGTGTAGGAAGATTGAATTCTCTAGGCCCATCGGCTAGCCACATGACGGCATACAGCGAGCCACGACACACTTTGGACTGAACACCCAGTACTTAGGGGCGTAACCTTCATAACAGAAGCAACAAAAATTACAGGCTGTTATAGAATGAAGAGCAGGTTAGTCATTGCTTCTTATGCACTGGTTGATACAGTAGTGGAAAGAGAGAGAGGGTGAATGAGCATCAGTTCAACTGGGCAACATCGCATTGACTACGCGTGACCTTCAGACTCACATTTTTGTATCCCACATTATAACATTATCTATGATTAGAAACTTTTTAAGATACACAATTGAATTATTCTTTACAGATATAAGGAAAGAAATGTATCAACGAAAGAAAAACATAATATTAATTAACCTGAAATAATTTACTGAGAATAAGTACTACAAAATGTTACATTAGATGCTTGCGAGAGATATTGAAACTGTTCTTCATTCCCATCGGAAAATTGAGTTCTTTTATATCATGCGTCTCTTGTTCTTTGAAAAGATCTTTGAGGATAGCGAATGACAGTACATGCCCTCCAAATTGCCTCTGACACCAGGTCCCTTGTGTCGTAACGTCTGGACTACACGATTTCCTGTTCATGACCTACAACCAGAAGTCACAGGGAGTGAGATCTGGAGGACGAAATTCCCCAAACGTCTTTCGAAGAACCATCGGATCTGAGTGATGAAACAGAGCTTAGATTTATATTGAATTTAACGGAATTTTTCGTCACCTTTTGTAAGCATCGGATGTCACATTTGTAGCATTAATCTGGGTAAAATACTTCACTTTAATAGCTATCATGTATTGTCCTTTATTGACATCCCTGACCATATCTCTGCAAGTAATAGAAGAATATTATTGATTACATAATACTTTTGTTTGTTTTCGTGGTTTTACCCACAGCAACTTATTGCATGCAGTAATGATACAACTTAATATATGTATCACACGCAAGGTTTCATAAGCGAGTCCCAGATATTAAGTCTGGAAAAGTCTTGAAATGGTTTTAGAATTTTATAGATTTAAGAGTTTAACTTAAGATTTTGTAAGTTTTTATTTCATTCTATTTTATTATTTTTTTTTTTTTTTGGAAAATAAGAGACAAACAAACGAACGAAAAAGGGAAAAGGACTAAAGAAGGAAAGATTTCTGAATCACGTCATCATATTTAAATCACTGCATTGGTATATTTTACCTTTTCTTTTAAATTCATGGAAACACATTGATCTTTATAACATTCAAACTCTTCAGTTCACTACAACAAACTTTTTGTGCAGCTAGAAAATTGTTCGAAGATATTACATTATTTATACATTCTAAAAATTTTATTAACAGCACTAAAATGACAGGGGAAACACTTTGCTATCTATTAGAAGTATCAGGCCCCATATTTAACAGCAAAGTTTTTCAAGAAATGAATAGGCAAATCGAAATTTAATAAAATTAACAAAATATTATATCATATTTTTAGATCTACCTCTAAATTAGGTACCATATTTTAAGTTTTATCACATAATTTTAACTTGTCTTTACTAACTTAAAACTAGAAATAAGCTCGAAATTTAAAATGTAACCGTATTTGTAAAGTAGATTTGAACTTCACTATCCGAAACTTATGAATAAGTTAATATTTTTGTGTACATTTTATTCAATTGTCGGTTTTTGGTTTAATTATGTGAATCCTTCTTAATTGTAATCTAATACTAATATGTATACTAATGTGTTTATTTTTATTTTTACTGTGTACATTTTTTATTGAATTATCGGCTTATGTTTTTGTGTGATTCGTATTTAATTCTAACAACATTAATATGTATTCCACTATGTTTATTTTTATTTTATGAGGTAAATTTTTATGTAACTACCCCTTTTGATCTCATTATGTACCTAAATTTTATCAGTATGTAATTACTTAATTCCTTACGGCCTTAACTCTGCCAGGTTAAATAAAGCCATTATTATTATTATTATTATTATTATTATTATTATTATTATTATTATTATTATTATTATTATATGAAAGTATGATATTTGATAATTTCTTGCAATTTACCTGTGAAAATTATTCGAGTTTTTCTGCGGAAAGTTGATATTTAATATAGAAGTAGAATATATCTAACAAAAAAAAAATTCTGGTCCTATTTCTATAAAAGAATATTTTCTTACTACTACTACAAAATTGGAGTTTTCAGCCGAATATGTAGATGTAATATAGGAATGAAATAGTTTAGAATCTAAAAATTAAGAGGCTTATTCATAAGTTTATATAGAATATTATTTTTAAACATCAGAATTAATTATTTAATTAATTTTTCACTGTGTAATGAATTTCGATATCTCGTCATTCCATAGTGCAAAGAGTAACTCACAATTTTTTATGAAGCCAAAAGAGGAATAGCAGCGATTCAACAAGTATAATAATTTATATTCTTGCAGCTGTACTGTGTTACGGACTGCAGCATTTCGAGTACCGTATCTCTAGTTCGGTATTACTGAAATTTTCCCAACACACTTCAGATCATTTATGAAATTCTAACACAACACTGTTTTCCAAAATATTGCAACACCGGGTCGGTCTCTCACCTGTAATTCCCACATGCAGGGTTTATTACATTCAGTACTCATGGGTCACGTGAATCAGTGGGGGTTTGGGATGACGCACCGCGCGCCAGTGGTCTGGGTTTACGCTCGTAAAGAATTATAGTTCTGACAATAAAAACGCGAAGCGCCGTTTCACCGCATTCTGCTTGCATCATACGAGTTTCAGCGAAATATACACTCCACAGCATAACAATGGTTCGTTTCACTCAGTTTGAGTCATACGGGTAGACTGTGAGTTTTAGCGAAACGCATACTCCACAGTATAACAATGGTTCGATCTAATAATTTAGAGTTTTACTGATAAACTTTGAGTTTCAGCGATAGATGTAATCCACAGCATGAAATATGGTTCATTGTGATAGGTTTGAGTCAAAAAGATAAACTATGAGTTTAGCGAAACATATACTCCACATCATAACAATGCTTCAATGTATAGATGTAATACCCAGCATGAAATATGGTTCGTTGTCATAGGTTTGAGTCAAAAAGATAAACTATGTGTTTAGCGAAACATATACTCCACATCATAACAATGCTTCAATGTATAGATGTAATCCACAGCATGAAATATGGTTCGTTGTCATAGGTTTGAGTCAAACAGATAAACTATGTGTTTAGCGAAACATATACTCCATATCATAACAATGCTTCGATGTATAGATGTAATCCACAGCATGAAATATGGTTCATTGTGATAGGTTTGAGTCAAACAGATAAACTGTGTGTTTAGCGAAACATATACTCCATATCATAACAATGCTTCGATGTATAGATGTAATCCACAGCATGAAATATGGTTCATTGTGATAGGTTTGAGTCAAACAGATAAACTGTGTGTTTAGCGAAACATATACTCCATATCATAACAATGCTTCGATGTATAGATGTAATCCACAGCATGAAATATGGTTCATTGTGATAGGTTTGAGTCAAACAGATAAACTGTGTGTTTAGCGAAACATATACTCCATATCATAACAATGCTTCGATGTATAGATGTAATCCACAGCATGAAATATGGTTCATTGTGATAGGTTTGAGTCAAACAGATAAACTGTGTGTTTAGTATAGATGTAATCCCCAAACATATACTCCATATCATAACAATGCTTCGATGTATAGATGTAATCCCCAGCATGAAATATGGTTCGTTGTCATAGGTTTGAGTCAAACAGATAAACTATGTGTTTAGCGAAACATATACTCCATATCATAACAATGCTTCGATGTATAGATGTAATCCCCAGCATGAAATATGGTTCGTTGTCATAGGTTTGAGTCAAACAGATAAACTATGTGTTTAGCGAAACATATACTCCATATCATAACAATGCTTTGATGTGATTAATGAAATATGTAGTCATGGTTTGAGTCAAACAGATAAACTATGTTTTAGCGAAACATATACTCCATATCATAACAATGCTTCGATGTATAGATGTAATCCACAGCATGAAATATGGTTCGTTGTCATAGGTTTGAGTCAAACAGATAAACTGTGTGTTTAGCATAATATCATAACAATGCTTCGATGTAAGATGTAATCTATGGTTCATTGTCATAGGTTTGAGTCAAACAGATAAACTGTGTGTTTAGCGAAACATATACTCCATATCATAACAATGCTTCGATGTATAGATGTAATACCCAGCATGAAATATGGTTCGTTGTCATAGGTTTGAGTCAAACAGATAAACTGTGTGTTTAGCGAAACATATACTCCATATCATAACAATGCTTCGATGTATAGATGTAATCCCAGCATGAAATATGGTTCGTTGTCATAGGTTTGAGTCAAACAGATAAACTATGTGTTTAGCGAAACATATACTCCATATCATAACAATGCTTTGATGTATAGATGTAATCCACTGATAAACTGTGTGTTTAGCGAAACATAATCCATATCATAACAATGCATGTAATAAACTATGTGTTTAGCGAAACATATACCCAGCATGAAATATGCATTTCGTTGTCATAGGTTTGAGTCAAACAGGTAAACTATGTGTTTAGCGAAACATATACTCCATATCATAACAATGCTTCGATGTATAGATGTAATCCCCAGCATGAAATATGGTTCGTTGTCATAGGTTTGAGTCAAACAGATAAACTGTGTGTTTAGCGAAACATATACTCCACATCATAACAATGCTTCGATGTATAGATGTAATACCCAGCATGAAATATGGTTCGTTGTCATAGGTTTGAGTCAAACAGATAAACTATGTGTTTAGCGAAACATATACTCCACATCATAACAATGCTTCGATGTATAGATGTAATACCCAGCATGAAATATGGTTCGTTGTCATAGGTTTGAGTCAAACAGATAAACTATGTGTTTAGCGAAACATATACTCCACATCATAACAATGCTTCGATGTATAGATGTAATACCCAGCATGAAATATGGTTCGTTGTCATAGGTTTGAGTCAAACAGATAAACTATGTGTTTAGCGAAACATATACTCCACATCATAACAATGCTTCGATGTATAGATGTAATACCCAGCATGAAATACGGTTCGTTGTGATAGGTTTGAGTCAAACAGATAAACTATGTGTTTAGCGAAACATATACTCGATATCATAACAATGCTTCGATGTATAGATTTAATCCACAGCATGAAATATGGTTCGTTGTCATAGGTTTGAGTCAAACAGGTAAACTATGTGTTTAGCGAAACATATACTCCACATCATAACAATGCTTCGATGTATAGATGTAATCCACAGCATGAAATATGGTTCGTTGTCATAGGTTTGAGTCAAACAGATAAACTGTGTGTTTAGCGAAACATATACTCCATATCATAACAATGCTTCGATGTATAGATGTAATCCACAGCATGAAATATGGTTCGTTGTCATAGGTTTGAGTCAAACAGATAAACTATGTGTTTAGCGAAACATATACTCCACATCATAACAATGCTTCGATGTATAGATGTAATACCCAGCATGAAATACGGTTCGTTGTGATAGGTTTGAGTCAAACAGATAAACTATGTGTTTAGCGAAACATATACTCGATATCATAACAATGCTTCGATGTATAGATTTAATCCACAGCATGAAATATGGTTCGTTGTCATAGGTTTGAGTCAAACAGATAAACTATGTGTTTAGCGAAACATATAATCCATATCATAACAATGCTTCGATGTATAGATTTAATCCACAGCGTGAAATATGGTTCGTTGTGATAGGTTTGAGTCAAACAGATAAACTATGTGTTTAGCGAAACATATACTCCATATCATAACAATGCTTCGATGTATAGATGTAATCCCCAGCATGAAATATGGTTCGTTGTCATAGGTTTGAGTCAAACAGGTAAACTATGTGTTTAGCGAAACATATACTCCATATCATAACAATGCTTCGATGTATAGATGTAATACCCAGCATGAAATATGGTTCGTTGTGATAGGTTTGAGTCAAACAGATAAACTTTATGTTTAGCGAAACATATACTCCATATCATAACAATGCTTCGATGTATAGATGTAATCCCCAGCATGAAATATGGTTCGTTGTCATAGGTTTGAGTCAAACAGGTAAACTATGTGTTTAGCGAAACATATACTCCATATTATAACAATGCTTCGATGTATAGATGTAATCTCCAGCATGAAATATGGTTCGTTGTGATAGGTTTCAGTCAAACAGATAAACTGTGTGTTTAGCGAAACATATACTCCATATGATAACAATGCATCGATGTAATAAGTTTGAATTTTACGGGTAAACTTTGAGTTTCCGCGATAGATGTAATCCACAGCATGAAATGTGGTTCGTTGTGATAGGTTTCAGTCAAACAGATAAACTGTGTGTTTAGCGAAACATATACTCCATATGATAACAATGCATCGATGTAATAAGTTTGAATTTTACGGGTAAACTTTGAGTTTCAGCGATAGATGTAATCCACAGCATGAAATATGGTTCGTTGTGATAGGTTTCAGTCAAACAGATAAACTGTGTGTTTAGCGAAACATATACTCCATATGATAACAATGCATCGATGTAATAAGTTTGAATTTTACGGGTAAACTTTGAGTTTCCGCGATAGATGTAATCCACAGCATGAAATGTGGTTCGTTGTGATAGATTCGAGTCAAACAGATAAACTGTGTGTTTAGCGAAATGTATACTCTATATCATAAATATGCTTCGATGTAATAAGTTTGAATTTTACGGGTAAACTTTGAGTTTCAGCAATAGATGTAATCCACAGCATGAAATATGGTTCGTTGTGATAGGTTTCAGTCAAACAGATAAACTGTGTGTTTAGCGAAACATATACTCCATATGATAACAATGCATCGATGTAATAAGTTTGAATTTTACGGGTAAACTTTGAGTTTCCGCGATAGATGTAATCCATAGCATGAAATATGGTTCGTTGTGATAGATTTGAGTCAAACAGAATAACTATGTGTTTAGCGAAACATATACTCCATATCATAACAATGCTTCGATGTATAGATGTAATACCCAGCATGAAATGTGGTTCCTTGTGATAGGTTTGAGTCAAACAGACAAACTATATGTTTAGCGAAACATATACTCCATATCATAACAATGCTTCGATGTATAGATGTAATCTCCAGCATGAAATATGGTTCGTTGTGATAAGTTTGAGTCAAACAGACAAACTATATGTTTAGCGAAACATATACTCCATATGATAACAATGGTTCGATGTAATAAGTTCGAATTTTACTGGCAAACTGTGAGTTTCGACGATAGATATAATCCACAGCATAAAATATGGATCGTTGTGATAAGTATAAGTAAAACAGATAAGCTATGTGTTTAGCGAAACATATACTCCATATCATAACAATGCTTCGATGTAATAAGTTTGAATTTTACTGGTAAACTGTGAGTTTCGACTATAGATATAATCCACAGCATAAATATGTTCGTTGTGATAAGTTTGAGTCAAACAGATAAGCTGTGAGTTTTAGCGAAATATAAATATTCCACAACATAGCAATGGTTGTATTAAAACTTTGAATTTTACTGATAAACTTTCAGTTTCAGCGATACATGTAATTCTCAGCATAAATATGGTTCGTTGTGATAAGCTTGAGTCATATGAATAAGTTGTGGGTTTAGCGATTCATATACTTCAAACCATAACAGTGGCTTGTTACAGTTCTGAGTCATTCGAATCAGCTGTAAGTTTCAGTATCAGAATGTTTCGTTTGAGAAGATGAGTGCGGATGGACTTTGGGTTTAAGCAATATAATACAGTACACGCTACACAGCATATCAATAATTCACTTCCATGAGTCTGTATCATACTTGTTAGCTATGAGTTTGAACGATATATATATTCTACATTACAACATAACATCGGTTCATTATAATTAATTTGAGCAGAAGTACTCCACAGTGTTGCTATGGTTTATTACGATGAACTGTGACTTTAAACGCTGTTATTTTTTTCCTGTCTGTTTCATTGCTGGATTCCATGAAACATCCTCCAAGATTAGTTTCTTTATGAATGTATGATTCTACCTGAAATTAGAGGAACAAAAATGACAAGCTGTAAAAAAAAACTAACAATTAGGTCTATATATATATATATATATATATATATATAAATTGATTTTTTTTTAATTTGAGACTCAAATCTTACTTTTAAATCATACTCTGCTATAAATACACTGGCCGACAAAAAATGTGGGACATTTGAATTTTACTTTTTGAAGGTATTTAATAGGTCACCACTATGTTTAAATGGTGATTAATGAGATTATAATCTTATTATACAAAAAATAAAATGAACATGACTTCAAAAACACCAAAAATTACCAACAAAAATGCCCATTGTTGTCACACTAAGCGTAAGCAAACTTTTGTTCAAATCTAGATTGTGATGTTATTGTTGGTAATATGAAGTCATAATCATTTTCGTTTTCAGTCTATAATCGTATAATTAAATTAATCACCCCTTAAAACATATTGGTGACATATTAAATACAAAGTAAAATTCAAGTGTCCCAAATTTTTTGTCCGCTAATGTATATTCAAATCATGATAATGAAAGAGAAACATTTGATCTTTACTAAAAAGAAATAAATAGAATTGGGATAATTTTATTTATTGCTGTTAAAATATGTAGTTAAATTCCATTTTTATTTACTTTTTAATTAATTAATTTATTTTTAATAAAATTTCAAGAAGATTATTGCTTTATCTACTGGTAATCTCTTCTATGCACAACAGATTATAAAGGTTAGACGTACTCGCAAATTTTGTCATACTATTCTTCCCTTGCTCAGATTTTAACAATATTACTAGTTATTAGAATTCCTGGTCATGTGGTTGCTAAGGTTACAAAGAAAAAATAAATGCAACAGAAGTAAAAGGAATAGAGTGGACTAAATTCAGTCATGTGGTTGCTAAGGTTACAAAGAAAAAATAAAAGCAACAGAAGTAAAAGGAATAGAGTGGACAAAATTCAATCATGTGGTTGCTAAGGTTACAAAGAAAAAAATAAAAACTACAGAAGTAAAGGAATAGAGTAGACAAAATTCAGACCGGTTGAATTACAAGATAAACAGTATCGTTCATTGCATACAGTTTATTATTTTAATAATCACCGTGCATATATACGAGAAGAAAGAAAGCTTCCCTATTTTTTGTTTCATCTCTGAAAGATATGTAGGAATCCCATTATGGTATAGATTTATTTACCGATTTGTATGGACGTAACATTTTTCAGCATCGAATTATCTGGAATGTCTGAGATCTTATTGTCTCATTTGGAGTAAATATTTTATTGGTATTCAATATTAAAGGAATACAGTACAAAGGAATTCAACTTGCTTGTTTTTTAATAACACTTAATTATAAATTCCATTCAACAGAGTGACGATTTCCGAAATTCTATTGTAACGATTTCCTTTAAAATTCTGTTGTTATGTTGTAAATAATGATAAATTTATTCCACCTGAACGCCAGGACCCTGAATGTTTCTCGTGAAATATAAGCCTTATATTTTATAAATAATATTGGACATTGCTTAATAATAGAAATGAGTTTTACATACCACCACCTTATTCGTCGTCGTCTTCTGTTTCTCCTTCTTTGATCTTCCCGTGTTTCTTCTTCGTTCTGGTCATAAAATGATTTCCTTTCGTTGTTGTTTTATAGGCCTAAATCTTCGCACCTTGTTAGATTCTTATTTTCTCATCCAAATAAGTATAATAATAGTACATTATGCACCGAGCCTATAATGATAGTAATTAAGAAGCGAGTATGGATGTTTATGAAACGAGCGCAAGCGAGTTTCATAATTTTCATACGAGCTTCTTAATTACCATTATAGGCGAGTTTCATACCACTTTTTATGCTCGACCATATTTCAAACTTGAAATTATTCATTTTATTTGTATCTTAACTGACCTTGAGCAATACCTCGTAAATTGTGAGATGTGCGCAGACGCGAAAGTATTGATTTTTTCCGAGGAACAGATGTCCACATTGGCCTTGATAGCCTATAAGAACCTACAAAGTAAACTAAATATTAACTTTGATATAACATTGAAATTAAATTAGACATTGAAAAACGAGATGACAAATTGAATTTACTTGAATATTATTTACAATTAACGCTAATTTTTATAGTAACAGAACATAACCTTCTGCGACAGTATTGGATTTCCAGCCTCCGTGACTTTTCGCTAATTCTCTTCTGATTGCATCTCCGAGAATAATCGATACTTGCGGTTTTATAACGGTACAAAGCTGACTTGTCATTGGCTGAGGTTTTATAACGGTACAAAGCTGACTTGTCATTGGATGAACACCTGTACTTTAATGACATGCATTAAAGGACTGCTACCAGGTGTATAATTACTACATTTCGGCATGGTCGAGCATAAAGTATTTTAATGCCGCAAAGTTTTCTTCGTTGTGTATTTGCACCGCATGTACCAAGTGCGTTCACTCGTGCCCACTGTTCTGAAGATTGTCTAACTTCTAGGCACTTTCAACTGTGTCTCGCTAAAGTCAGTGACCGACAGACATCGATTCAAACGCTTAAAAAGTGAGTCAGAATACGTGATTAATCAATGATTTATAGAAGGAAATCTTTTGTGAGTCAGTGTACAATATGGCTCTTTTCGGAGGTAGAAAATAGGACATAGTATTTAGTTTGTGGAAAAGTCATTACTACTGTTAGAAAATTCCATTTAGTGCGCCATTATAAGACATACCATATTAGTGAGGCCACGATCTTCTAGCAAAACATCCTCATCCACTCTATTCTTCCCTCACCAACATGTATTCTATGTAAAGATTCCAATAGTGTCATGAACTGTGACCATATTACTAAGTGGAGTGCTACGATGAATGTACGAGGCGCGTCCATAAAGTAACTTTCCCACTCGTCCCACAGCTAGCAAACCATATGTTGCGCTAAGCGACTGCGTGCACGTGATAGAGTGATGTCCTGACATGGCGCATGCGCTAGCGGAACTTCCCGAGTGCTCTCAGTAGCTTCGTTGCATTGGTTGAAGATGGACGTTCCTATTCCAGTTCCCGCCGAGTTTGAAGTGCGATCAGTGATAATGTTTTTTAATACACAGGGCATAGCGCCGATTGAAATTGATCGTCAGCTGTGCCAGATTTATGGTCAAGCAGATGGTGCGTTGCTGCTGTAGACAATTTTCAGCAGGACGCCAAAATGTGCATGACGAGGAGCGCAGTGGGAGGCCAACCATCATCACAGACGACCTTGTGGAGCAACGCACCTTCTGCTTGCTCATGACGTTAGGCCAATAGACCTGGCATAGCTGACGATCAATTTCAATCGGTGCTATGTCCTGTACATTCAAAAACTTTATCACTGACCGTACTTCACACTCGGCTGGAGCTGGAATAGGAACGTCCATCTTCAACCAATGCAACGAAGCTAATGAGAGCACTCGGGAAGTTCCGCTAGCGCATGCGCCATGCCAGGACATTACTCTGTCACGTACACGCAGTAGCTTCGCGCAACATATGGTTTGCTAGCTGTGAGACGAGTGGGAAAGTTACTTTATGGACGCGCCTCGTAAATACAAGACTGTTGGGGAATTTTACTGGCAAGTACGCAGAAAATAACCGGCTGCCATACGCTGATTCTCCCTCGGAAGACTTCAGTTGATTTCGTAAGAGCTTAGGTTTACACGTGAACGAATTACGTAAATTTAAAAACGAATTTTTCCGTTTGATGGGTATAGTACGAGTGGAATATGAAGTAAATACAGCAGACAGTGTTTTGTTTAAGGACTCTCAACTATGGAGTTTATTCGGTGTCGAAATTCAAGACCGGAGGAAAAGGTCCTGTAGTCTCTGCCAAGAATAGGGTTCTTTAATATGCCGTTAATCAAAGACCAGGGTTCCACAGCTTTATTCCCCTCCCGGGGGAAACCATGATGAGAATTTCATCGCCCTATAAAATTCCTCACTTCCGGGCGGGATTGAACCAGAGAACCTCTGAATCTTCGGCCACCATCACAGCGGAAAGACAACAGAGGACGAAGGTCTAATAGCGATACATTCGAATTCATTTATATATTTTACGGTTGAAGTATATAGGTAAAAATATATAATTTTGATAAATTGATATAAAAACGTATAGGCTATATTCATATATCGTAATCTTTTGTAATATTATTTTTGTACTTACCAACTTCGACATTTAAAAGCGACCTGAATGCTAAAAATATTAGACCCTCCTTCAGTGGTTCACTCACGAGTAACAAATGGCTTTATAGTCAGAGCAGTCGTTGAACAATAAATCTCTCTCCTCCGCTCCCCTTTCCAATTCCACGGACCCATTTGACAGTTTATTCTACACGTTTAAAAAAACACAAGGAAAATCATCTCAGTATTCTTGTAGCGCCATTGTGTGCTTTTGATTCCAAATAAAAAACCTTAAAATGTTATTAACGATTATTTAATTTCATATACAACGTTAGATACAAAAATGACGAATCTCCTGTAGCGTAAATATGTCTAAGTCCACGTCGGGTAGCGTCTGGTCCACACGACTATGGAAATGATATTTACTTTGCACCTAATTTACTCTTTGAATATACTTTTGTTACAGATTAGTTGTAACACTTGATCTATAAACAGACAGTAAAAGCACAGTCTAGTATATACAATCACGAAACTTGAGGTGATGAGAGTACTAGGAACAATAGACTGTGCCGGTACTATTTCGCATTGTGTGTGTTGAGGCGATAGTAGCGATCCTAGTGGTTAGCAACTATCTATGGATGCATATTCCCTATGTATTGAGCTTCGTGACTGTATATACTAGACCAGTCATGTCAATTGATGCGCATAGGCACAAATGCGCGCTTTAGAGCTCAGGAGAGCCTGAGCGCTTTTCAGCGGAAAGGAAAGAGACAGACGAAAGAGGTAGTATATGCCGCTTGGTCGAGCTAAATACAGGGATGGCCAGCACTGATTCAATAGATAAAGGGAAGAGAACTTATTAAAACTTTAGCCATGTTAATTTTTAGATTTGTCTGAGAAGTATAAGTGCATTATAAGGATATAACTTTAATTTTAATCCTCATTTTTTAAACGTTTGTTTTATTATTCAAAAGGAATATTTTCTCAACTTTTTTTTTAATAGAAAAGTGAAATTTTCAGATATAGGCCTATTTATTAATAGCATTACAGGTAGGCTACTGAAACAATGTTTTCGTAACTCTAATATACCGTAAATAGGTATTACTGAAGACAGAATATTACAAATTTTGAAAATATTAGCATGGAAAATATTTGTAAGGAAATGAATTAACAAAGCAACTACTGTTACATTATAAGCAAAAGATATATGCCCATATGTTTTAAAAATGTCAGTTCTATAGCTTCAGCGGGTTTCGAAAAAATAATTTAATATTCTGATGATAGGAAGTTGAGCACCAAAAACACCTTAAAAGCATAATGCGATAAGATTTTTGTTACGGAATATTAGTTATACTTAAAACATGTACAAAACGTAGGTAACTTTGCTCTGTACTGTAATATTGTTTTGATTAGTTTATTGATTACTTTTATAAGGCTAAAGATACCATCAATATCAATTCCAACTTATGTCATACTCAATTTCTATTTTTTGGGATATCACTTTCTTTATGAATGATGTGTTTCATCCACTTACTAGAGTATAATTATATTTTACAGACAATATAGACAATATCAAACAGAAAAAAGCCATATAAAAATAATAACGACATAAAAGTTCACGTTCCGTTTGAAGTTTGAGCACCACTGTTTTCTTAATCCAACAGGCTGCTTATTCCTTCTTCCATACCAAGCGCTTGATGTCCGCATACGACGTCAGGGTCAGAAAAATGCGCTTGCTTTGACATCACTGTACTAGACTGTGGTAAAAGCAAGAAACAAAACAAAAACAGAGCGGAGTCACGCGAAAGAATGATGCTGAAACTGATCAGAAAGAGGAAAAGGAATTGGCTGGGTCACTGGTTGAGAAGAAACTGCCTACTGAAGGATTCACTGGAAGGAATGGTGAACGGGAGAAGAGTTCGTGGCAAAAGAAGATATCAGATGATAGACGACATTAAGATGTATGGATCATATGAGGAGACAAAGAGGAAGACAGAAAATAGGAAAAACTGGAAAATGCTGGGTTTGCAGTGAAATACCTGCGTTGGGCAGAACACTATGAATGAATCCATCGTGACAATCAGGACTGTAAGCTGGATGGTCTAGAGCAGGCCTGCACAAGGTTTACGCTCTCCGAGCCAGCTCACAGCTCATGATCGGAATGCAGATATTAGCTGCGCTCTGTATAAGGGTGGACTGGAAGAAGGGGTGATCTCGTAAAAAATATACACAAAAGGAAGTACTATTACGAGTGTTTATGAAATGAATTCCCGTTCAGTGTTTGCAAAACTATCTTGGGCTATTATTAATTAATAAGGAAATATTTATTTTACAGAAATAATAGAAATCCTATAGCTACTTAAATGTACAATATCATTTTGTTATATTTTTATTTATCAGTACATCAAAACGAGGTTTTATGCTGTTGGTATCTGAAAGGAACAGTAGCCTACTGATCGTAATGAAACATCAGTTACAGATGTTCGATGTCTGCCTTTATTAAAGTTCATTATAGAAAACAGTTGCTCACAAATATAAATGTTGAGCCAAACATAGCAACCGTTTTCACAGCCAGCCTATGTAGTCGTGGATATTATTGCTAATGTTTAGTCTTGTAAAACTCAACCAGGCTAGTAGTATTATTCAAACGATCTTTAGCCCATAAGTCACATTGAAGATCAATAAGTTCGAGCTGTAAATCGTTAAATGTTATGTTCCGTCTTTTAGATTCCTCCATGCTGTACTGTAGCAGTAGGTAAGCAACGTGAAACAGTTACTGAGAATAGGCCTACACACTGCACTCCACTAGATATCTGAGTGGTCGTTTCCCTCTCCTCTACCTAAGTTAAGTCTATGTCATTCTGACGTATCTTCCTCTCCGTTTCGGCGAGCGGTAAACACGTCTCTCCCGCTCCGAAGGAGCGCGCGCGCTCGTTGAGCGCTGTTTGTGCAGGTATGGTCTAGAGCGTTTGTTGTTATGAATTGACAGGCGGGCGACATCGACAACATCGACGACATCGACGAAATTCCTTTATCTAGAAATAAATTGTTCTCGGGCTCTCTACGCAAGACTATTATCACGACATATGATTTTATTTAAAAAACAGCAGACCACGTAACAAGGAGAAAACAGGTTTCATTATTCGTAATCTTTAGAAAAATGTGAGGAGATCTACTACTACATACAAATCCTTAAAAGAAAGAATATCTCGTAAAATTATTCTATATAATACACAGAGAACTTGACTCGGTATTTACAAAGCTTGACAGACTGTTATTAAGATCCGTCACGTTGCTGTGTGCAGGTCTCGGGAGCTTGTTTCATGCAACGAGTTGTTACGTACCGAATAAACAATAAGCCCAGACGTTCAAGATATCCGTTGTTTGAAGTTTCTTTGAAAACTTAAGAAAAAGGGATCTTATGATTATCAAAGAACTGTGGACGAGGAACGAGAAGTGTCACTACAGCGTGTCCGACTGACTGAAGAGAGACAAAGGTTCACAAAGGGAGGGAAACGGAAAGGGGCGGACGACAGAGCTCGAACAATAATATATAATGAGAGAACAGAGTAAGTATGCTGTAATTAAAGTCCGCAAGATCTGCATTACAAGCTAGTAACTCTTAACTATATGTGTCTACGGTCGTGAAGTTTCTACACAATCCTCCATGTACGACGCCACGGGACGTACAGAAACGTTGCCTCCCACAGCGCCTATCATAAGCGCCAAAGTTCAAGGACGTTTGTCGGGCGTTGCATGCGTGCAATTCACGTCAAGCCTTCTATGAGCTACTGGATACTAATTCGTATTGTAGTGCAAGCTGTTGTGTTTTTTAATTGCTCCAGAATAGAGGACAGCATATTTCAGCGAGTTTTTTTCTATAGTATATCCCAGAATAAAGTGTACCGAAACTGAACAGTATGAAATTTAATTGAGAAACATAGAGTATCAGCCAGTAATGTTTACATGTTTTAAAAATTCTCCGTTATTACTTAGAAATGTTTCGTAAGGTTCCTGAAGATTACTGAACATTTTTTTTTATTGTCGCTATTGTTACAGTGTTTTGTTTGAGCTCAACGAGGGGAAGTACACAACAAAACAGGCATAAGTAACATTACGAGTTTTAAAGGCATTTTGGGTCCGATAAGTATAGTATCAATCAAATAATGTAAGTTCCTACAGTCAATTACTTAACAATATTACATAAATTGAACCTTTATGTTATTACATGAAGTAGTATTTGAAAATTATGACAAACGTTTTTACCAATAAATTTGGCATTTTCAGGTCACATTATAACATATTAACATAATATGAAAACTTAAGATATTCCAGTTAAACACAATCGTTAAAAATTGAAAACTGGTATAAAAGGCAGTCTGAGCAATATGTCATTAAGATACATGTAGTAGGATGATTATACCATGAAATCGTGGAATATGCTGATAAAACTGTATTCACTGATAAGTGTACATAAGGAAGAAAGAAGATATAACAATCTTCAAGTTAATGCGGGTGAAGTTCCCAAAATGTTGCTGCATCAATGGACTCAAGTCAACTTCTCCTCAACCTTCTTGGCTTTAATTCCATACGTCCATAAACAGCAGCACGAGCGATCTATATACTGTAGCATTTTTTCATCATTTTGGGAACTGCACCCGCATAAACTTGAAGATTGTTATGTCTTATTTCTTCGTTATGTACACTTATCTGTTAATACAGTGTTATCAGCATATTCCACGATTTCATGGTATCATCATCCTACCACATGTATCGTAATGGCATATTGCTCAGACTGCCTTTTATACCAGTTTTTAATTTTTAACGATTGTGTTTAACTGAAATATCTTAAGTGTTCATATTATGTTAATATGTTTTAATGTGACCTGAAGATGCCAAACTTATTGGTGAAAACGCTTGTCATAATTTTTAAATACTACTTCATGTAATAACATAAAGGTTCAATTTATGTAATATTGTTAAGTAATTGACTGTAAGAACTTACATTATTTGATTGATTACGAGTTTTGCTGCTCATCGACCAGTTTTTTCTTTCGTGCTTGTACACAGCCAAAAGTCGTAAAAATTAGTCATTTTTTCAAATGATCAGTTACTTATAAAAGGCCCTCTATTCATTTAAATATTGGGTATATGGATTATGTCCAGTACCTACATGAATACCGTTGCCTAGAAACCCAAACAAAGCGAGTAGAACATTATTTTATAGGAAAATAATTTTCACAGAGCTAGTATTCTTGACTTTAGAGTGTATGTATTATCAAAGTGTCAGATTCTTGTTGCAAGTTTCTATCACCGTTGATCCCTGTTCAGCTAAACTGCCAGCCAATTCGTTCCGCAAGTAAATTTCTATATGAAACTAAAATGTCTCCCACATACGACTGTCACAATGTGACAGAACCTGGACAATCCGTAACTACAACCCTATCTAGAAACAAATTATATTAATCAAGATACGGAACCGGACACCTCAGGTCAATGAAAATAATTAATGGACTAAATGCTTTCCCTATCTGCACTAAATACTGCAGTGAACATGCAACGCCAACACATTATAACACGATTAAATATAATGAAAAATGACATGGAGTCATAACATCAAACAGTTTTTAATTTACTTAAAAATAAATTCAATAGTATGAGGTCAAAAGAAACGTAAGGACAAAATACATTCCCTAACGATCTCGCCCTAGTCTGCAAATTAAAACTTGAAGAACAAATGTATTCTGCAAATTAAAACTTGAACAAATGTATTATTCAGATTAAAACTTAAAGAACAAATAATATAGCCTGCAAATTAAATCTTGAAGAATAAATGCATTCTGAAAATTAAAACTTGAAGAAAAATGTATTCTGCAAATTAAAGCTTGAAGAACAAATGTATCCTGCAAATTAAAACTTGATGAACAAATGTATTCTGCAAATTGGAACTTGAACAAATGTATTCTGCAAATTAAAACTTGAAGAGTAAATGCATTCTGAAAAGTAAAACTTGAAGAACAAATGTATTCTGCAAATTAAAACTTGAAGAACAAATGTATTCTGAAAATTGAACCTTAAAGAACAAATGTATTCTGCAAATTAAAACTTGATGAACAAATGTATTGTGCAAATTGAAACTTGAAGAAATGTATTCTGCAAATTAAAATTTGACGAATAAATGCATTCTTAAAATTAAAACTTGAATAACAAATGTGTTCTGCAAATTAAATCTTAAAGAACAAATGTATTCTGCAAATTAAACATTGAAGAACAAATGTATTCTGCAAATTAAAACTTGAAGAACAAATGTATTCTGCAAATTAAAACTTGAAGAACAAATGTATTCTGCAAATTAAAATTTGATGAACAAATGTATTCTGCAAATTGAACCTTAAAGAACAAATGTATTCTGCAGATTAAAACTTGATGAACAAATGTAGTCTACAAATTAAAAAAACTTGAAGAAAAATGTATTCTACAAATTGAAACTTGAAGAACAATTAATGTATTCTGCAAATTGAACCTTAAAGAACAAATGTATTCTGCAAATTAAAACTTGATGAACAAATGTATTCTGCAAATTGAAACTTGAACAAAGGTATTCTGCAAATTAAAACTTGAAGAGTAAATGCATTCTGAAAATTAAAACTTGAAGAGTAAATGCATTCTGAAAATTAAAACTTGAAGAACAAATGTATTCTGCAAATTAAAACTTGATGAACAAAGGTATTCTGCAAATTAAAACTTGATGAACAAATGTATTCTGCAAATTGAAACTTGAACAAATGTATTCTGCAAATTAAAACTTGAAGAGTAAATGCATTCTGAAAATTAAAACTTGAAGAACAAATGTATTCTGCAAATTAAAACTTGATGAACAAACGTATTATGCAAATTGAAACTTGAAGAAATGTTTTCTGCAAATTAAAATTTGAAGAATAAATGCATTCTGCAAATTAAAACTTGAATAACAAATGTATTCTGCAAATTAAAATTTGATGAACAAATGTATTCTACAAATTAAAAAAAAAACTTGAAGAAATTTATTCCCATAATCATTCCCAAGTAGCGGAAAGTTATGATCTCAAATTCTAGATATGGAAGACATAGACGATGGCATTCCTAGAGCGCAGAGCAATCGGTAATAGTTTGATGCCAGACGTCGGCTAGCATGACTAGTGTTATTTCAAATCACTGCAAAATTTACGAGCGAGTGGTGATTGAATTATATACTAACATAAGGTTCTGGACCAACCAGCTTACAGTTCCGATTTGTCACCAGATGTATTTAATTTCTTATAAATTTTATACAACGGTGTATTTTAAGGTATGCCCTCGAAATGCGGTACCTTTCCTAAGAGATTTCAACGTAGTATCACGTTTGAAACTTCCGTATCTCTAGAGCTGAGTCTTGTGAATCTTAATTTTGTTGAATTTATGTCTCTTTTTTGTTGCCTTCCGCTCAGCTGCAGTAAAGCTTCGTTATACCCTTTTCTTGAGCTTTTTTTTAAAGCGCGCTTCATTACAATAATTGACAAAGTATCCTATAGGATGGAACAGGCTATCTTAATATATAAAATTGAATGTGGGTATGTATGTGTGTATGTTCCCTATACAAATCTATACGCTTTGACCAATATGTGCCAATGTTTGCACATTTAACCTTCATAACCAGGAGAAGAACATAGGCTACATTAAAATTGTGCGAATGGAAGTTAAATTAATTAAAATTATAAATAATAAAAATAAATACGATCAAACATTCATATGTAGTACTACAATGCAATCTTCTATAGTCAATTGTTCTTTATTATTGTCTGTTGTATTCGACATCGACTTTCACGAGGCCATGGAAATTTTAACACGAAATTAAATTACATTGTTGTTGTTACAGATAATGAAGGCTAAAACTAGATAATTCATGCAATAACTATCTTTACGCAGTCCAGGACCGTATTATGAATTCCTCGATGCAGTTTTGTAGATAGTGAGCAAACTGTTTTATACAACTGAATTCTAGAATTCTTTGAAACTACAAGGTTTGCTACCACATAATTTACTTAATATTGAATAAGCAATAGTACTATTGCGAAATATTGACCCACCAAAATTATGCACGAATAAGAATTGGTGCGAAAAACTCATGCGAAACGTAATAGAATTGGCAATATTAGCTGCAAATAAAAGGAGATGTTTTTATTCCACGTATTGCTAGGATACTCATTCAATTTTAAGCAATTGCAATTTCAATGCCACTAATGGCCATATTAAAATGAAGCTCAAGGATAGTCGCTCAAAAGTTGCAGACATTAACTTAAAAACTGCGTGTTTTTCACATCCTCAACTATATTTTATACAAAGAAGTGAAAAAAAAGATGTTACATATATCAATAAGCAATTCAATCATACTTTTGTCATGTTGCTAATGTAGTATGTGAATGTACATAATCATACTGAAAATAACATTGTATTAATTCTCAAAATAGTTGTTCACGTCCGAAAATGTGTTGCTGCGAAATTCTATCTGTATAATCACGTTGCAAATTTAGTATGTTGAGCGCTGTGGAAATAAAAATCTCTTAATTTCTAAAATAGCGGTAGGCTTATACGTTTCTCAGAATATTAGTCTTTACGTTAAAAAATGACTTATTGCGAGTTTATATTGTATCTGCATTCCGTGTGTAAAATTAGAATTAATATAATATGTTCTGAATTTAAGAGATATAGTTTCAAGTTTTATTAAAAAAAACTGGGTATGATAAGTGGGTGTACAGCGGTCAAGAGATAAAAAAATATTCCAATATAAATTAAATTATATATGTATATATTGATTCGATGCTGAAACTGATCAGAAAGAGGAGAAGGAATTATATTTTCGTTGGGTTTTACTTTGTTTATAGTTTGATTTTTCTATTACTTTATTTGTATTTCTGGAAATAAATAAAAACAAATAAATAAATGAATAAAAACAAATAAATAAATAAATGTAAAACAGCAGCTTAACATCAGGCACATAATGAAATGTTTTCTTTTCGGTGCCTGATTTACAACTGTTTTAAATTAAGTTAACCCTGGCAGGCATTTGGCTAAGGAGTTCATAAGTTAAATAAAGATTCATCTTTATGGGCGAGGAAAGCTTAGTAAAGACAATTCGTTTTGGTTGTGTATAGTTATGTTTCCGAGATTTCCGAAAATATAATAACCAGTTTAATTAAAAATAGAAGCAGAAAGGAAAACTCGGGCAACGCCGGGTGCTTTCAGCTAGTATGCTATAATTTTAATAGAAGAATAGAAAAGAAGTTGGAAGGAAAATTAAAATTTCACAATACTACAATATTGTACAACATATAAAATATGGACATTGCGATAGATGTTTTCTTTACAGTCCGGCAAGGTTTAATAAACTAGTGTGAGAAATGAAGTTTTTCCAATTTAGGGGTTAAACTACGTCGGAGCTCTTATCGGTATATGAAATTATATTTCTGCATGCTTTCAAACTTGGAAAGTTATTCTACAAGGATCTCAGATACAGTTGCAATTGCTAAACTTATTACAAATATATATATTTTTTTTCCTTTTTCATTTTATTTTACTGTTTCTTCATATATTAGCTCATGCGATAAGTATAACATTGTAAACTAATTTCATAATAATGGTCCATGGGCGTGAATTTGAACTGCCACTGGGGAGACCCTGGTGTACCAGCATCATGCGGAAGTACTGCGTGAAGTCTGCAGCCAGGTAGTGCCACTCGAAACTTCTGTCCAGCAGCCAGATCTTGGGGTCCTCTCGTTTTAGATCGGATTCGCACTCGCTCTTGTGAAGGTACACCAGACACACCTTTCCGATGCCTTAGCAAGCGTCCAGTTCGAAGATCTTGCACTTGACGCCGAAGTTGGGGCGCTGCCTGGGGTCGTCCTGCTCGCTGCAGATCTCGATGTCCAGCAGCGTGGGGCATTCCGCATCGCCCATGCTCTTGACGCCGGCCAGCCGTTGTAACTCAGACATAGAGTTGATCTTCATGTTGCCGATGGGGAGCACCTCGCCTTGTGGATATTCTCGACCATGGCTTCATTAAAGATCGGACATCTTCTCTCCTTTCTTCGTGGAAGTTTTGTTCTTGCGAACTTTCTACCCGTGCTCAAGCAGGTACGCTACACATTAAATGAGAAAGATCTCTTCTAACGAAATAGAGTTAGGAAATGATCCCAGGATGGAGGCAGCATTCCCTCGCTGAACCGCTATGTTTTTTTTGTGATAATTAACACTTAATATTTCTTTTTTATGTGATATCTCACCAGTAAGAATTATTTACGTAATATGACTTCGTTTTTATTTATTGGAAGTATTAAAAATAATAATTTTGTGTCATTTCGTTCATAAACTCGTCTTTGTAATATTGATTAATTATCAGATAATTGTTGCATAACCTCAAATTCATCAATCTATCGCAGCCATCAGATATGGAATATTCGATGACAATCGGTGTGTTTAATCTGACATCGAATCACACACTCAATGATAATTTCACAGGTGACCGATAAATTTCCTGATTACTGTGTAGACCAAAGTTCTATTGCTTCACTTACAAGAACTACATATTATGAAGTAAGACTAACAGTGGACTGCGGAAAACTGCATTAAAAAAGGTAAAGAATCCTTTCCTTAGAACGTAATTTCACAGGATTCACTTGTCAATGCTAGAAAATAAGTATGGAGAAAGGATGATGTTGTTTCAGGTGTAATAGAGAGCGTGGTCATTAACAAAATGGATCTAGCAGTGATCACGGGAAGAGCTACAGTTCTGTAACTTAACTGAAAAAACAAAAGAGATGACGGGGAGATATGTTTCACACATTAAAAATACTATTCCACATAAGTAGGGCATTATATTGCAAGTAAATTTACCTGTAATTTGTAGATATAATCAAGATTATCTTACACAAAATTATGGTTGGCAAATGTACGTTATTACTCCATTCTTACAAATTAGAAGTGACATTACGTATGTATGTATTTATTTACACTGCAAGTGGGCAAGCACCCGGTGGCAGTGGTATATACAATATAAACAATACACAATAAAATTTACAATACACAATACAATTTTACAACACATATACAATTTTATACACAATACAATTAGAATACACAATACAATTTAACACAATAATAATAATAATAAAACATAAATAAAATACCTAATTTCACAATACAACCTACATAATTATGTATAGGTCCTACATAAGTTTCAATAGCCTTTCACTCTACTCTCATCTCATTCCCTGTAGTGGCACTATGACGCATTTCACAGACACTTTAGCACACATTTCACTGACACTATAGAACACATTTCATTGACGTTATAAATTATCACTGATCGGAACTGTTCACTGCACTGTAAAACCATAACTTCACTGACTCACCTCTCTTCACTGATACAATAGTTCAAATAAGTCAAATAATTACATCCTTATGCATACTTATAAACAGAACTACATTTAAACTAAACATTTCTAGTCTAAGGCCCTCTTACACGCTATTTTTAAATAATTTACAATTCAAACCAAGGAAGTAACTCGTCAGGCTAGATAAATACATGTGACCTTAAAAACTTAAATGTTGAATGTCACCTTAATTTTAATTTGCACTTTATACACAACTTTTTAAATTATGCTTGAATCTCCTTAAGGAAGGACAGCCCTCAAAGACAGCTGCAGGTAGGTCATTCCAATCATTTATAGTTATATTTAAAAATGAGAATTTACCTACATGCGTTTTCTGTTTCCTACATTTGATTTTAAAACCATGATCGTTCCTACTATAGTATGTTGGCTTTTCTAACCGAGCCGTCATGTCTACCCATGCTTTCTGACCTAGATGTGCTCTATACAATGATGTTATTCTAGTTTTCCTACGTCTGCTTTCCAAAGTTTCCCATTTAAGTTCTTTTATCGTATCGTTTCCATCTTCTCTTTTACCTTTAATAAATTTAGCTGCCCTATACTGGATTCTTTCTAAGGAATTTATCTGATATATTCTATAGGCATCCCAACATGTAGTTCCGTATTCCATTAACGGTCGCACTAACGTTAGATTACCACTGTTCTATTGCACAGAAGTATTTGTATTCGATTATATCATATGTACAGTTGTACTGTTTTCACTACCAGAGTATCTTTAAACGATTGTATTAGTCGATGTAAGAGTAATGGAACGGAGATGGAAATATCATATGTACTTCGGTACATTAAAATAGTATATATAATTGCATTAGTGTTACAGTTTATTAACATTATATAAGGTCTTCACAAAAGACGCAACATTTTAAACAGCTGTATTAATACTACTACATTACTTATATCGATAATAATTATTTCATTGTGCAGCTCCTGAAGTCTGAAAATTTGGAGTGTAGCAATGGCTGCCGCGTAGCCAGTACAACACAAATAAACAGAATGAAGTAGACGACTAAAAACCCATACAAAAATATCTACATATCCTGCAAGATGATTTTGTTTCAACTCTTCAATGCATGGGGACAACCAGTGATGAGGTATATTTCCAACAAGATAGTGCAAGACCACACATAACAAATGTTGTCCTTGATTTCCTGGATGAGCATTTCCATGGTAAAGTAATAGCTAATCGATATAGGGAACGATTTTCGTTGATCTTGGCCTCCCTATTCACCGGACTTAAATTCTTGTGATTTTTTATTTATGGAGATTCCTTAAGGACCAATCTACCAAAATATAACCCTGATACATTTCAGGAATTGAAAGCCATCATTCAAACTACTGTATGCAGAATTCGTGATGAAACTCTCGAAGTGGATAATTTTAACGGTCTTCGATTTTGTGGCTGCTGCAGGTTCTGATAGACCTACTGAAAAACTTTTAACATAGGATCAAATTCCCAGCTTTCATGAATTCTTTAATACCAAAACCACAGGTGAATCTATAATGAAACAGCTAAGATATAAACATTTGTCTTTTAGTGAAAACCCTGAAATTTATAAAATATATGGTCCAATAGTAGTGACGATGATGGGGATGATAATGAAAATCGTAGAGTTTATAAAAAAAAGAACAAATTTTCAATTTAAAATTGAATTTGAGTTTCCTTAACGTTTTAGTTTAAGACGTGTTATAGAGGCAGAAGAGCAAAAGATTTGCTAACGCATTCTGCTGCTTAAAATTAGTGCTACTGTATGTCATATGGAGTCAAACATTAGATTACCTTGTAAAAATATGTTGGCACAAGTGGATAATGCGGACAGTACAGCAGCGTCACTAGTGACCGGGCCGTACAGAGCCATGCCAAACAAAAGAGAATCGAAATGTTTGTAGTAAAATTCGTGACTGTATTCTTTAAGAATTCAGTACACTAAGTTATTGGTAAGATTTACGGAGTAATGTAACGCGGTTTTCTGAATGCACTAAAAGAAAATGTACGTTTTCGAAGAAATCATCACGATATTACAGCCGTGACAAGACAGTTCACATACGACATTTCACATACTGCGCATTTCGAATACATCATTTGACATACTAGATATTTACAGCAAAATGAAGGAGAAATATGAACAGGTTCACACTTTCCAGTGTTCTTTTAGTAGGTTATTTAACGATGCTGTATCAACTACGAGGTTATTTAGCGTCGATGAGATTGTTGATAGCGAGACGGTATTTGGCGAGATGAGGCCGAGGATTCGCCATACATTACCTGGCATTCACCTTACGGTTGGGGAAAACCTCGGAAAAAACCCAACCAGGTTATCAGCCCAAGCGGGGATCGAACCCGCGCCCGAGCGCAACTTCAGATCGGCAGGCAAGCGCCTTAACCGACTGAGCCACGCCGGTGGCTTTTCCAGTGTTTCTTCTCCCAATGATGCAGTCATGCATCTCTTCCCTCTCCCTTTTATGTGGTAGCTATTAGGTTATATACATTTTCAGTATTTTTCCTTAAAAATTTTCTTCAGTTCCTTTAATAGAACAGCGAAACTTGGAGTGAGACAAGTGGCCAACAGGCTTGGAGCTCACATATTTAGTTTTCTTTTCGTCCTCAGCTCCCCTGCAAGGACACGTTTTCGCATACCTTTTAATGTCTCTCCTCCCATTTTCCTTTCATTCGTTCATTCATTCATTCATTCATTCATAAATGTTGTATGGTCCAGGGAATATCGTTGAAATCGACGAAAGCAAATTTCAGAAACGAAAATATTATATCAAACGGATAATGGACCTCACATCCACTTGTGTCATTTTTGTGCGAAGCAATTCTCACTAATCTATCCCCTTATTAGAACCTACCTAACCTTGTCACTCACAGTGGGGCTACTTGTCAGTAATCTGTCTCCTTATCAAACCTTATCACTAACAGTGCATCTAATTGACACTAATTTATTATCTTCTCATCAAACCCTACCTAATTTTATCACTAACAATGAGTCTAATTGACACTAATATGTCTCCTCATCACACCCTACCTAACCTTGTCGTTTACTGAAAACTTTAGTGTGACTAAATTCTTACTCTAACCTTGGATTTAGAAAATACGTAAAAATCCCGCTACTTAAGCTTACTTATCCAGTCGTAATATACAATTTAAAATTCTGTGAACATTTTCGTTTCGTGCTTAATTTCGATTTCTCATTATATGTGTTCCTGTTTTCACATAATATAGTGTTTTTAAGTGCGCATCGACATGGAAACATTACTGCCTATGGCGTTTATTATGACCGTGTGATTACTTCCACCCTAGTAGCTACTATTTAATTTTAATTGCTTTTTTATTATCTCAATGGAATATAGAGAACTAATTTTCTTGCCAAATGAACAACCTACATGTCTGTAACATACGCTGAAAATTTAATTTTTTTAACTTCATGTGAAAATGTATTGGAATATGTTTTCTATGAACGTGTCTTTCACACCATAGAGTATGATTTATGTATGAGGATATCTCTGGTAAATGGATCCATAAATGTCTGAACGATGATCAGATACGACTCAGAATGACAATAATTTCCAAGCCGCGTTGGCACCTTTTTTAAGATGACCCGCTTAACCTTTTAAATCGTATTGTTAATATTGACCTAGTACTTACTAAAAAAAGACTAAACTATAAAGCATATCTATGCAAAAGTAAATCTGTTCTATTAAACCCAACCATAACAACTTAAGTAATTACAAGTCACCTTAATTAATTACATGACACAGCTTAAGTAGGTCTAATTACATTGCACCTACATTACTATTAAATCTCAGCCTAATCTTTTCAAACTTTCCTTAAAGATTGCCGCAAGTAAGTTGTTGCAATAAACTATTATGCGGCTTACAAAGGACAATTTTGCCAAGTTTGTTCTTTGTTTTCTGCATTTAAACTTCATAAATTCATAATATTATCAGCCCAGCTTAAGTATGTTCGTATCATAGGTATTTATACGGATAAAAGTTTAAATTTGAACCTTCAAGTTGCAGAAACCTGCAAAAAAAGTATTCTCATTAATCCACTCGTTTAGGCGACTGAAGAATTTTCTACCCTTTTCCATGAAAAAAATATTAGTACAAACACTCGTGATGCCCCACTTCGATTATTGTGATATTCTGCTTACTGACCTAAGCGTTACTTCGGCGCAGAGACTACAACGTGTTCATAATATGTGCGTCCGTTTCGTCTGCAATATTCGCCGGGCTGATCACGTAACACCATCCCTCGAAATGTTGTCCTGGCTCCGTCTAGAAGATCGTAGGAAAATCCACTGTCTTTCCCTTCTCTTTCACATATTGCATTTCTCCACTCCTGTCTATCTTGCGTCTCGTTTTCAAAATTTATCCAGCCACCATAACCTAGACACACGATCACAACACTCCTCAATATTATCCATTCCCTCCCACCGAACATCCTCATATTCATCTTCTTTCACTGTGGCTGTTCCTCGGCTTTGGAATTCCCTACCGAGTAATGTCAGGGACTGTCAGACATAAAATCAATTTAAGAATAGGCTAACGAAATATTTTTATAACAATTCTTGTTAACAATAATAGCTCTTTCAGGTTTCTCAATATTTAATGGTTATATATATCACAGAATAAATATTCAAATTATCTCATTATTATTATTATTATTATTATTATTATTATTATTATTATTATTATTATCACTATTTCTTACCAATGTTTATTATTGTCACACTAATATTACTTATCCAACTTTCATTATTTACTTTCATGTTGTTTTATGGTCTAGATATTAATGTAATAACTATGTAACCAATTGTATTCAATTAGAATTAGAGTCTGGCTGGGCGAAAGAGAAGGCCTACTGGCCTTAGCTCTGCCAGATTAAATAAATTATTATTATTATTATTATTATTATTATTATTATTATTATTATTATTATTATTATTATTATTATTATTATCACTAATCTAAATTCGTTAAATTGAAACATTTTAACATTAAATGAAATGAGACAGGTGACAGAAAATAATTTCGTAATACTGAATATTTCATTATACTGCTGGCTTTCGTTATAACGACTGCATTTATCGAGATGAGGCCTAGCATTAGCCAAGTGATTACATGACATTTTCCTTACAGTGGGGAAAACCGACGATAAAATAACTGTGCAGTCATCTCAAGCGGGAATGGAAATCACGCCTGAGCGCAGCTTCAGATCAGTAGACAATCGTGCCTAAAGTCTGAGGATTACAATTTAGTCACATATGATATTTCTGAAAACAGTGAACTTGTATGAGTTTTGTGTAAGAGAAATTGGTCATATTTTCACTGCCAGCAGAAGTGGATAAGGAAAAAAAGAATATCTACAATCCTACCATTCCATATTACCTCCAAAAGTACCAGCTAGAAGAGCTTGAAGTAATCGGACTTGTAGTTGGAGCAAGAGGTACCGCTACTCTCTTCATGAAAGATGTGTTTAAGAGGCTTGGAATACCTACATCTATTATTCCGATTGTAACTTTAGCTGCATTGAACGCATCAATTGCTCTCCTGAAGCATCACCTATATTCGAAATGAAACCAAGTTCATTAGCATTGTTTACTTTTTTGTAACACTTGCCTCTCTAAAACTAGGTATATTTCCACCAATCACAATAGTAATATGCGTTACAAGAGCGGTATGTCGATGTTTTCATGTTCGAGGGAAAGATTGAAAAAGCGAAACGTAGTTGAGCTTTTTTTAATTTCCGAGAACATGAAAACAAACATACCGCTCATGTTTCGTACATTATTTTGTGCGAAGATCGTTTATTACAGACCTAAAAGGGGAATTTCTAATTAGTTGCAATGAAATCTCCATCTTGGTTTCTGTTCAATGTTCTAGTTTTAAAAACTAAAATATCTCTCTTCAACATTGTTGCTATAAAATGTTTTTCTGTGTTTACTATATTTCAGCAAGCCGTGATATACGTCTGTCTTTTTCCCCCCCAGTCTATAAATGCGAGCTTAAAACAAACGGTAAGGTTATGTAATGATTTATTTTTCATTTTAATATTTTAACAATATTATTTATATAACATATTGCAGTAATAACATCGGCATCTGGAATCTTGTTGATTTTTTCACGGCTTCCTTAATGTTACTTGCATTACAAATGCAGTAACTTTTGTGGTGTTGTAGAGTTTACTTAATTTTTGCAAATATTTAAAAACAATAATTAACAGTGCAATTTAGGTGAAATTGCAGTGGTAAGTTTCCAATTTATAATTATTACTATGTTAAACGTCTCTAAAAATAATATGTTAGAAGCCTAAAGCAGTAAAATGAATATGGCGCTTATGCGGTAAGAAGAGGGAAATTGTTATGTGTGTTACGTTGGGAATACTGAATGTGGTATTTCACACTTACCGCGTATTGGTTTTGTGCGGAAAGCAAGCAAATACGCACGATCTCGCACAAAATGTGTTTGCAGCTATGTACTTGTGGGAGTTTCATTGTCAAAACAAAATTAATGGTTCACTGAACTTGTAAACATTTATGTGGTTAAGTACACTTTGTACCTTGTGGCAGCTCACGAATAGTGAGAAGATTTCTAAATTAATCGAGCAAATTATTCAGCTCTGTTCTGAAAAAAAAATCTTTGTCCTACGCAAAGGGAAAATTCATGGAGAATACCCTGTACAAGCTCCTACAAGACTTCCTCCCCCACGTCCCGCTCTAAATCATGGACCTTGTTCTTGGTTCCGATTGTTTTTTCTTTTTTTCACCTTCGTGTCATTTTTTATCCTCGCAGGTGAAGAAAGAATCTAATAACAAAATGATGTGCCCCGCCAGCTGCTGTATATATTAAATCTTTTTTTTTTTTTTGAGCCTTTCCTCGTGTGATCACATAAAGAACTAGAATCGACCTACGAGGGAACCAATTTGAGAAGACCTCTACTCTAGGGACCGGGTAATCGTAGTTCTGTCCTTAACAAGAAAGAAGAAGGCTTTTGAAATATGGCCTGTTATATCAATCTACGTCTCGGTTTTGAAGCCTGGTCCAATTACTAAGAGACAAATCAACCTCTCTTCTTCTTAACTTGCCCAGTGGTCCAGGAAAAATCTAGACTTCTGTAAAGACGAGCACTTCCGCCAGTGCTGGGAGCCAAGTACCTTCTTAGGACTCGAGGAGGGGGTAAACCATTCAAGTGCGTGGCGCAACAACTGCCTAACACGCAGGTAAACACATGCGCGAGTAAACGGCGTATTGACACAGACGACCACATTAAAGAAATCGCGTAAATCCTGGAATGGTTAAAGGAAATTGGCTTTGACTGAAGTATGTTCACAATTCTACGCAGTGGTACGTTAAAGGAACTGTGCATTCGTACAAACGTTTGAGAAATTACTTATTTAGAAGTTGAAGTGCAGAAAAATAGGTTTAAAGTTAAAATGATTGCAAATAATCAAACAATAGAACAACTCACATTAGAGCAATTAAATATCCTGACGGTGCTATATTGTGTTTGACTATTATTATTCTTATGATTATCGGAGCACTCTAATAGCGAGCGAGTTTCTTGCACTTAGACAATGCTTAAACGTGATTAATAATAATAATAATAATAATAATAATAATAATAATAATAATAATAATAATAAAATCTATCGATAAAATATGCAAGCATATAGGCCTATATTTAGTGACTTTTATCTGAATATATAATTAAATATAATAATAATAATAATAATAATAATAATAATAATAATAATAATAATAATAATAATAATAATAAAATCTATCTGTAAAGTATGCAAACATATAGGCTTATATTTACTTTTATCTCAATATATAATTAAATATAGTAATAGTAATAACAATAATAATATTAATAATAATAAAATCTATCTATAAAATATGCAAGCATATAGGCCTATATTTAGTGACTTTTATCTGAATATATAATTAAATATAATAATAATAATAATAATAATAATAATAATAATAATAATAATAATAATAATAAAATCGATCTATAAAATATGCAAGCATATAGGCCTATATTTAGTTACTTTTATCTGAATATATAATTAAATATAATAGTAATAATAAAAAAATCTATCTATAAAGTATGCAAGCATATAGGCCTATATTTAGTTACTTTTATCTGAATATATAATTAAATATAATAATAGTAATAATAATAATAATAATAATAATAATAATAATAATAATAATAATGATAATAATAATAAAATCTATCTATAAAATATGCAAGCATATAGGCCTATATTTAGTTACTTTTATCTGAATATATAATTAAATATAACAGTAATAATAAAAAAATCTATCTATAAAGTATGCAAGCATATAGGCCTATATTTAGTTACTTTTATCTGAATATATAATTAAATATAATAATAGTAATAATAATAATAATAATAATAATAATAATAATAATAATAATAATAATAATAAAAAAATCTATCTATAAAATATGCAAGCATATAGGCCTATATTTAGTTACTTTTATCTGAATATATAATTAAATATAGTAATAGTAATAATAACAATAATAATAATAACGATAATAATGATAATAATAAAATCTATCTATAAAATATGCAAGCATATACGCCTATATTTAGTTACTTTTATCTGAATATGTAATTAAATATAATAATAGTAATAATAATAATAATAATAATAATAATAATAATCCGTGGCGCTACAGCCCACGAAGAGGCAAGACTGACCAGCCGGCTGCTGGCCTCACGGCCACATGCCGAAGCAGAGGTGGACGATCATCCAACCAGAATGGAGGTATCGTGTGGTTAGCACAATGAGCCCCCCAGCCGTTATAGCTGGTTTGCGTAACCGCATTTCGCTACCTATCGTAGCTCCTCAAGTGCATCACGATGCTGGGTGGTCACCGGTTCCATACACTGGCCGAAATTTCACGAGAAAATTTCATCCCCAATGAGGACTGGAACCAGCGCGCATTCCGTAACGCGAGTCCTAGACAGGATGCCTTAGACCACGACGCCACGGCGCGCGACTATAATTAAATATGAACTTCATAATTACAAAATTACAATTAAATTTAAATTATTGTTTATTTAACGACGCTCGCAAGCCAGTAAATCTACTGACATGAGCCTGTCGCATTTAAACACACTAAATGCCATCGACTTAGGATTGAATCCACAATCTCGAGTATAGAAGGCCAGCGCTATACCAACTACGCTACCCAGGCTGACTAAAAAATATAATTATCATTTAATTAAGTTGTATAATATTTGGGGAAAAACTAATTGGGATTTCCCGGTCTGATCTGGTCAAAAATCCTGATAGAAGAGATATTTAACCCTTGCGGTGAATTTCGGTGAAATCCTAAAACTACAAACATGCATATGCGGAGACTAAGAGGAAGGCGGAAAATAGAAATATTGGAGAATGCTGGGCTTGCAGTGAAAGGCCTACCCTTGGCCAGAAAACTGTGAATGAATGAATTATATATTTTACTCCTAATTTATTAATCGCTATTTTCAAATTAAATTTAAATAGCACATAATCTTTTATTCCCTGTTACGAAATCAATAGATTATGAAAATAAATACCAATGTTAGTTATTATTGTCTGAATATGTTGGCCTAATACTTAAAAAACCAAAAATGAGAGTTCCCATTTAATTACTTAAAGTAGGCCTATATAATGTTTTACTTCTCGTTCTTTAAATATGAAAATAAAGTAACACAATATTTTATTCTTCGTACCAAAACAGTAGATTACGAAAGTTTCTTTCAAATGCTCGAAAATAAATTTGTTTCTCTTGTCTCCGAGAACAGATTTATATGGATTGAAAGGGCGTTCAGCATCACATGATGTAATATGATTATATAATTATATATAATATAATATAATATAAGATACAAAAAATTACAGACCGGTCAGCCTCACCTCTGTGGTTTGCAAACAGATGGAACACTTGATTTCAGCTTATCTAAGACAGCATTGGGATGACTCAAATTGGTTACATAACTGTCAGCATGGATTTCGGGGGCTATTCATGTGAGAGTCAATTAGTAACGGTATGTCAGGATTTAGAAGACGGAATAGATTCCAATAGCCAAGTAGATGCAGTGATTATTGACTTTTCACGCGCATTCGATGTAGTCCCACACGATATATTGTTGGTTAAACTACAATCAACGGGGATTGACTTCAGAGTGCTCCAGTGGATCAAGGAATTTTTAACTTGTCGCACTCAGAGAGTACGGGTAGGAGAGGAATTATCGAACCCAATTGAAATTACTTCCGGGGTCCCGCAGGGGAGTGTCTTGGGGCCTCTTCTATTCTTGGCTTTTGTAAATGATCTGCCAGTTAATATCTTGTCTAGGGTTCGCTTATTCGCGGATGATTGTATGTTATACAGGGAAATAAAAAGTCATGAAGATACTACTCTTCTCCAGAATGACCTCAATAGAATAAATGATTGGGCAATAGCCAACAAAATGAAAATAAATTCTCTAAAGAGCAAAGCCATCAGCTTTACAAGGAAAAGAAATAAAATAGTCTCATCGTATACGTTAGGGGGTGAAACCATTCCGGAAGTTAACAAATGTAAATACCTCGGAATAACATTTAGCAGCGATCTCGGTTGGGGGGAACACGTTACACATACAGCGGGAAAAGCATGGAGAGCGTTACACTTTGTGATGAGGGTGCTAAGAAAAGGTTCTGATAAATCCAAAGAGATTGCGTATAAATCACTAGTACGTCCAGTAATGGAATATGGTGCAGCATGTTGGGATCCTTACAGATTAGAACATATTAAGACACTGGAAAAGATTCAAAAACGGGCTCTTAAGTGTTGTCGGAAAAATTCACCATTAAAATGGGACACACTCACGGACAGGAGAACGCGAATTCGATTATGCGCACTGTTCAAAACATACAGAGGTGAGCCTGCCTGGAGAGAAATAAAAAATAGGTTGCAGCCGCCAAATTACTCTTCAAGGAACGACCACTCATATAAATTGAGGGAAAGAAGGCAGAGGACGGACACTGGAAAGTTTTCTTTTCTCAATCGTACTATCAGGGACTGGAATGCTTTACCTGCAGACTTACTAAAGGCTTTACCAACAACCAAAAATGCATTTAAAAATAGGCTTAAGGACCTTACTAATAGACGGTAATTATACACAGTACTTAAAGGGTGTAAATGATATGTTGTTATTGAAGTGTTGTATCAGTGAAGAATTATGTTGTGTCAGTGAAGTGTGTTGTATCAGTGAAGAAGTATGTCGTGTTAGTGAAGTGTGCTGTGCAAGTGAAACGTGTTCCTGTCAGTGAAGCTTTATAGGTTATAGTGGCAGTGCAAAGTATTTGAACAGTGAAATGTTTTTGAAGTGTTAGTGAAATTAGGATAGAATCAGTGAAATGTGTCGTAGTTCCAGTGCAGTGAGTGAGTTGACAGCGAAATGAGTATAATGTTGAAAGGTGCTTGTGCAGATATGAACATATACTCGTGGGTTTTAGTTCGATCTTAGTTTTAAGATACAAATTAGAATATTTCAAATGTTATTTTAAGTGATCGTTTCATTTAATTTAGTATATTCTCTGTTGTTATTATTATTATTATTATTATTATTATTATTATTATTATTATTAGTATTAATTATTAGTATTATCATTAATTGTATTTTTAATTAATAATTTTATTATTGTCATTATTGAGTGTAATTAGTTACCACTGCCACCGGGTATATACCCATTGCAGTGTGAATAAATACATACATACATATTATATATTTAAAATTCATCATGTCTTCTGAGGTTAAGTCCACGGTTGTCTTCACATCATCACACATCACTGCAAAATCATTTCGTGTTTCTTCATATCTAGGGTTCTTTGAGAGTAAAATGTCCGCTAGAGATGAACAAAACTAACTGCCGCTCTCGCTCGCTGTGTTCGCTGCATTTGTCTTTCGAGTCTCGTCTCGTCATTCTCGTGCGCTTCGAGTCTCGCTCATCATTCTCGAAATAGCATTTGGTCGGCGTGGAAAGATTTCGTAACTTTGAATAACATACATCATTGAAATAAATAACATTATAAATGTTTAAATGAGAAAAAAGACAAAACAGAACAATATCTTAGTTATCAAAATGTTCTTGCTCTATTATATGATATACCTTTGGTTATATAAATAGAAAAAAAATTCTCAAATAAATTTGCATTTCTAAGAAACATAAAACATAACGTTAATATCTTTTTACTTGAGATTGCACACTTGATCTTAAACATATGAAAAGAAAAATCCTATCCTTTTAATAAGGGCCTAGTAATTAAATAAAGACTGGGGAACGGATTGTAATACACTGAAAGGTAGAGGTGGTGTTTGAAATAGGCTACTTGATTGTTTATACATATATAAAAGTTGCCAAAGTAGATAAAAGTTCAGTCAGGTATAAGCAACTGTGGCGATTTAAGGCTGCTTGACGTTCGGGACTTCAGGAGTGATCAATCTCGAGTCTCGGAACACTCACAACCAGTTTTTACGTCAAGAACGCGACGTAATACAACATTGTCGTACGGGTTTTCGGCTTTGCGGGCGTTGTTAGTCTCGCTTTCTCGATCGTTGTTCATCTCTAGTGTCCACCTTCACTTTTACTGCATCTGCAGCTTCACTTGTACCACGATTCAGTTGTTCCAACAACTGTAGCCTATATGACGAAGTTTAGCGTGGGATTATTGAGACGTAGGCTATAAGCATACAAGTTTAATAATTTCTTTCCTATAGTCGAAAGGACTGTGAATTTTAAAATAAAAACTGAGTCGATTTTAAAGCATTTAGAGTAAAATTGTATTAGAACTCTATTGTTTAATAATAATAATAATAATAATAATAATAATAATAATAATGATAATAATAATAATAATGATGATGATGACGTATTTATTCTGGCGAAGTTAAGGTCATCAGGCCTTCTGTTCCACTTGGCCAGTAACAAAAGAAGCTGATAAAATTTTACTAATATTTAAAGAACACTAATCAAATATTTATACAGTCATACAAGCATAAGTTGAGTAAATTAATGGAAACATATTAAATAATAATTACAAAATAATATAAGGCTCGAAGTTGTTTGCATCTATTTTAAACTTTTGTATTCAGTGTAATTTCATAATTTTAAACCAGCTTTTTTTTTACTGATGTCAGGCATTAGACTGCTCGTTATTCACCCATATTAAGCCAGTCGAGTAGACTAATTTACCGACATAGTCGTTGCCCAGGTTGCGCCATAGGAGGCTGGACTGTGCTACACGCGGGATGAGATGAGATGAGATGAGATGAGATGAGATGAGATGAGATGAGATGAGATGAGATGAGATGAGATGAGATGAGATGAGATGAGATGAGATGAGATGAGATGATTTTTGGGATGCCACATGGAAACCGGAGCTCCCGGAGAAAACAATTGTGTTATGTGGACCAAAGAAATTAAACGCAGAATAAATATGGGAAATGCGTGTTATTATTCGGTTGAGAAGCTCTTATCATCCAGTCTTCTGTCCAAAAATCTGAAAGTTAGAATTTATAAAACAGTTATATTACCGGTTCTTCTGTATGGTTGTGAAACTTGGACTCTCACTCTGAGAGAGGAACATAGGTTAAGGGTGTTTGAGAATAAGGTGCTTAGGAAAATATTTGGGGCTAAGCGGGATGAAGTTACAGGAGAATGGAGAAAGTTACACAACACAGAACTTCACGCATTGTATTCTTCACCTAACATAATTAGGAACATAAAATCCAGACGTTTGAGATGGGCAGGGCATGTAGCACGTATGGGTGAATCCAGAAATGCATATAGAGTGTTAGTTGGGAGACCGGAGGGAAAAAGACCTTTAGGGAGACCGAGACGTAGATGGGAGGATAATATTAAAATGGATTTGAGGGAGGTGGGGTGTGATGATAGAGACTGGATTAATCTTGCACAGGATAGGGACCGATGGCGGGCTTATGTGAGGGCGGCAATGAACCTTCGGGTTCCTTAAAAGCCATTTGTAAGTAAGTAAGTTATGTGGACCATGTGCTTGCCCAACACAAGTTATAAGTTGGGGGTACGCCGGAAATCGAACCTTGGTCCACAAGATTATAAGCGTAGCGTTCTAACAACTAGATGACTGTGGAAGCAATCGCCTTAATATGGACTATATATGTTACAATTATTAGCAAAATAAATACATAAATAAAAAAAATAAATATCATTGGACGTCTTCTATTCATACTAGAGAAACATGACTTGAAGAACACGCACACAATCAGAAACAAGAGCTGAGTACGAGGAACAGGACAGGTTATGTGTCTCATGAGAGTCCGTTCGGAGATTCTCCTGAACCTCGCTCTGTACGTGGCTCTGAAATAATTCAGCCTATAGCTGGGTGACCGTTGGATGCTTAGCTCTGTCGTGCAGGTCGGCATTAAAACAACACGCAGCTCTCATCCGAGCTTTTCAGATACATTATCAAGCGGCGAGCGCTCCCACTACATGTGTACGGAGCACGCGTGAGTAGTAGGCTGCCTGCCCAGTGCTGCAATGATAACCTGATCGATATCACTGCTAATTGTTCGCTTGTCCTCACAATAACTATATGCAAAGGACGCTAACGCCGTTCCTGCGACGTGAGAAATAATTGAAACTCGTAGCGCTGTGAACTACAAATCTTTAACTTCAATACAAGTTCATTTCTCACAGTTTTGTGTTGTGAAATTTCTACGTATTTATACAGGGTGTTTCAAAAATAGAGGGCATAATTTCAGGTATGTATTCCCCATATGTAGGCAATACAAAAAGTTCATTACAACATATGTCCTAAAATGTTTGGTTTCCGAGTTATGGCCTTCAAAACAGTGATATTCACCGGAAAGGTTTTCTTTCCGTAGTTAGTTGCCTTTACAGCAGATGTTCAAAATGTCCACCTCCTGCTTGAATACAGGCCTCATATCGATGTCTCATGGCCCTGCGAACACGATCCCAAATTCCAGGAGTATTGCGTATTTCCTCACAATCTGCCACAATTCGATTCCGAAGGGATTCCATGTCAGACACCGGAGACGAATACACCAATGATTTTAAATAGCCCCACAAATAGAAATCGATAGGGTTCAAATCAGGTGAGCGTGGAGGCCAAGCAATTGGACCACCTCTACCTATCCGTCGATCAGGGTACTTTTCCTGGTACGAACGATGAGCCAGCGCAGCATTGCCGTCCGCCTTACCGTATATGAAGTGCACTTCTGCCACCTGATTTGAGTACATGTCGCACAGTACGACGCCAAACACAACACTCAATGTATCCTTCGTCTCGGAATTAACTGTCAGAGTGTCCTCTGTTTATATCTTCTGTCACGACACCTACCTGCGGGAAGAAAAACGTTCCAGTGAATATCACTGTTTTGAAGACCATAACTCAGAAACCAAGCATTTCCGGACACATGTTGTAATGAACTTTTTGTGATGTCTACATAAGGGGAATACATATCTGAAATTATGCCCTCTATTTTTGAAACACCCTATATACAGATACTGTCTTATAAGTAATGTCGATTTTGAAGCAAAATTTTAGTTGAAGTGTGTTGTCACAAAAAAAATAGTATTTAGTATTAGTAGTATTTATTTATTTAACCTGATAGAGATAAGGCCATCAGGCCTTCTCTGCCCCTCTACCAGGGGATTACAACTATAATATGAAGAATAAAATTACAATTAGTATTAAATTTACAAAGATTAGCTCCGTACGTATATGAAATTATTGGGGATCATCAGTGCGGTTATAGACGTAATAGATCGACTATTGATCAGATTTTTTGTATTCGACAGATAGTGGAGAAAAAATGGGAATATGAGGGTACAGTACATCAGTTATTCATAGATTTCAAAAAGGCATATGACTCGGTTAAGAGGGAAGTATTATATGATATTCTTATTGAATTTGGTATTCCCAAGAAACTAGTTCGATTAATTAAAATGTGTCTCAGTGAAACATACAGCAGAGTCCGTATAGGTCAGTTTCTATCTGATGCTTTTCCAATTCACTGCGGGCTAAAGCAGGGAGATGCACTATCACATTTACTTTTTAACTTCGCTTTAGAATATGCCATTAGGAAAGTTCAGGATAACAGGCAGGGTTTGGAATTGAACGGATTACATCAGCTTCTTGTCTATGCGGATGACGTGAATATGTTAGGAGAAAATTCACAAACGATTAGGGAAAACACGAGAATTTTACTTGAAGCAAGTAAAGCGATCGGTTTGGAAGTAAATCCCGAAAGTACAAAGTATATGATTATGTCTCGTGACCAGAATATTGTACGAAATGGAAATATAAAAATTGGAGATTTATCCTTCGAAGGGGTGGAAAAATTCAAATATCTTGGAGCAACAGTAACAAATATAAATGACACTCGGGAGGAAATTAAACGCAGAATAAATATGGGAAATGCATGTTATTATTCGGTTGAGAAGCTTTTGTCATCTAGTCTTCTGTCAAAAAATCTGAAAGTTAGAATTTATAAAACAGTTATATTACCGGCTGTCCTGTATGGTTGTGAAACTTGGACTCTCACTTTGAGAGAGGAACAGATATTAAGGGTGTTTGAGAATAAAGTGCTTAGGAAAATATTTGGGGCTAAGAGGGATGAAGTTACAGGAGAATGGAGAAAGTTACACAACACAGAACTGCACGCATTGTATTCTTCATCTGACATAATTAGGAACATAAAATCCAGACGTTTGAGATGGGCAGGACATATAGCACGTATGGGCGAATCCAGAAATGCATATAGAGTGTTAGTTGGAAGGCCTGAGGGAAAAAGACCTTTGGGGAGGCCGAGACGTAGCTGGGAGGATAATATTAAAATGGATTTGAGGGAGGTGGGATATGATGGTAGAAACTGGATTAATCTTGCACAGGATAGGGACCAATAGCGGGCTTATGTGAGGGCGGCATCGAACCTCCGGGTTCCTTAAAAGCCAGTAAGTAAATGAGTAATTGTAATAGTAAGTGATTATAGAATTGATTAATTGATTAAAGAATTTCTAAATTTCGCTGTAATTGCACACGCATAATTTTATTAACTTGCCGATGTTAAATCATAATTTCTGCTATGTCTGTACGTAATGTATCACATGTATGCAATAGGCATATGTTGTATTCATACTTATGATTATGCTTTTGTTACTAGTACTGGTTTGTGGAAATTCTACCAAATTTCGGATAGATGTTAAGCTCGGATCAAGGAAGATTATATTTGTAGTTATGTTCTAATATAAATAATAACTTCTCCTTTCCTATACTATAATTTTCAATTTTCGTATAGAGAATTTAATCTAGAAGTTGCCTAACGAAACTCTGAATTACCAATCAATGATATAAGAGAGTTTAGCCATCCAGTTCTTCACATATAAAGAGTCTACTGCAAGAATGATGGATGTCATTTGGAATACATTTTGCAGGAGAAACAATTGAAAGTTTGAAATGCTTAGCGCTCAAAGCTTAACTTTGATTTTCCGATCATTACTGGACAATGGCTATCAGTGTTAATGCCATATAAATCTGTTTGTACATTCTATATGTCTTAAGCCATTCATTGACAGTCTTGGTTCATTTTCGACAAGAAAGTGACATCCATCATTCTTGCAGTGGACTCTTCATATAACTATGGAAGTGATTAGAGTTTGTCATCATTAATATTATTATTAAACATTATTTCGTTCAATTTATCTCCTTACGAAGAGAAATTCAGTAAACCTCAATGAAAATTATTCAGAAAAAATTAAGTGAAATTTATGCAAAGGAGACACAATTATTTAGATAATAAAGTGCGGGGAATTACAGTGTTCTCTTAAATGAAGTTGGAAAATTAGCCTTGACTTTACCGCATGTGATAAAATAGACCGATTGTTTGAAGCGTCATCAGCAGAGAACGTTTACACGGCCTGAAACAGATGTTCGGTTAAAGTGTTTACACGTCCAGCGGTTGGAGGTGGGTGTGTATGTCATACCCAACACAAGAGACACACATTATGAATCCAGTAAGAGCCTGCGAAATATATGAAACATGCTTAAATATGCGTTGATTCTATTTTGAAGAGATGCTACACATTTTAACCGTGCCAGGAACTGCGAGCAGAAGCTGTAATTGCAGAGACTGCAACACTGCAACTTGTTTCCCGTAGTGCCACTGTCTGGGTGTTGTGGAGCCTTTAAGTTTTTTACTTTTCTTGTTTGAATGTGTTGAACGAGGTGTAGCATGGATATTCACAGTGGTCTTCAAAATTTTCTCTTTTGGCTGTTTTCATGCACCTTTTCGGTCTTCTTCTGTAGAAACTTTAGGATAATTTCAAGGTTGGTCAGTGGTCGCAGTTCTAAGGGTCTTCGCTCATCTCACTTCTTAATAATTAATAAGAAATATTGCGCGGAAGTGACATATACTTGCTTTAACTTCACAAGAATTCAGTTTATACAGGGTGTTTCATTTAACTTTGCGACCTCAAATATTTTCAAAACAAAATTCGGAAAACCTACTTGCACATTAATGCACTCACGTCAAGGGCCCAGAAAATAATGTACACAATCCAGCTAATTAAGAAAGTTTACTTTCAACACAAAGTCTATTTTTAAAATCGAACTTACATTTTTTTCTATCGAAATGAAAAGTGGAGGTGAAATTATTGATTACAGAAGTGGTTTCAGTTCCCTAGTACTAGGAAGTTCAATATAGGCTATTGCTTTAGTACTTTTTGTGCCCATTGTGATCTTACATTTCTACTTGTATTTGTTTTTTTACTGCCCTGTTTTTGAATGTGTGTATTAGTGTTTTTGTATTTTTAATTTAATTTCTATTTTTTATTTACTACTTCTCTCTGCTTTTGTTTTTTGTATATGTCTATATGTATTCTGGTACTGTGGTAGAGAGGGCCAGATGGCCACAACTCCACCAGATTAAATAAATAAATTAATTAATTAATTAATTTCTTAGTGACCTAAAGGTCTCTTTCTGGCGGTGCTAGTGATATTTTTATTTAAAAATAGACATCTTTGTTCCAGCAATAAATTTATTATTATTATTATTATTATTATTATTATTATTATTATTATTATTATTATTATTATTATTATTATTATTAGGTTTTCAGGTGATTGAAAACATTGTTCCTTTAGAGAGAAACAAGTTTTTTCCTTCCTTCTTCCAAGCCTGCTATAGGTTCAATACATGACGCGACATGTTGGAAACTTTAATTGAATTGGTGTTGTGTTCAATCCTTTCAAATATTTCTTTCAATTAAGCTTTCCTTTCTGTATATAAATTTCACTTTATTGATTTTCTTTCATTCCCCAGTTTACCTTTCTTATTTCTGTTTGGTTTGCATTTGGATCTGTGCCTGCCTTCCTCCTCCCACAGCCTCCGAGTTTCTTAACCCTGACAGCTTTCCTGATACAGCGCAGCGTTTCTGCCAAGGAAAAGAAATTATTTTTCTTTTCGCAGTGCAGCGGTGCGTTAAAAAGGACTTGCGAGCCGAGCTGAAATACCAGGAGAACAATGAAGATTGCCCACAGTCATTACATATTGGACTCAGTGATCGGGCGTGGAACACCGGAACAGGTTCTTTATCTGCGGCAAAAACCTCCGGGATTGTTTCATGCCAGAAGCTCAGTTCACGACTCGCTTTCACGTTGTCAGCACTGAATAATAAATTTAATGTCTATAAAATTGAGAATTGATTACTAATATTGTCGCACGTGACATAAATTCTACGTTGTTCTGAAAGTAACATCTGATTTTACATCATATATTTATTATAATAATAATAATAATAATAATAATAATAATAATAATAATAATGATAATACTAATAATAATAATGATTTATTTTAGCTGGCAGAGTTAGGACCGTAAGGCCTTCTCTTCCACTCAACCAGCAAAAAGTATATATACATATGCATGAACATACAAAGAAGTCAACAATTTGATTTAGATGAGAGTTACATGTATACAAGAGTTATTTACGAATTAAACAACAAAATACTATTAACTTTAATTAAACACTGAAATAAACTGTGTAGCAGAATTAAGCTAAAATACATAGAATGTTAATATATTTCAAATAATATTAGATAATAGAAAGAGATTATTATGAGACAATTTTGAAAATACAGCACTATCAGGATGATGTCAAAAGAAAGAAGTAACAATGTAGTCAGTGAAAGTTTAAATCATTGTGATTGGAGTGAAATGCTAATAAGGTTATATTTTAAGCTGTTTTTAAAGGTGTTTATTGTCTTGCAGCCCCTAATACTTTCTGACAAGGAATTCCATTGACGCGAGGTGGATACCGTAAAAGATGATGAATAGCAAGATGTTCTATGAAGAGGTATACTTAGCGTGCCACAGATAAGTGATCTGGTATTTACGTCGTGGTTAGAGTATAGATAAGAGAAACGAGACGAAAGGTAATTTGGTGTTGAGATGTGCAGAATTCGAAAGAGTAAAGATAAAGAGTGTAAAGTTCTGCGTTCTTTAAGTCGGAGCCACGAAAGACTTGCGAAGGACGGTGATATGTGATCATATCGTCGGATGTTGCACACGTGTCTGACGCACATATTCTGAGCTCGCTGTAACTTGACTGACAGTTCAGAACTTAGGTCACTTAACAAAACGTCACAATAATCGAAGTGCGGCATTACTAGGGTTTGTACTAGGGTAAGTTTTAGTTGCTGGGGCAAGAAGTTTCTCAAGCGACTCAAACAGTGAATGGAAGAATAGATTTTTTTTTATCGTTTCTTTAACTTGAAAATTCCAACTTAGATTAGTATGAGAAAAGAAGCCAAGATTTTTTACGACAGATGAATAAGGGATAAGCGTGTTGTTAAGGGTAACAACTGAAAGATTACTGTTATTAAGGGATATAAAATTTATTGAATATGCCTACAATTTGTGGTTCTGCTAAGCATGGCTTGAAAATTGTGAACCTTGTTTCCAAATGATACCAAATCCATAATTTTCGAAAAATGAGTTAGGCCTACAAGTGGCAGTGCATACCTATTAGGTTTCAGCATCTGTATACGAAACAATTTTTGTCAAAAAGTATCTAATCCCGTGTATAGAGGTTGTCTAAGTTTACATTTTACAGCAAAACACACCATATCGGCTTCAGCGTTCATAACATAAAGTAGAGGAGAAGTGGGTACAGTAAGACAGGGAGAACAGTGAGACATTTTTTATTAGATGGTAAATTTTGATGTTGAGAGGTTGGTAACAGTGGAGTTGTATGTTGCATGAGTAAAGTAACAGTATTTTCATACTCGATTTGATTCTAGTTATAAAGGTGAGTGATGAAAAATTAATTCGTAATTTTTACTCTAGAAGTAAAATTTGGGTTGTGTTTAATGAAGGTTATACTGGATATACAAATGAGATATAAATACGAATGTTTCGTTACCTAATATTATGGTATTTGAGATTATGTTTGGCAAGGTTTCGTCTTTCTTGTTTTAATTTTGAAGTGATGGCGTCATTTTTAAATGAACTATACGTAAAGGGAACAGTGAGACATGCCATTGAAGGGTACATTGAGACGTCTCACTGTTCCCATTTACCAATGTTTTGCAAAAACAAACTGTAATTATATTACATTTTCCAGTAACTAACATTAAAAATGAACATACTAGTAACCAATTTAGGAACTGTTGCTTAAAATAATTGATACATTACATTTTAATGGTTTCATAAATGAAAAATTATTCACAAAATTTAAGATAATGTTAAAAAATAACAAAGAATTAAATTCGTATTATTATAAGCTTTGTTGTCACCAAAAATTCATTTCATTTTTTCGCAAAAATTTGAAATGTCATGGAAAATTCACTTTTCCAAATGTTCCAGATGTTTAAATGGTTTCGAAGTCAGACATCAAAATGATTCTAAATAAGCCTACAGAACATGTCAAGATAAAGAGACAGCAAGTTTTTGTTTTCTTTTGAAATAAATGCAAATCATCTCAATGTCCGTTAATAAACATTGTGGTGTCTCACTGTACCCTCCTGAATGGGAACAGTGAGACATTTGCATTTTTTTGACAAACACATATTGTATATTATGTCCTTTATCTATTAACATTTTTGTTCATGTATTATTATACTCCATGTTTTAATGTCTGTTTCTATTGAACTTGATTTTAAAAATACTTGAATTATCATTTGCATACACATGCCTTAATATTTTGTGTCTCACTGTACCCACTACTCCCCTACCTACTCCTCTTTCAACGATGTGGCTGTGTGCTATTACATCAATTTTCTTAAAATTTCAGTAATTGCTGCCGTGTGCGTTTTGTATTATTCTGTATAACATTTTTGTGCTTCATGTTATATCGCTTTGTGGTGAACTCTTAAAAATGGGTTCTGATTTTTTAGATGGATATGTCGATGTTCCAGAATGTAAGTGTACATTCTCCATATACAGTGACACCAATATGTACACACAAATTGCTCAGAAATGGGATAAGACATGGGATTGCATTTTGGTTAAACTGAAAGGAATTCCAAACTGTAGCTATGTAAAACAAACTAAAAAAAAATGACTTGATGTCTCTACTTTCTGTTAGGGGGTATGAATTATAGGAAATTTCACTTTAAAAGAGAGTCGTGAAAATAAATAACATGGCATCAGATGCACCTTTATTAAAGTTATTTTGTCTCAGCAGCAACAAAAGTAAAACTTATGGCTTTGAACTTAAAAATCTGAAGAATTAGAATTGAATAAGTACATGTCAAAATGTCTTTCAATGATTGTTCGTTATGAAATAGTTTCTGAATATATAGCCCTATAATCTAGATTTAACTTGAATATATATCTCTGTCACCGAATAAGAGATACTAAAATGTTAATATAATATGTCTCATTATTTGGTTCTCTTTTTGGAACGTAAATTTTCTTTTGCTTTGCAAATTTACTGGGACCCGAAAGAAAGTGTGTGAAAACAAATTTATTCTTGCGTGATTCATAAATAGTACATTATGCAACGAGCCTATAATGGTAGTAATTAAGACGCAAGTATGTTTTTTATGAAACGAGCGCAAGCGAGTTTCATAATTTTCATACGAGCCTCTTAATTACCATTATAGGCAAGTTTCATACGACTTTTTATGCTCGACAATATTTCTAACTTGAAATTATTCAAAATTAGGTCATGTTATGGTTATGTGCGAACTGAGCTGAATTGTGAGATGTGCGCAGACGCGAAAGTATTGATTTTTTCCGAGGCCGAATGTCATTGACCTTGATAGAGAATAAGATGAACATTAGTCTGATATAACCTGGAAATTGATTTAGAATTGAAAAACGAGATGACAAATTGAATTTATTTGAATATTATTAACAATTAACGCTAATTATTATAGTAACAGAACATAACCTTCTGCGACAGTATTGGATTTCCAGCCTCCGTGACTTTTCGCTAATTGTCTTTCGATTGCATATCCGAGAATAATCGATACTTGCGGTTTTATAACGGTACAAAGGTGACTTGTCATTGGCTGAACACCTGAACTTTAATGAATAGGTGTACTTTAATGAGGTACATTAAAGGGCTACTACCAGGTGTATAATTACTACATTTCGGCATGGTCGAGCATAAAATAAATTATCTAAAAAAAACGGTAAAAATATATATTTATCTCGAATAATTTTAACCACGTCTGTAATGTTATTTGTCCAACTAGTATTATTATTATTATTATTATTATTATTATTATTATTATTATTATTATTATTATTATTATTGTAATCATCATCATTGTGATAGTGCTGATGGTTATTAAACTAATGATTGTAGTTTGACCCTAGCACAAATTCCTCTTGTCACTAACATCACAACAAACATGATGCACTGATATTGTCATGGTAATATGTACACATCTTATCTTGTTCTCGTAACCTCACGCCTGCTGAAGCGTTGTGATGTCTGTTTATGCTATTAGACGCTTCCGCTTAATGACTTCACACCGGAAACAAGTTCATTCAGTATCGCTTAATTACGAAATAATTGTTATTTTGTACGAAACAAATACGGAAATATTTAATACATTTTCGGCCTGATTTCGTCTATTTCCCGTGATTTGGAATAGATAAAAGGCAAGGCATTACGCAAATATTGGACTTTCGTTTCTGTATTGTCGCTGGGAGATCTTTATAAACAAACCTACTCTAATAAATTTTAGGTTGATGTGTATTAAATGTCTAATAATAAATTTGTGATTGACAGAAATGCGAATTAATGTTTTAAAGATTTGTGCCAAGACATCTTTATCGGTATAATGTCTATATCAAGCTGCTATCTCGTCGGTTTATAAGAAAGTCCATCTACAATGTACTACTAAGTGTCTCAGGAGAAATATTAAGCATTTTGGAATGTTATAGTATCGATCATTCTGAGTAATGAAGCTCAAATAAACATGTGTCCTATTCTGAATGGAGGTTGAAATACAGCTGTTTGAATCTGGCTATGCACGCGTTGCAGCGGTATGATTTAAAGTCATTTAATTGGGCCCTTCATATTAAATTCTTCTTACAGTACCCATTTATGTACAATTCTGCTAAAAATACTTACATTACATTAGAGCCGTCTGGTAACAATGTCTAAGTTGAATTTTCCCTGAACGATGGATCGGCAGCGGTGGACCTGATCATTAGTCACCAACGCTTCCAGATCTCACTCTAGAGCACGATGGATATCCTGCAAATTACGGTCATCTGGTAACAATATCTAAGTTGCATTTTCCCTGAACGATGGATCGGCAGTGGTGGATCCGTTCAATAGCCACCAACGCCTCCAGACCTTCTTTAGATTTTGGTTTATGGAGTGGGATGGAAAGTGAAATATACAAAGAAAAAGTAAATACAGTAGACGATTTGATCGCTCGCATTATTCATGGTGGTGCTGTCATAAAATAATTTCAAGGAGCCTAGGTAGTACAGCACATACTGTTACCATACTACAGCTGTAAAGTTTCTTGAAGTTGGCGATCGGATTTTCGAGTAATTGCTATGAACTGTCAATTTATTATTTGTGTTTTGTCAGTTAATTACAAATAATAATGAATATGTCGTTATTTAATACCTGTCGTAATTGGTTTTACAAGTCCGGTCCAAATGTATCTCCGCATACTTTGACAATCGAACAGGTGTTTATATGGACTTTTTATCCATAAGTACTGATACTGCAACGTAACAAAATGTTTGCTGTTCTTTATGAAAAACCCTGTATATCAGATCCGGTTACAGGTATCGTTTGTTGTTAAAATTCCTGCACATATTGTTCAAGAATGACAACCAAGACGGAATGTTGACATTAAATTGAAAGAGAATATCTGGAGGTAGAAAATAGCAAATAGAATGTAACGAGATGATGTCATAAGCAAACAAAGGAATAAATGAATGTATTATGTTTCTAGCACTGTTCAGACTGAAGGCGTTATTTCATTATTATGTTTGTATATTATATGTTTATTTTGGTGTGTGAGTTTTAATATTTTTGTTGGAATTCGTTCATGTATTGCATGTTATTTTTCAGTGAGATAGGAGTTTGTACAGTACATCCATTAAAGTAACTCCTTGGATTGACTTCAGTAATGTTTGAAGATGTGTCTGTAGAACATGCAAGGAATTTTTTATTTATCACAAAGCAATGTTAAACAATTATTCTTCTGTATACTAAAAAATAAATGATATCTGCTTTGCTCAACATTGAAAGCAGTTTTGCAGAATATTGTCAGTTTTTTTCAAATGTCATGCTTGATAATTACAGGAAAACAAAGAATGGGAACATTTCTGCTAATGGAATTGTATGTACCAGGAATGAATTAGAAACTCTATATAGAAAAGAGTTGTTCAGTGTATGTATGTGTCTTTTATAAAGGAATATAGTTCTTTATTTCACTTTGTAGGACATTTCCATGTGTACCAAAAGCCACATATATATATATATATATATATATATATATATATATATATATTTTCGTTTTCGTTCTTTCATATTTCACTTTTAAGGAATTTCATTTATAATATTTACTTATGTTTTAATACTTACATTCTCTGCATAATAACATTGTCTGCCTTTCTGTAGGCATTACGCAAGTACAAAAACTTTATTAATCTGCGCCTCATTTGGAACATTTTCGAAATTCTCAGTCGTCTCCTCCCACAGTTTATCAGTTGTTTTTATCAACTATACAGAAGAAATAAAAGTGAGGCATTTTAATTATATTATGTTCTTTGTTTAATGAATTAGCGCAAATTGATAATGGTAGAAACAGTGGCTTACATGAGGTAATAAGTTCTTTTATTCTGAATTTCAAACGTTGCTAATGCAAAACCGTATGTAGACTGTAATAATTGTCATTTTACACAAAAATACATCTATGTCAAAAGTTGTGACATAAAAGGCATTGCATGATATTTTACATGTTAGATTTATTAAGAAAGAATGGCAGTGCCAAAGAAATAAGTTAATTCAAGCGTATATGTAATTCACATAATAAATACAGAAAAATTGCTGAGATGTGTGGGACTTTTCATCTAAAAAAGATCAAACTTGACAAAGAACGCCCCAAATCAGTCTCCAGATGAAGTTGGCAATTTTTTTTTTTTTTTAGTGTAAGATTGCTAGATTTGGAAATCGAGATTCACAAAAGTAGGACAGAGTCTGATAATTTGGTTATACTAATGTTTTAGTGCAAAAATGAGGTTCAAATTAAAAAAAAATATTGTTTTTAATATACGTACAGTGTTAGGTTTCAGGAAGTTACATGTGAGCATTTTTACCTTAAATAAATTTATATAATAGTTACAAACAAGCAATACAAATAAATAAAAAAATAAGCACTCTGTAAGTGCTGGTATAATTTCGTGATGGTACAAGGGTATTTTCGTGATAGTTCTTAAATTCAAAATATTTAGGCAAATTCAGTCAAATTTTAAATTCCTCAGTCAAATTTGTCCCTACAACCCAAACAATTAAAATTCTTTCTGTATTTTGAAAGGTATTTATGTGACAGAGAGGGTTTAGATTTGAAGGGTTTACCTCAGCTGCTTGTCTATACGGATGGCGTGAATATGTTAGGAGAAAATCAAGAAACTATTAGGGAAAGCACGGGAATTTTACTTGAAGCAAGTAAAGAGATAGGTTTGGAAGTAAATCCCGAAAAGACAAAATATATGATAGTGTCTCGTGACCAGAATATTGTACGAAATGGAAATATAAAAATTGGACATTTATCCTTTGAAGAGCTGGAAAAATTCAAATATCTTGAAGCAGCAGATATAAATGACACTCGGGAGGAAATTAAACGCAGAATAAATATGGGAAATGTCTGCTATTATTCGGTTGAGAAGCTTTTGTCACCAGTCTGCTATCAAAAAAGCTGAAAGTTAGAACTTATAAAACAGTTATATTACCGGTTGTTCTTTATGGTCGTGAAACTTGGACTCTCACTTTGAGAGGGAAACAGAGGTTAAGGGTGTTCGAGAATATGGTGTTTAGGAAAATATTTGGGGCTAAAAGGATGAAGTTACAAGATAATGGAGAAAGTTACACAACGCAGAACTGCACTCATTGCATTCTTCATCTGACATAATTACGAACATTAAATCCAGACGTTTGAGGTGGGGAGGGCATGTAGCATGTATGGGCGAATCAAGAAATCCATATAGAGTGCTAGTTGTGAGGCCGGAGGGAAAAGGACGCTTGGGGGAACCGAGACGTAGATGGGAGGATAATATTAAAATGGATTTGAGGGAGGAAGTTAACATAACGCTGATTCAGGAAGCAATTATAATTACATAAACATCAGCTGCCTCTGTTTTCGTTTCAATCATATACATGTCTCTAGGAAGTGCATGTTGTTCCTCAATGGTTAAGGCGCTCTTTTTCTGAGTACAAGGCAGTGTTCCGTGATAATCGTCAGTCATTTGTGATGGATAACTTGAGGGTGAATCTTGAGCAGTTGGCGAAACAGTATATTTTATACTGATGAGTACTGCATGTTATTTATATTGACATAAAATAATTGAATCATAATTAAATATTTTTCCTTTTTTTGTCGCATACTTTTTCCGATTTTTAGCACATATAAAATAAATATTTTCCCATTTTTAGCATTAAAAATTCGAACCCTAATAATAATGCATGGAGATGAAATTTAATTATCGTATATTAATACTGATCTCTTTTTCTTTCAGGTGAGTAACCTCGTTTCCTGACTTCAACGTACCAGATAAGTACCAAGTACTACTACTCCTATTGTCACAGTGTCACGTGAGTTATTGCTTGAAGTACAGTACATAGTATGTACATTTTTCCTGTTAGAAAATGCATCGACATAACTTTGTTGTAAACTATATTAGATTTTCTAATGTTATTCACTCCAGTGGAGATAGATGAACCAATTAATATCTCTATGCGAATTACTGATATCGCGATTTTCACGCAAATAAACTCTTTTTGACGTAGAATAAGTCTGTCTCCGCATTAAGTATGGGCACCCGTTCCGGGATCCTTGGTGAAACAAGAATGACAGAATTTCAAATGCTTACTGTAACATGCATGCGAGCCACAGCTGAATGCTAATGTTATTAGTAGTAAGGCCATGAACCATTGTATCTTGTATGACTAATTAAATGACGCCTTTTCCCCTCACTACGGGCATGAGGACACCGTGTGAACTCTTTCAGCAACATCTCGGCGTCGGAAGCAGTTACAGACCTGTTGTACCACACGTTTCATTTGTAATCGCGAGTTCTGATATATTAAAGTGATTCTAGATACGTACGACATACTTTGAGTGAACCGCAGTCAAAAATTTGTTGTTATCTGGGACTAATTTTGGAATATCGTTTCATGTGAAAAGAAAATATATTTCATACTTATTTACTTACTTACTTACGGCCTTTAAGAAACCCGGAGGTTCATTTCCGCCCTCACATAAGCCCGCCATCAGTCCCTATCTTGAGCAAGATCAATCCAGTCTCTACCATCATATCTCCTCAAATTCCAGGCGGCCCGCATTAGATCCCCTGTCGGGTCGCAAAGGAATTTGTGGTGGACAAAGCTGGCTTTGCAGAAGATTTTCCTCGGGGTACTCTCTTCTCCCTGTCTCATTCCACCAACACTCTCCACTTCATCTACACTTCCTTCCTTTCATCATTATCATCTCCGTTTCTCCCTCATTTCGGGCTTGCGACCGATGCACAGTCGGCCGTCATGAACTTGGATCCCGTGGTAAGTTGCTAATGGTAGTGCTATTTACTGTAGGATTTCCACTGAGCTCATGGTACCTCGTGGAGTCCACACCTGTTGAGTAACGGTTAGCACGTCTAGCCGCGAAACCAGGTGGCCCGGGTTCGATTCCCGGTCGGGGCAAGTTACCTGGTTGAGGTTTTTTCCGGGGTTTTCCCTCAACCCAATATGAGCAAATGCTGGGTAACTTTCGGTGTTGGACCCCGGACTCATTTCACCGGCATTATCACCTTCATATCATTCAGACGCTAAATAATCTAAGATGTTGATAAAGCGTCGTAAAATAACCTACTAAAATAAAAAATAAATGGTACCTCGTGGAACCATGGTTAATGGATCACAGTGATGCCTACGTGGAAATGTAAAAGGAATTCTGCAGACTGTAGGAGAGTTCGGGTTTGGTCCCTAGAAGAATCTGTAGAGCGGCAGGGACTTCGAGCATGCACATCATTCCATCCCGGTTAGCACAGTGGGCCCACCGAAGAGGCCTGTGTGAGAACAGTCCCCGCCCGTGACTATTCTCTTAAGGGGGATTAGTATAGCTTAGTCACTACATCATTCCACACGACCGGCGTCTAGCTTCATTATGTAATTATTGGATCGGATGTACTCGTCATATCTCTGTAGTATTTATTTTCCCCTTTAAATATATCTTACATAACCTAAAAATTACATACTAAGAATAAAGCCTTTCACTCTTACGTAATCCATACTATATCATAGTTCACCTGTCCCTTTTTTCGAACCTTTTCCCAGCTGTAAAACAAATGCTAGCAGAGGTATAGAGGTGGTTATAGGCCGGAACATGGTACATCTTTAAGCACTTCAGCCAAAATTAAGCTTCTCGTGCATCAGTAAAGATAATTTTCATGTCAACTGTGGTAAGCCGGTCCTGTCATTTCTCTTGAGCCATCAGACCCTTACGTCGTGCCTATCGTGACCTGCGAAAACCCACAGATCTATTGTATGAGTAATATACTCGTCAGAGATGCGACACGGTGGCTCTTCAGCCATCAGACCCGTATGTCGTGCCTCTCGTGGCCTGCCAAAACTTACAGATCTATTCTATGAGTAATGTACCCGTCAGAGATGCGACTCTGTGTCTCTTGGCAGATCTATAAAGCATCTAGAACCTACCACTATCAGTCTTTGGGAAAACCGCGAAATCTTGACCGACGGCCGATTCGGCGTCACTCAAACAGAGTACATACCTCATTTTTTTCTAGACGGAGATGAAAATGAAAGGGAAATTGTGTCGATTGGTGATGGGATGACGAAGAAAAACGGAAGAACTCCTAGGAGATTCTTATAAAACTTTTGATTTATTCTGTCACAGTTAATCTCCAGACATATCCTCGCCAAATATATTATCATTACCACTAATTTCAGCAACAGTTCATTCATACATAGTTCTCTGCCCGAGGGCAAGTCTTTCACTGCAAACCCAGCATTCTCCAACCCTTCCTATTTTCTCTCTTCTTCACATATGATTAATGTAGCCTAATGTTGTCTGTCATCTGATATCTTCTTCTACTCCGACCTTCTCTCCCGTTTACTGTTCCTGCCAATCCATCCTTCAGTAGACAGTTTTTTCTTAGCCAGTAACCCAGTCAATTCCTTTTCCTCTTCCTGATCAGTTTCAGCATCATTATTTCTTCACCACTTTTCCCAACTCAGCTTCATTTCTTATTCTGTCTGTCCATTTCACACGCTCCATTCTTCTCCATATCCACATTTCAAATGCTTCAAGCCCCTTCCCTTCATTTTGTCGTAATGTTCGTGTTTCTTCCCCCTACAATGCGAAACTCCACACAAAGCACTTCGCTAGTAATTTTCTTAGTTATTTTTCCAGAGGTCCGCAGAAGATGCTCCTTTTTCCATTAAAACCTAGTTTCTTTGCCATTGCTATTCTCCTTTTGACTTCCTGACAGCAGCTCATGTTAATGCTTATAGTACACCCCAAGTATTTGAAGCTGTTCACTTGCTCTACTGCCTCATTTAGAATTCGCAAATTTATCTTCTTTACTTTTCTTCCTATGACCTTGGTCTTCGTCTTGTTTCCATTTATCTTCATCCCATACTGCTCACAGCTGTCATTTAGCTCCAGTAGCGTATCCCTTAGTATTTTCTTCTCTTCTGCTAATAACGCCTTATCATCACCAAATCTTATACACTTTACTATTCTTCCTCCTGCTATCATCCCTCCCATGTTATGAAAACAGTTATAACATAAAATATAAGCCTTTGGGCTACAGTGCGTTCGGAACATTGAAAAAAAAAACAGTAGTTGTAACAGCACTATGATATCTTTTGTTTGCATAGCAACTAGAGAACGTTATAATAATAATAATAATAATAATAATAATAATAATAATTATTATTATTATTATTATTATAATTATAATATAATAATAATAATAATAATAATAATAATAATAATTAGAGGAAACGCGGAAATTCTAGTTGAAGCAAGTAAAGCGATTGGGTTGGAAGTAAATCCCGAAAAGACTAAGTATATGATTATGTCTCGTGACCAGAATATAGTACGAAATGGAACTATAAAAATTGGAGATTTGTCCTTCGAAGAGGTGAAAAAATTCAAATATCTTGGAGCAACAGTAACAAACATAAATGACACTAGGGAGGAAATTAAACGCAGAATAAATATGGGAAATGCCTGTTATTATTCGGTTGAGAAACATTTATCATCTAGTCTTCTGTCAAAAAATCTGAGTTAGAATTTATAAAACAGTTATATTACCGGTTGTTCTGTATGGTTGTGAAACTTGGACTCTCACTTTGAGAGAGGAACAGAGATTAAGGCTGTTTGAGAATAAACTTCTTAGGAAAATATTTGGGGCGGAGAGGGATGAAGTTACAGGAGAATGGAAAAAGTTACACAACACAGAGCTGCACGCATTGTATACTTCACCTGACATAATTAGGACCATAAAATCCAGACGTTTCAGATGGGCAGGACATGTAGCACGTATGGGCGAATCCAGAAATGCGTATAGAGTGTTAGTTGGGAGGCCGGAGGGCAAAAGACCTTTGGGGAGGCCGAGACGTAGATGGGAAGATAATATTAAAATGGATTTGAGGGAGGTAGGATATGATGGTAGAGACTGGATTAATCTTGCTCAGGATAAGGACCAATGGCGGGCTTATGTGAGGGCGGCAATGAAGCTCCGGGTTCCTTAAAAGCCAGTAAGTAAGTAATAATAATAATATTTATTTATTTATTCTGGCGAAAGGCCTTCTCTTTCACGTTCAGTGTTGTCAACTTACAAGGATGTAAACAACAATGGTAAGTAAGGGAAAAAGGTATGGCCGTCCAAAAAAATTTTGCTGTCTGTATTCTTAATCGCGGTAGCTTATACAAGTGTGACAAAGTTACCATAACAGTGAAAAAGAATCCCTCAAAGTCATAATCGTATCTATATGAAACCAAACTGTTAATGTGTACAGAAGATACAGTCATTTCAAACTGGGAACTTACTTTAGAGTTAACTTCTACTCTTATAGACTTAACTTCATTAATAACTTTCAAGAATACACGGAAAATTAAATACAGATTTATCAGCGCTTGTAACAAATAGTTCAGATAACTTCTGCTTATTATCTCTTGTTCTCCCAAGATGTCTCTACTAATATTTTGTAGCTTCTTTCAGTTGTATATAACTTTTGTTTACAGAAGTTTTGTGCAGTAAGTTGGCTGATATGTGCAAGTCTCTTTAACTTGAAGTTTTTATAGATTTGCATTATGCATGTATACAACTATCTCAATCGTAATATGATTAAGAAATTAACGATTGTTAGTATTTAGCGTGATCATCGATGTGTATAGCACTACTGGTTAGAAATCTTGATGTAACTTCCACTACAAAAACTGTAACTATCGCCAACTGTAGCATTCATGTTCCTAGACATATGATTTATATTCTTCCATGCGCATAATTTCATTAAAATGTTCGAATAGACTTTTTGGAGCTCGAAACATTCTTGGCATTGCTAGCGCATCCAAAATTTTCTTTGTCTGACGACATAGAATCTCAAGTTGACGAGGAAGAGGAAAATTAAGATGATTCTAAATTGTCTTTATAAATACAGGCATTGTAGTATCATGTTATAGAAACTTAAAATATTTACTAGTTATATATTATAGAAGACGACAATATGTTAAAACAATAATTGTGTACAAAGCCCCTGTATTCAATAAATAATTTATTTATTTTATTTATTTATTTATTATTAATATTTGTGTGCTGAACAACAGCCAGAGGCCAATTATAGTTCAGCACAATGCACAAACAGAATATACAAATATGCAAAACAAAATAAATAATATCTTAAATAAACAAAAACATACATAAATAAAATTGAGAAGAATAACAGTAAAAACTAATAACCAAAACGAAACTAAACCTTAAAACGATCTAAATTGTGCCCATGCAAATTGGCATATTTTATGTATCTACGGACTGAAGAAAGTGATTTTGAATTTCTGTTATAAAACATTTTTTGAAATCTTAAACCTTTTGTAGGAATACGAAGGCTGATATTGTTTATGATAGACTCGCAATCAATATCACCCTTGATAACTTTGCAAAAAACATTGATAATCAAGATTTACACGTCTAGCATAAAGGCTACAACAGTTAAAATATTTACAGGTAATCTCATAGTTAAAGTCAGAGGAATTGGATATAAATCGAAAAGCACATAAGGAAATAAATTTTCTCTGAATATTTTCCAATTGAACCGAATCGGTTGAAGTAATGGAATTCCAGGCTACAGATGCATATTCAAGTTTAGATCGAACCAAAGTAAAGTATAGATTTAATAGAGACGCAGAAGTAGAAAAAGAATAAGTTATAGACCTTATTAAACCAAGCATTCTTATTGAATGATTATAAATGTATTGAACATCATCTTGAAAGTATAATTTAGAATCGAGTAGTACACCAAGATCTTTAATAGAATTTTTCCTAATAATACAGACGTTATTAAGAGAATAATTAAATTTTATGGAAGTAGTTAATAATAATAATAATAATAATAATAATAATAATAATAATAATGATAATAATAATAATAATAATAATAATAATAAACTACAAAAACTGTAGACTGCAGAATTATTTCTGTGGCTGGGAGGAAAAAGGTTGTAAGTCAATTTTTTGTGAAAATGAGATTTTTATATATTCTGAAAGCGGAAACAATTCTCTACAATCTGGTAAAACGGTTAAAGTCAAATAAGACTCCTGACTGGATTTATAGAGCGTTACCAAATGTCCTAAGTACTTTTTGAATAGAGCACACTCAGAATAAAGGACTTAAGAATATTTAATACTTTGTTCCTTACAAATACCACATGTTTGCTTTCCATGCTTCCCTATTAAAAAGGTCTAACTTGTATTTTAGCTACTTTATCACATACTGAAGCCCTTTCCTTTTAAAACTTTAAACACAAGGTAAACAGTCTTATATTGTTTAAGACCTATTTTGCATTCCTAATAATTTACATTTCTCATTTATTTTGACATGAAAAAGGTCTTATGTTTAAATAGTCCCTTCTTCTCAGTTTGGGTTCTAGTCTTAAAAGGGCTTAAGTGCGGATATTTTTGGAAATAATCAAGAAAATTGTTAAATGAGCAGCACTACCTATTTTAGAAGAAATATAAATAAATAATACCCAGGAAAAACCTCTTAATTAAAAAAACTCTTTAATTGACACCAATTTCAATCTTTCTGCTGCTCTTCTCAAAAGTATAAAAGTTGTACTTAAGACCTTTTTCTTCCCGGCCACAGATTTATGACCTTAACTGCGCCAGTGTAAATAAACAAATAAAAAGTAAATAAATAAATTGTAGTTTGCGAAACAGTAATGCAGTGTCGCTGCATAACGCTATTTATTCAAATTAGTACTAATAGTGATATAATTACAGATCCAGGCAGAATTACCAGTAGAAGCACTGATAATTTTGAAGATGATTAAACATGGTGATTTTTGATGAATGATAAATATTGTAAGGTGTGGTAGTATGAACTATTCTGAGAAAAATTTTCATATAAGCATGTGTCCAATTTTCAATGGGTGTTGAGATATAACTGTTCAAATGTTACGCATGACAAGGCTTACTTACAAATGGTTCTAAGGAACAACAAAATGACTACGTAAAAAGGAATAGTACTTGTCGATGTTCTGAGATCATCTGAGGACAGCACTGTTTATAACGGATGTAGAGGAACAGCTTGGCATTTTCTTCCAGCATGACGGAATCCCTGTACTTTTTAACCGCTAGGCGACAAACCACCTCTATCTCACATTCACTGAACGATGGCCATCAAGGTCCCCAGATTTTATCTCTATGGATTTTTTAGGAGGGGTGGACTAAAGACGAAACTTACAAAAACAAAGTAAACACAAGGACGAACTGGTCGCTGTCATAAAAGAACGACAAGACGACCTCATAAGAGCATCAATTATTACTGTCAGCAATTTTAATAATTATTTTGGACTATTAAAATGTATTCATATTATGTAAATAAGCAATAAATTTAGTCATTGACTCATTAGTCTTTCCCTCTTGCCACTTGTAAGACTTGTTATGGGCAACATTCAAACAGTTATATTTCCAGAAACGTTGAAAATTTGACAATGAATATTTTTACTCGGAGCAATTCATACTACCACCCCCTAAATATTTAATATTCCTCTTAAATCGCTTTCTCAAATGTTTAACACTGATTTATTTTGTCATAAATTTGGAGTCCCAACAACAATTAAAGAAATTTCTATTATAGCTTTGAAGGGTTCTCTGCAAATTTTTCGGCGACACTTGTATTTCAATTCAAATTACAGTTGAATTTTCTCATATTTTTATCTGTTTTTTTATTTTACTGCAAATTTTCATTATTGCGAAACTACAGTAAATTTCAGTTTATTGTAAACAAACTTCTTGTAAGACATATTTTTGATGTCACATCTTAAATGTTACTGTTTAACATTCTCTGTCTTTAGCAATATTACAAAGTTGAGGAAGATTAAAAATTATTTAATTATTGCGAGTAGGATCGTGATTTTTCTCCATATCGCTAGAAAATCTAATAAAGAATAATTTATCCCTTTGGCTTATTTCAATAGCGTGGACAGTTTTCGTATAAATTTAATTTAAATACCGCTAATTTGAAGCCACTGACCGATGTGACCAGCTTGCAACATAGTAGCTAGAAAGAGACATAGGAGGTAGTTCGCTAAGACAGACAGGCCTGAGTTCGTTGACCTCTTACATCTGTATTACGAGAAGAAAGAGCAGTGTGTTAGCGGCGGTTGCCACACTGCAAAAAGTTCCAACTCAGTTTTCTAATTAACCGTACATTTAATCACAAACATAATATAGGTTTATGTTCATTTAAGCGTACCCTATCATTCCTCTCAATCTGCAGGATCATTTCACTTCCACCATGTAAATAGCTGTAGTCAATTCATATTATTATATTTCCCATTTAGTCTTTGGTTTGTAAATGTTACAGTTTTAGGAAACCAACTGTCTGACTACCCTTATTTTAAAACAACTGAGATTGGAACCCTGTTTTGTTTTCATAAAGACGTTTCTCTATCGTTGCACGTGTTACAGTTCATTATGACCTCCCAGTGAACTGGTGCAGACAGAAATAAAACTCAAAGTAGTAGTAATTCCGAAATGACGACTCGGGGAGACACTGTCGATACGAACAGCGGACCTTACCAGCTATATCCGGTATCTGACCTTTTTACGTGCAGCACATTAATAAAATAAGGCTCGTATAACAAGGTTTCATCAAATAGTTGTCCCAAGAAACGGGTTGTGTAAACTACATCCGGACCAATCTTTTTTATTTGCATTCTGCTCCGCGGCCCTGCGAGTAATAACCCAACTTAATATGCCGGCCACACCGTCTGTTGCGTACAGCATTAATCATGAAAACTACAACGCCTCGCCCGCCAGACCTCTGCTGGCTGCTGCGTTGTATTTATTCGCGGTGCTCCACGCTATCGATCACAATGAGACGCCCCGACTTGCTGTAATGTGAAATTAATTGTCTGCGGTATGAACTTCTCACAACCAGACTCCAAATCTCTCGTCTGCAGTTTCTTTATAAGTAACTCATTTTATACGCCGTTTGTCAAACCTGTTGTGCTCCGCTATCTAGCTTGCGGTACCCATTAGTTTCCGTTGTAATCTTCTTCGCTCTCGAGGTTATACAAAGTCGTAAAATTCAATATTTATTCGTACAGGCAAATTACTTCAATTTTCCTTCCGTGAAGACAGCTGTGACGAAGATTTAAAGATGCCTCGTTATCGTAGGATGTGTATCAAATAACAAGTACTGTACAAGTTGCAGTGTACAGTTGATCAGTCCTAGTGAAATGGAGGAATACACGAGAGCGGAATAAGTAGACCTGATTTACGACTAATAATAATAATAATAATAATAATAATAATAATAATAATAATAACAATAATAATAATATTGATTTATTTAACCTGGCAGAGTTAAGGCCATACGGCCTTTTCTAACACTCAACCAGGAGTAAAAACTGCGTTACAAAAACACTACAAATATACAAAGTACACTACAATTTTACACACAAAACTCAGTAAGATAATAATAATAAAATGTAAACAACAAGTAAGATGAAATCAGACATAATATATAACATACAGAAAGAAAGAAAAAAGCATAATAAAATCTGAACAGCAGGTCAAAATAAATGAGGCATACAAAGTATAAAAATAAGACAATTATTGATAATAATAATAATAATAATAATAATAATAATAATAATGATAAATAAAAATAGTAATAATAATGATAATAATAATAATAATAATAATAATAGTAATAATAATACTAATAGTAGTAATAAAATAGTGCAGTACAAAGCATACAATGAATACAATATTTTTAAGTACACACAGTAAGGAAAATTATGATTATATATAGCTCAGCTTATCACATTAGAGATATACCATTATCGCAAAATATGAAAACAAAAATATAAAATAAGTTAAATATCACTAGAACATAAAAAAATGTGAATACGTGGAAACATGCAATACAACACTTGTCATAATAGTAAGTTAGTTTGGCAACTCGTCATAAGATAATTTTCTAACTTGGATTTGAAAGATTTCAATGTTCGGCAGCCCTTGACTTCAGGCGGCAGAGAGTTCCAGTGACGAGAGGTAGCAACAGTGAAAGATGAGTAATACAGAGATGATGTGTGAAGTGGAATTTCTAGCGTGTTATCGCGTTGTGATCGAGTATTAATATGATAGCGAGAGAGAGTATGGAAACTGGCGAATAAATAAGAAGGGGATGAAGTGTGCATAATTCGATATAAGAGAGAAAGTGAGTGTACGGATGAGCCAATGGGAACAGTAGACAAGCTCACAGATTGTATAGGACAAGTACCCACGTAGGAGACATCCGGCCCATACCATTTTTCCACGACTGTTCCAAAAGTTAAGGGAAGGAGGGCACGTGGTGCCAAATTACAATTCTATTTCCAGACAACTATTTTTGCTTATAACTTTCGACTCCGTCGTTTCCGGACCATGGTTCCTTATCTCAAATTGATACATGTGCCCTTCGCCATCATCCCTGAAAGTTTGTAACACCACTTCGGAAACAACCTGTATAAATGTATACACAATAACCAGAATTTATGTCGGTGATGGGGAAAACTAAACAAAAAAATAGAAGTTCTTGGCTTACGATATGACATTACCATAGGAATCAGTATCAGTCCTTATTAGAGGTAGGAAGTTCGTACCAAAACATAGATTTTGGATTGTGTGCAGCCACGCATATAGATCATCTCACTAGTTGTGTATACTGTACTTTGTTCAGTAAATAACTCACAGTATATCCGCAGTGTCGATGGATGACTTTCGTAACTACATTACAGCAATATGCACAGTAGAGAAGCAATTTCATTACGTGCTAACGTTTGCAGCGGAGTTGTGCAGTTTAGTGAGTGGTTATTAACACGGCAGAATTTAAATCTTCCAATCACACGAGAATGCTAAACTTAAAGATTTACTGGTAATTATACAAGCCTATCAGCAAAGGGAGATATTGTACATATTTCGTGGAAATTTATATAATGTGTATGCATATTATACGATGTAATGATTAGTGCAAGAAGTAAGCAAGCCTTAGTAGAAACATTCACAAAAGTGAAAAAACAATCTGAAGCATTTGGTCTCGTAATAAATGAAAATAAAACTAAGTATTTGAAATGTGGTAACCAGAATTCTATTGTCCCGCGCCGTGGCGTCGCGGTCTAAGGCATCCTGCCTAGGACTCGCGTTACGGAATGCGCGCTGGTTCGAGTCCTCATGGGGGAAGAAATTTTCTCATGAAATTTCGGCCCGTGTATGGGACCGGTGCCCACCCAGCATCGTGATGCACTTGGGGAGCTACGATAGGTAGCGAAATCCGGTTGCGAATACCAGCTATAACGGCTGGGGGGGATCATCGTGCTAACCACACGATACCTCCATTCTGGTTGGATGATCGTCCACCTCTGCTTCGGCATGTGGTAGTGAGGCCAGCAGCCGGCTGGTCGGTCTAGGCCCTTTACGGGCTGTAGCGCCACGGATTATTATTATTATTATTATTATTATTATTATTATTATTATTATTATTATTATTATTATAACCAGAATTCTATTAGAAATAACCTGAAAATTAATGATATGGAGATTGCTCAAGTCAATAAATTTAAATATCTGGGAACAATATTAAATGACAATAACTCGATAGAAGATGCAATTAAAGAACGGATTACCAATGGTAACAGAACCTATTTCGCCAACCAAAGCTTATTTAAAAGCAAACTAATAACAAAAGAAGCCAAATTAAGATTATATTGGACCATAATAAGGCCAGTTGTCACCTATGCCTATGAAACTTGGGTATTGAAAGAATCAATGAAACAAAAATTGTTAATTTTTGAAAGGAGTATTTTAAGAAGAATCTTTGGACCCTCCAAGGATAGAGATGGCAACTGGAGATTAAAAACTGACAAAGAACTAAATGATTTAATACACAATCAAAATATAATAAATTTCATCAGGGTATGATGTTAAGTTGGTTTGGCCGTGTTAAAAGAATGGAAGACCAGAGGCTAGTGAAAGATAAATGGAAACTCCTGGGAAGTAGAGCAGCGGGTAGGCCGAAAAGCCGCTGGGAAGATGATATTGTGAATGATTTGAGGAAGCTAAGAATCAAGGATTGGATTATGGTCGTATAGAATAGAAGTTCCTGGAAAAAAATTGTTGAGAAGACCAAGACATTCAATTTTGAAGTTGTAGTGCCTTGAGAAGAAGAAGAAGAAGAAGAAGAAGAAGAAGAAGTATAGGCCTACATATTGTAAAGAAGGAACATTATTTCAGGGACGATGTACTACGAAATATTTACATGGAATACTTTTCTTTGCAAGGGGGATACAACAATCAAGAGAAATATTCTACTTGGAAATATGATTCAAAATTTAGATTTAGATTTAGATTTTATTTAATAATAATATATACATAAAAACGTTACATTAAAATACCCCGAAAGAGCAAAGCTCGTGTTCGGGGACAGTTCCGTTAGATAGATATACAGTGTCTATCATCCTTATTCGTACATATCTAATTTAAATTAATAAGACAACATTATGTACGAAATAATTATACTCATATACTAATAGTAGTGTACCATGATTTAAAACCATTTCTTAGAACGTTAATTTACAACCAGTTTTTATTTTAAGCTCTAATTAACAAAAATATTAATAAATCCATTACTTTGAAAGTAAAACTGTATGTCATTTATATTCGTACACTTGAGTAATTTTGACTTATTCGGGGGTGCCGTGCCTTAATGGTAACAGCGAGTGTGCATTACCGCGTGCTCTAGGGTTTGTTTTGCTTCAGCAGCCAGTTCTGTTCAAAATGGGCAAGTCGAAGGAACTCAGTGCCGAGCTAAAGAAGACGATGGTTAGACTGGCTCTTAAAGGTTATTCTTTAGGGAAAATAGGAAATATAGTAAACAAAAGTCATTCCACGATACAATACGTGGTTAATAAATTCAAATACCGTGGATTTACTGCAAATCAGAAGAGAAAACCAAAAGAAAAAATACTAAATGAGAGGGGAAAAAAGTTTTAAAATAAGACAGATAAAATCAAATCCACGGTTAAGTATGCCGAAACCACGTTCTCTCATGACAAAAACCACAAGGAAGACTGTTAGTGAAACAACGGTGCGATGTGTCCTATATAAATATGGATTTCATGGTAGAAGGATAAGAAAAAGTCCCTTTGCAAGTAGAAAAAATCCAGCTTTAAGAATTAAATTTCCTAAAGTTCATGTAAATTAGGAGCAAGAATTTTGGAACAGTGATGAGACCAAGATTAATCTTTTCGGATCCGATGGTGCCCATAGAGTGTGGAAAAAGAAGAATGAGGCCGATAAAGTGGATAACAATCTTCCCACTGTTAAACATGGAGGTGGCGTCATAATGATTTGGTGCTATAAGTCTTCGAAAGGCGTGAGTAACATCGACTTAATTGATGCAATTATGGACAATTTAGTCTATAACAACGTCTTGAAAAATAATGTCAACGAAAGTGCAATAAAATGGATTTGCCGTCTGTCTACATTTTCCAACAAGACAACGACAGCAAACATACGGCCGAAATGAACAAACACTGGTTGATGTGGAACGTCCCGAAACAACTCTATATTCCTCCTCAATCACCCGATCTGAATCCCATCGAGCATTTGAGGTCAAGACTTAAGGAAAATGTACATAAAAATACAATTTCGTCCAAAGAACACCTCAAAACTGTTGTGTTAGAAGAATGGCGAAATTTCACTCCGCAGCAATGTAAATTCCATGCAGAGAAGGTGTCAGGCAGTGATCAAAGCCAGAGGATATGCAACAAGGTATTAGAACGTAATTGCTTATGTTATTTATGTATAGTTATCTAATTTTGTTACTAAGTGTACGAATAAAAATGACAGGTAGAGAAATTATATATTTTGTTAAATTTCGTTTATTTACGTGTTTATGGCATATATGGAATTTACTTTTTGTTTTATGTGTATTCATAATGCTACTGAACAGAATTTCCGAAGAGAAATGTGATACTTTCATTTCATGTGTCTTTTATCACCAAAGTTGTTACATATTTTCACCTGTACGAATAAGACTGATAGACACTGTACATACTTTGTAGACAAAATACTTAAGAAAAAAGATGATAATAAAATTAGTAAATAATAATACTAGTAATAACTCAGTGAAAAAAGAGACGATGTTGAGATTGATGGATTAATATTAAATTATTATTAGTAGTATAATTAGTGCAGGTCATGTTGATATAGTAACCAAGATAAAATAGAAAAATACACTTAGGATAGAAATAAACTTGTTTTACAATACATGGTACATAATATATATACAGGGAGGTCTGTCATATAAATTTTTAAATTCTGGATCTGAAAATTTCATTGCTTAAAGTAGCCAATTCTGGATGAAATTTTATTATCGAATTATATAAACGTGGACCATAATTTGTACTGTGTAGTAAAGCAACAAATGTGAAATATTTAGGTTCAACTAATTTAAGAATTTCATTTTGTCTTGTATTATGAGCATGTGGCTGAGCTACAAATTTCATTCTATTTTTATGATAGAATTTCATTAAAGAGTATTTATAAATTTGGTCAATTCTAAAAACATTCAATTCGGAATGGATCAAATTTGTTGGATAATCCAGTCGCCTTTTCAAACAAATTTTGATTATACGTTTTTGCAACATAATTAGAGGAAAAAGAGCAGTTTTTGTAATGCCTCCCCATCCAGTTATACCATATTGGATAAGAGATTCAACTATAGCCAAATAAACCAAACGTAATGCATGAGTAGGCAAGTAATGGCGAAGGTTTACATAGACATAATGTTTTACTTTCTCGACCTATGTATGATGAGTGTATGTTTCAATATCTATTCAAACAATTACCTGCAACAGTCACCCTGTTGCAGTCCAGAAATATAGAAAATGACTGATGCCGCGAGATGTAGGAGAATAATTTATTGTTCTATCTATATTTAACAGTTTTGGTACGAACTTTTTACCTCTGTTTATTATATTCTAATTGATACTTGAATTATATTCTAAGATAGTTGAGATGCAAGATCGCTACACTTGGAATTAAAATAACGTCTAGAAACATTAACACTTGTTTTTTAGAACTCCTTACCCCAATACGTCTGCTCACCAATTCAGGCAAGAATATGCTGGTAGCCACTTAAGCAATTACCTTTTCTCATAATGGCGGGTCATTAAACCTAAGTAAAACACACGTTTCCAGGTAACAATCTGCAGATTCTATCTTGTTAAAGTGTTTGCCGACATAACGACGCATTTAACCCCAAACACTTTCGTAGAACGTAAACTGTCGTATAAAATAAAAGGGTTAAGTTTTGCACCTTTTTCACCTGCCAACCGTATACAGTATAAGCAGCAACTTTAATATTTGTAGCGCCGGTGAACGAGCGCCCTGAGGGGCACTTTGCTATTCCCCTGGGGCGTAATGACACACAGTTTATAAGCGTCTTCTTCAAAGGAGAAGCTAGCTGGACGGCAATCTCATACGCATTTATGTTTTAATCGGGGACTTGATAATGAAATAGACTACCTGCCTGTTTGCTCTGAAAGGTGACAATGCAGATTAAAGGCTCTTCCAAGCACCGGACCTCTCAGATGTGTGAATCGGCACCACCGGGCGAATATTTTAGCAGCGGCACACAGAGGCAAACAGCCTTTCAGCTGCTGTGATAGAAGTGAAAAGTCGCTGATGTCACACCACAGCAAGGAAAGGTAGTTCCATGTGAAACCGGACAACCCTGTAAAGTATTATATCACACTAATCGCCACAATTACCACAAAGAACAACACATCATCATCTTCATCATCAATCGTTGCATTCTGTTTGTCTCTTGAGAAGGGCCGGGGAAAGAGTCATTCTCAGAGAGCTTAGCTTCTCCCGCTACAGTTGCTGTTGAACGTAGATCACCAAAGCTCGGAACTTGGGGACTTGTGTGTCGTGCGCATGAGTAAGGTCACAGGTACAACGTATACAAAGCTCACCCTGCAAGTGCTGAGGGACAGTCGTGTGTACTAAGAACGTGGTCACATCGAATGACAAGAAGACGAACGAAGAAACTGTGTCATGTCGAAGCAAATGACATTCAGAGAATTACAGGTAAACGGTCTGTTAGAGGAATGAGAAAATACGTGGTATTCGAATGGGTATTATAGAAGTTTGAAAATATATTTCTTAAATTTTAGGTACAGAATTTCGTGGAGGAATTCTGAGGAGATACATTATTTTCTTTGAATGGAGAGTTTATATTTTGTAAGTTGTGCCACACATGAACTAGAAACTGGAAACGGGCATTCATTGAAAGACATTGCAGTCTCTTAAATCGGTGGAAAATTTGTCCATAGCCATGGATCAAGTCGTAGTGGAACCTTCCCTAGTAGTGACAGAGAAATTGAAAACTATTTTCGAGAAAAATTTAGGATACTTATCTTTCTCAGTTACGAGATCAACTAGCAACTGCTGAAAATTGAACAGGAAACAGTGACAGTGAAAACATTCAGTATTTTAAGTTTGCTCCCGTCACTTCATGTGACGTGGAAATAAGTTTCTTTCGTTTAAAATCATGTTTAACTAACAGACGAAGAAGTTATGGGTTCGAAAATCTTCGAATGCATGTAGTCATACACTGTAATAAAATGTACAGAGCAGAACTGTAAATTTGATATATTTTGCATGTTTATTTATATATATGCTATAAAATTACGTGTCTCAACCTACCATAATATTATCAATATGTTGTTCCGGCCAGGAACCACCTTTATAGCAGACCTTACAGTACCTCTGTGCTGGAAGCGGGAGTTTGTTGACATTGAAGTCCGGTCGCTTAGCCACGTTCAAAGACACAAGTCCCCAAGTTCCGAGCTTTGTAGATACCCATGCTGACTGCTCTGTTTACAATGCGAGTTTCCCACCCTTACTCTTGAGAATTCATATGAACTCATGTGTCCATCATATTGTAGATCTTTCCCGGATTCTACTTATTTGTGGAATGTGGTGAATAATATTTATATTTTCTCATTAAGTGAAGTATGAACAAACGATTAGGGAAAACACGGGAATTTTACTGGAAGCAATTAAAGAGATAGGTTTGGAAGTAAATCCCGAAAAGACAAAGTATATGATTATGTCTCGTGACGAGAATGTTGTACGAAATGGAAATATAAAAATTGGAGATTTATCTTTTGAAGAGGTGGAGAAGTTCAAATATCTGGGAGCAACAGTAACAAATATAAATGATACTCGGGAGGAAATTAAACACAGAATAAATATGGGAAATGCCTGTTATTATTCGGTTGAGAAACTTTTATCATCCAGTCTGCTGTCGAAAAAACTGAAAGTTAGAATTTATAAAACAGTTATATTATCGGTTGTTCTGTATGGTTGTGAAACTTGGACTCTCACTTTGAGAGAGGAACATGGGTTAAGGGTGTTTGAGAATAAGGTTCTTAGGAAAATATCACTTTGCTTTCTCATGCTGGGTAACTTTCGGTGCTGGACCCCGGACTCATTTCACCGGCATTATCACCTTCATTTCATTCAGACGCTAAATAACCTAGATGTTGATACAGCGTCGTAAAATAACCCAATAAAATAAAATAAAATAAAAATTAGAGAGTTTTTCCTCTAGAAGTTTGTTTTATGTTTCAGATGTATCACGTATTTATTATACTTAATCACGGATTTGTTTTGTTATATATTTTGCATATACTACAATATATTATTTAAAATTATATACGTTAATTATTTATGTTTCGGTCCGCACACCATAAAAACATTGTACAGCCCTTGCACTCCGTAGAAAGACAGCGTTCGTACCTTGTCGCGCACATGGACCATTGCTGTGTCTATTTGTGGAGTTCCACTTTATATTGCATTTGCCAAATTCATAGAGTAATACGCTTTTATGTATAGACAGTAGCATGTGTATAGGAACATCAGTTTCTTCTCACGCTTGTATGACTAAGTATCATAAACACCAGAATGGGAAGAAAATTGAATCTTTGAAGACTTCGCAACTTCTGACATTGTGTAAGATTTACATTATATTCATGGAGTTGCTTTCAGTGTAGTAGGCATCCCCTTGCTAATGTACCAGCATGCTGATGCCACTACTAAATCTATTCAGTTTACCTACAAGAAATTGTGTACCGTTTAAACATACGCCCGGGGCACCATCAGTAAATCATAATACACTGAGCTCATTGGCCGTTTAATGGGGTCGAGAGCCCCGCACCCATTCTCAGAACATGGATATTTGTAGGTTAATTAGCAGAGGACGCGTCATCCTCTGATTCAGGGGTGTCATGCAGGTAAAGGTTGTGGTGTACTCCAGGGGTAGATAGAAATTACGATAACACAAGTGATACAACTCGCAATACACAGATGGATAATTGGATGTGAGTCTAGGATCTCCGAACACAACTGTTTTCTATAAATTTATATCATACCTGCACAAACAGCGCTCAACAAGCGCGCGCGCTCCTTCTGAGCGGGATAGTTGTGTTTACCGCTTGCCGAAACGGAGAGGAAGATACGTCAGAATGACATAGACTTGCTATAGGTAGAGGAGAGGGAAACGACCACTCAGTTATCTAGTGGAGTGCAGTGTGTAGGCCTATTCTCAGTAACTGTTTCACGTTGCTTACCTACTGCTACAGTATAGTATGGAGGAATCTAAAAGACGGAACATAACATTTAACATTTAACGATTTACAGCTCGAACTTATTGATCTTCAATGTGATCTAAAGGCTAAAGATCGTTTGAATAAAACTACTAGCCTGGTTGAGTTTTACAAGACTAAACATTAGCAATAATATCCACGACTACACAAGCTGGCTGTGAAAATGATAGCTATGTTTGGCTCAACATTTATATTTATGAGCAACTGTTTTCTATAATCAACTTTAATAAAGGCAGACATGGAACATCTGTAACTGATGTTTCATTGCGATCAGTAGGCTACTGTTCCTTTCAGCTGCCAACAGCATAAAACCTCGTTTTCATGTACTGATAAATAAAAATATAACAAAATGATATTTTACATTTAAGTATCTATAGAATTTCTATTATTTCTGTAAAATAAATATTTCTTTATTAATTAATAATAGTCCAAGATAGTTTTACAAACACTGAACGGGAATTCATTTCATAAACACTCGTAATAGTACTTCCTTTTGTGTATATTTTGTACGAGATCACCCCTTCTTCCAGTCCACCCTTATACAGAGCGCAACTAATATCTGCATTCCGCTCATGAGCTGTGAGCCGGCACGGAGAGCGCAAACCTTGTGCAGGCCTGATTTATATGGATATGGCACTTTTTTGGATCACCAATTGTGATTTTTTTAAGGTTGTTAATTATGTGAAACCAAGTATAGGAAACTAAATTATACAGCCCTCTAAAATAGCTGAGTTATTGCCAGCGATAATTGCTATCTATCTCCTTTTAATTAATGCTATAGGCCTGTACCTTTCTAGCATTTCCAACACGTCATAAGCCCGATAGCTCAGAACATCATATGGCAACGAAAAAGTCATAAAATAGATACCGTTTGCTTTCCTCTTCCTCCCCCGTTTTCTTCTCTATTGTGAACATTATGACATGCTGATTTGAATGTCTCGAGAACGGAAGGTTAGAATCCATTTGGGTCTAATGTGATTTGCTTTGATTTATACATTATTTGAAACACAACTGAAGTAATTATTATTATTATTAGAGTATTTGATTGATAACGATTTTAAAACATATACCATTTTTTCGAGTTACTGTAATTAATATTGGTACTTCAGATCTTACCAAATGTTCTCAAATAGCCGTAATTGTTGGTTTATCCTATAAATACATCCGTAACTACGAGGGACAGTCAAAAAGTAACCTTAATAATTGTTCTATTAATTGAAAATGTACAATAAGACTATGGACACTTCATGACTTTTCAACATAGTCCCCACTACGTTCAATGTAAGTGTTCCTGTTATAATATGATGAAAAGTAATGAAGTGTTTGTAGTCTTATTGTACATATTCAATTAACAGAACAATTATTAAGGTTACTTTTTGACTCTCCCTTGTGCATCAATTTATACATCATATTAAATTATTTTATTTCACCACGAAGTAGTTACATATTTAAAATGTCATTCTATAAATTTCGAACGGCAGTGTATTCACACCAAAGGGAAAAACTCCTTTTATTGTAACAGTAACGTAATCATAAACCGTAATTCGTATATGATGATGGTGACGATGATAACGCTAACGATGATGATAAATCTGTTGTTTATGATGATGATGATAATAATAATAATAATAATAAGGTTGAAGATTATAACAGTGACGATGGCGTAAACAGTGACGTTAACGGCAACGATGACAGTGGTGGCTAGGGTTGCAAACTCTCACGTATTTCCCGGGATCTCCCGTATTTGCCCCTAATTTTTAACAGTCTCTCGGCTCCCGTATTATTCTGCTCTTCGAGCATTTTTCTCCCTTATTTTTGCATAAATTTTTTAATTATAAACATTTGATTTTACCGTGAATGAGTCCACACCTGTGGAGTAACGGTTAGCACGTCTAGCCGCGAAACCAGGTGGCCCGGGTTCGATTCCCGGTCGGGGCAAGTTACCTGGTTGAGGTTTTTTCCGGGGTTTTCCCTCAACCCAATGTGAGCAAATGCTGGGTAACTTTCGGTTCTGGACCCCGGACTCATTTCACCGGCATTATCACCTTCATCTCATTCAGACGTTAAATAACCTGAGATGTTGATAAAGGGTCGTAAAATAACCTACTAAAAAAACCGTGAATGGTGATTTATATGATGAATTTTGTTGTTCAAGAGATGCATTAAAATGCAAAGTGTTTATAGAAAGTATTGCTTCCCAGAAATGGGTTATAGTGCTCACACGTTTAAAATCAAGAGGTGTTGATGTTATACATTTGAAAAAAAAACTGACCAGTTTTGTTCTAAGCATGCCAAGTAGTAGTGTTCATACAAAGAGGATGTTTCATCTTATGAATAATTGGACAGATGTTCGAAACATGAACACGACACATTTTACCAAATCAGAGCTGGAAACTAGATTTATCCTTTGAAGAGGTGGAAAAATTCAAATACCTGGGAGCAACAGTAACAAATATAAATGCTACTCGGGAGGAAATTAAACGCAGAATAAATATGGGAAATGTGGTTGAGAAGCTTTTCTCACCCAAAAAAATCTGAAAGTTAGAATTTATAAAACAGTCACAGTATATTACCGGTTCTTCAGTATGGTTGTCAAACTTGGATTCTCTCTTTGAGAATGGAATATAGGTTAAGGGTGTTTGAGAATAAGGTTCTTAGGAAAATATTTGGGGCTAAGAGGGATGAAGTTACAGGAGAATGGAGAAAGTTACACAACACAGAACTGCACGCATTGTATTCTTCACCTGACATAATTAGGAACATTACATCCTGACGTTTGAGATGGGCAGGGCATGTAGCACGTATGGGCGAATCCAGAAATGCATATAGAGTGTTAGTTGGGAGGCCGGAGCGAGAAAGGCCCTTGGGGAGGCCGAGACGTAGATGGGAAGATAATATTAAAATGGATTTGAGGGAGGTGGGATATGATGATAGAGACTGGATTAATCTTGCTCATGATAGGGACAAATGGCGGGCTTATGTGAGGGCGGGAATGAACCTCCGGGTTCCTTAAAAGCCAGTAAATAAGAGCTGAAAACTGTAGTCGACTTCAACTATTACGCAAGACAAAATCTGTATCAAAATACTCTTAATTTAAACCTAGCTGCCGAAGCGTAGAATAAAGTTGTTTTTAGTAACTGAACAGAATAATTTGTTTATTTTCTATGTGAAATTTTGTCGATTCTTTAGTCTCCTGTATTTTCTTCAAAAAAAGTTGTCAACCGTATCGGTGACAACGATGACCAAGATGATAATGGTAGCCCAATAATTACGACGATGAATGAGCAAAGGAAAGCAAATAGCTCCATGTGTTTTGTCCCGCCCAAGCAAGTTATTTTACAAACAGCGTTTTCAGTTGGTTATGTTTTTACCGTCGTCTGCCGTCTCCTTCCGACAGATCGACTAGTCCTGCAGCAGCGCCGGGCAGGATGTGAGAGGCCGGCATGTAAGATCGCATCCGATCCTCTCGATTCTTGTGGTCGTTGACCAATGACACGGCCTGAGTGCTGCACATGTACAGCACGTTACATAAATCTGCATGCCAGCGAAGGCTGTTACTGGACGTCCTGCCGGTAATGGCAATTCACTTAGGGTCCATTTAAAGAGGTTTGCTAGGAGTGTCTGACATCACGATGCACCAATTCAGGAATGGGGGCTAGAGTGGAACCTCTTTTATAAAATACCATCTACCTAGTACAGTATAGCGAGGTCAACTTACTAATTTGCGAGGCGTACGATTTGGAAAATCTACACATGAAATTGAAATTATGACTTTTAATGGAAAATAGAGGCAGAAAATTGCAATTATAAATGTTTCTTTAACGACGTCGTCCTGTTACGTGGTTGCCTGATGAGGATTGAATTCAATGAATGAATCAATTATTTATTTATTTAGTTATTTATTTTATTTATTTATTTACTTTTTACTTACTTATTTATTTACTTGCTTAGTTATTTACTTACTTATTCACTTATTTATTTATTTACTTATTTATTTATTTACTTATTTATTTATTCGCTTATTCATTTATTTTTTCATTTATTTATTTATTCATCCATTAATTAATTTATTCATTTATTTATTTACTTATTAATTAATTAATTTATTTATTTATTTATAGTTTGAAATGAATATAAGTTAATACAATGTGAAATAAACTAGCCCACCCCTGAATGAATAAAACTCGTGCTCAGGAGGGGATTCCAATACAGACAAAAATAAAATTAAAATTGGGAGTGAATACAGATTTTAAAATGTTTAATATGATTAAAACCAAACTATAAAACCAATATTATATTTTTTTATTAATTTGGACAGGATTCGTGATTAAAATTGTATTAGAATAAATTTTGTTTAATAATCTGGGACCTTGACTCATGCTATGATAAAAATCTGCATTGGTTTTACATTTTGGTTCAGACAAACGAAGATAATTCATATTTTTATTTCTATATCTATGTATGTACCTTTCAAAGTTATTAAGATTTTTGTGAAAATATTTTAATAAAATAAAATAATAAATTTGTTTAATGTCGAAAACTTTGAAATGTTTGAACAGCAATATTTATTTATTTATTTATTTAGCCACTCACAATCATTTATTCACTTATTCATTTAGTGTTCTTACCAAGGGCAGATCTTTCACTGCAAATCCAGCTTTCTCCAATCTTTCCTATTTTCTGTCTTCATCTTCGTTTCCGCATATGATCTTAATGTCGTCTATCATCTGATATCTTCTTCTACCCCGAACTCTTCTCACGTTCACCATTCCTTCCAGTGCATCCTTCAGTAGGCAGTTTCTTCTCATCCAGTGACCCAATCAATTCCCTTTCCTCTTCCTGATCAGTTTCAGCATCTTCTTTCTTCACCCACTCTTTCCAACACAGCTTCATTTCTTATTCTGTCTGCCCACTTCACACGCTCCATTCTTCTCCATATCCACATTTCACATGATCCTATTCGTTTCTTCACTTCATAAGGAAGATCAATTTAAGAAGTCAAAGAAAATTGTAGTAGTATATTACGATACAAGGTTGGGAGGTGCTTTTTACGTAAAGGAGGAAAGTTTGAAAAACGGGCACTTGTAATTCACTTCACAAATATATAATGTACTACATTTTTTGCACGATCATATTCTTAAAATTGCAAATATAATATATTTTGCACTGAAAATTTAGAGCAATACTATTCCAAAGCCTTCGCAAAACTGCACTTAATGATAACTAAGTAACAATAAGTGCACTGTAATGGGTCTATTTCAGTATAGTTTTATGTTATGAAGAATGGTTTCCGTAGCAACAGGTTTCTATGTGGGAATTCTAACAACAATAGCTGTAAATGAAACAAAAAGCACGATAGTGCAAAAAATAGGTTTTCATATTCCGGTTTCTCGTTTGCAAGTATCGATACATTAGAAAGTGGGTGGTATCCTCTGGTTTTGAGTAAAATTATCATTCCTTTCGATTTTACAGGGATGTGTAATTTTCAAATGGGTAAGTATACCGGTATAGGAGTTGGGGAGTCGGAAACAAAATTCTTGGCCAGATATGGGTCGCACCTTAAAAAATTTTGGGAACCACGGGAACCACTGTGGTAGACTATTCTTTTTAATTACAGTAAAACTTCCCTTAACGGACACTTCCTAATAGCGGACTCCTCTCAATAGCGGACATTTTAAAATTCCCCTGCAAAATAACATTGGCCCTTATGATACAATTCTTCCAAATAGCGGACATTCTCAATAACGGACAGCGTGAAAGAAATAAAGAAAAAGACGGTTGTAAATTAAACGGAATTCTAACGGAATTCTTTGCAACAATCATTATCGTGCATTTGAACGTTCTTATACTTTACTGAAGGTAAGCAGCACAGTTGTTAGTTGTGATACTGTTCGTGAGCAGTCCGTACTTTCTTAGTTTGTCAAGTTGAGTGTTCGAAAGTACAGTCACATTAAGAATGTCACAAAAACGTAAACGTTTGTCACTAAAAGAGAAACTGTATATTGTAAAACATAGTGAGAAGGAGAAATTAAGTGTTCGTGAGCTGGCCACAAAGTTTAATGTGGGAAAAACTCAGGTTAGTGAAATTTTGAAAAACAAGGATGTTATTTTAAAATCATACACTGAGAATGCAATTCTAGATTTCTTTATGTAAGGTGAAGTGGTACAGTGACTGATGTTTATTTCTTTTACAAAACATTTACTGATACGAATTCTCTCAGGATGAATTCTTTACAACAGCCGTGGCGAAAAGGCCATGGTGCGCCGAGCCACTGTGTAAGCTGCAACGTGCATAGCACCTATGGAGGGAGGCGGACAACCGAAGGGGAAGTTAATGTTTAGGACGTGTAACGAAGAAAGAAATGAACAAGAAAACATGGGACACATTATCACAACCTAAAATTAACTGTCTTCAGAATGTCTCTGCGACAAAGTTTCAAAATCAGGAATTATGTCACTTACTGCCAATCGTAGTTGATCACGAAGGTATTTGTCTGTCAGTCGTGATCTAAATTTGATTTTTACTATTTTCATTGTTGAAAATAATTTTTCACAAATGTAAGTTACAGCGAACATGACTTCAACAGAGCAAGCGAAAGAACGAAGCTTCAAATATTTATTCTTTTCCAAAGATTTGAAAAGTTCAATATCTGTCAAGTCCTTACATCTAGCTTTCATTTAACGTCACATTGTAAATCTGTGAGTTTAAATTGAAAATCTAACCGCATTATTCGTACATCTGCTGTAAAAGAATCGACGTACAGAGATGATAATGATGATAATAATAATAATAATAATAATAATAATAATAATAATAATAATAACACTTAACCTTTTAATGTTTCATCAGTAACATGTAGTAACTTATAATGCCGTTTTATGTTATACAACTGTTTTCCTAGTAATATTTGTGAACAAATCATACATTTAATATTTTCATCATATTGTAAGCAAAAGAATGCATCCTCCCATCCTATTTGAAACTTTCGTTTTTTATAGAGGTACATGGTTTCGAGAGAGATATTGCGACGATACGCCACTCGGAGGTCCGAGACAAATACAAATAGAACGGAGTTTGACTCCAGTGAGTGAGAGGGTGGGGGTTGTAGGTAGGAAGCGAGAGAAAAGCACTGCGAGCCACAATGTGCTCGTGAGTCGCATTTTCGCCGCGGCTGCTGTAAACAATCTCACTGTCTACTGTACTGTACTGTAAAATATAGTGTTGAATATATATGAGAAATTTTAATGTACTTTATACATACTAACGATTTTCTAAATAGCGGACACTTCTCAATAACGGACATTAAATTTTTCCCTGGCGGTGTCCGCTATTGGGAAGTTTCACTGTATATGTATATGACTTTCTTCAATTAGTGCGCGATAATCCTCACAGATGTGAAATCGTCGTGTCATTAAAAAGCATTTTACTGCTTCCGAAGACGTACCTAACGGCTCTTACAGGTTGCATTATGTAATTTTGTCTGTGTTGTATTGAAAAGTTGTCGTACATCAGGAAACATTAATGTGAGAATGAGAATGACATTTTAAACAGCCAAAAGCAATTTTTCAACGAGACCCGTATAAATTGCTTTCAACACACGAAAGCCTTAGATTAAGGTTCTCGGTCATATTAGCGTGTTTGGGTTGACAAAGAACTGCTGCTTCAGAAAAACGTGTCATTACGTAAATAGACTGCTCATTCTTTCAGATAGTGAAACTTTTATCATCCCCTTCCACATAATCATCATAATCACCATCAGAATATCAAGTGATACTGCGACAAGCAATTTTCTTTATTTAACACTTTAATGTCCACAGTCCCCAACCGCTAAATGATAACGAGAAAGACAAGGGTGGAATTCGGAGGGGGAAAATATAACGAAGAACTTTCGCTCTCTCTCTCTCAGAGGATCTTGGAATTAATGGGATATTTTTTGTTTATTATTCAAGTGTCGGTGGTGATCTTTCAAACCAAACTGTAACATCATATCATAGGTTCAATTTACTGCGTCCTTAAAGGAATACGATGGTGAAATAATGCTCAAAAATTAAGAAAATCCACTTTTTTGTTTCTGTATTCGTAATTATAGCCTATTTGAGATTATTTTAAAGGTTCTATCCATATAATGGAATGTGGCCAAACGTACGGTGCGTGAGTTGAAAGAAATGTTTTCAATGCTGTTTTCTCGGCTTTAAAATTTTAAGCAGTTTACTGCATAAAACAGCTCCTTGCAGAACAGTTATTATCAGATTGGTCTGAAACTTCTCACAGAGGTCAATTAAATGTTGATAAATAAAATTCAGTTATGTAAATTAAGTTGTATTTATCAACATTTAATTGACCTCTGACCTATGTTCTTTCTTTCTTTACCTATCCCTTTTAGGCTCATTTACACGACCCACGCCACATGGGCCTTACAGGGCCGCGACCTGTCGGGAGAGGAATTAATCTATGGATCACATACATACTTTTTTGACCACACAAGGACATGGAGGGCCTCCCTGGATGAGGGATCAGCCCTATGCCAGGGCCACCTCCGATACAACACAAACATTTAAGACATTACACAGCATTCACTCACACATATGAAAGGATTAAGGGAAGGATCGCCGTCCATGGCCGGACTTTCAAGAGGTACAATCCCGGCATTTGCCTGGAAATAACTGAGAAAACCATGAAAAACCTCAGTTAGGATTTCCGACTCCTGGGATCGAACCCCGGACCTCCCGAATGCAAGGCCGGCCCTCTATCCATTTAATTATAGCTGTTATTGTTACTATTGCGTCCACACCTGTGGAGTAACGGTCAGCGCGTCTGGCCGCGAAACCAGGTGGCCCGGGTTCGATTCCCGGTCGGGGCAAGTTACCTGGTTGAGGTTTTTTCCGGGATTTTTCCTCAACCCAATATGAGCAAATGCTGGGTAACTTTCGGTGCTGGACCCCGGACTCATTTCACCAGCATTATCACATTCATCTCATTCAGACGCTAAATAACCTAAGATGTTGATAAAGCGTCGTAAAATAACCTACTAAAATAAAGTTACTATTGCTCCGATAGCTCCTCTTAATGGTCAAGGGCTTTGATCAACTAAATGAAATGGATGATTTGCGTGTCTTGTCATTAGTTTACTTCTCTAGAATATAATGTTCTCAACACTGCGAATACATATGATTGAATAATAACTACTGCTGATTCTAACCCGCTCGACCTCTCAACTATGTACGTAATATTAATATTAAGTTCCTTAGGAGCAAATTCATATTGCACTTAGACTGAAATATGATGTGATAGTATATTCATGAAATTAAAAAAATTATTTTGACTCTTTATTTAGACTGAACTCAAAAACTTAATTATTTTCTATTTTTAAGTCAGCTGCAAACAAAACAAAGATAATGGCTTTTAAAGGGAAAAATGCTGTTAGATCTAAGATACTAGTAAATGGAAACTTTTTAGAACAAGTATCCCACTTCAATTATCTAGGATGTGATATTAGTTTTAATTATGAGAAAGATATTGAGAAGAAAGTTAATAGATTTCAGATGATATGTGGAACAATTGGAAGAACTTTAGGAAGAAAAACGAGAAAAGAAACTCAAATCAAATTTTATAAAGTTATGGCTGTACCTACTCTTATATATGGCTCTGAATCATGGACAATAACAAAAAAAGAAGAATCACGTATACAATCAGCAGAGATGAAATTTATGAGATACGTAAGAAGATGCACTAAAGCCGATAAAATATAAAATGAAACAATAAGATCAGATCTCAATATTTTCTCAGTACACGACATGGTAGAAGAAAATAAAACAAATGGAAAGATCATGTTGACAGAATGGCAGAGAATAGGTTACCAAAGAAGATAATGAATTATCGCCCGATCGGGAAAAGGGATCTGGGTAGACCTCGCAAGAGGTGGCTGGACGATAGAGACCGGAACAGGTGATATCACCTAATCCTTGAAGGGAGAAGAAGACGAAGAAGAAGAAGAAGAAGTCAGCTGCCATTATACAAGGGATACACTCAATGGCAGTTGACTTAATAGGCTAGGTATGTCAACATATATGTCGAACATGTAGTAAGGCCACAAAGGGAAAAACATTAGAGGAGAGGTATTCGATCCAGTGCTGTGATTGAACTTGCGTAGCTCAGTGGTTAGAACAGTGGTGGGCAAAATGAACGCAACCCACAAGACAGGATTTAAATAGTAACTACATACTGTGGGAGGGGTTGCACTCTCACTGCAGTGACGGATTTACAGACAGTTGCGCCACTACACTCCTACCTATCATATGTAATTGGAATAGTCCGTTCACGTGATATTTAATTAATCATTTTTCAAAGCAATTTCTTGGAAATTGGAATTTATATCCGTGCATGCTATTTTCAGTTGCGCAAGGAGATGAGCATCGCTTAAGCGGGACCTGTGGCTGGACTTTATAAATTTCATTTTAGAAAACAGCTGTTCGCATTGGTAGGTTGATGAATACATTTCTCATAACTTTGGTCCTGGAACACAACTATGGTCCACGATACAACCATTCAAAGATCATTGTAGAAGTAACATAACCGTTCGTAGATAGCTGCAGTGACTTGAATTCAAACTACAGTATAGCAAGAATATAGGTAAACGAGGTACTACGTTATGGAGTACAAAATTTGAATAGTTGTATCGTGGACAATGGGAAATGGCGGTACTCATTATTTTTGAAGCAAACTGTCTAAGCAGTGGATATGTAGTACTGGACATTAAAAAAAAATGTTAGCCCCCAGTAAATCTTCACATTCTGCTTTCAAGAAGCCATCATTCTGCAAATCCAGTACCTCTAACTGCAATTCTGGGATAACATTTTCAATTTAAACACGAAAAGGAGTAGCAAAAATATTGAAATCTTTCTTCATCCTTTGAAAATCACTGAATCTGTGTTCTTTGAACTCGTATAACAGGTGGTCTAATTTAAGAATGTACATATTTAAGTTCGCGTCCTGAATATTTGTAACTGATCCTAAACATGACAAATGAAAGAATCGCCTTTCTTGTAAGTGTGACTTCCTCTCGATTCATATGATTCTGCGAAAGACGTTGTATCACTAATGAAGCTCCGAAGTACAGATGCCTCAAACTAGGAAGCTGCCTGGAGAGGGGAAGTAGTAGAGCTAACGGAGGGGGCCCACCTAGGCTCCGATACCCAGGTATAGTCATATTATCTGAAAAGTTGACCTCTTGACAATGTAGTCAAGATGTACCCTCCCTATGCAGCCTTCTCAACTGTTATTAGAACTGAGCTGTACCGTTCTAGTCCACAGTGCACAGCAGTAGGTGGGCAGTGGTAGGGGAGAAGTGCTCTATGCGCCTGCGCGAACGAGACAGCTTGCTAGTTTAAGGCATCTGTACAGCAGTCCAGTATAATCCGCCAAGTACACGCGCAGTATTTTCATGGAGTGGGGGAAGGGGAAAGTAGGGGGTAAGTTTATGCTTCGCTGAGGTCTGGCGTCACTGCGGCAATGCCGCAGGAATGCCCACCATTGGGTTAGAACCAAAGACCCGGGTTCGATCCCCGGCGCAGGAGCGAATTTGTCTCCGTTAATAACCGTTGTTACCATAACAGATATATTCTGTAGTACCAAAAATTAATTAATCTCTACTTAATTTATTATTGCTTTGGAAGTAAAGTTGTCTTTACTTTTTGTATTGAATAGGTTCATTATTCGCGAAATATAATCTTGAGGAATAAGATGGAGTGTATGGCTTTCCATAACGACAACCGTTGTTACATTTTCTCCCCTGGCAGTGGATGCCGCCGAATCTTGTATATTTGTCTACATCGTTTGTAAAATGCTTAAATACCGTATAAGTAGGTCTACCCACGAAACTATGTTTTGCGTGTACCGAAAGAAGAATATTAATAGAAGTAAGTTGGATTGCGTCTAAAAACAGGTGCCTCGCAAATACAATTTGACAGAAGATTTGCCTAGTGTGAGGTGATAGTTTAGGAATTATAATTGGCTTTTGGTCACTGTAGATTGTTCACCGCTAGTTCATGGATCTGTTATTAAAACTTGTGTAGCAGCCACAACTACTGCTAGCAATCTCAGAGTACTGTAGCCTGGCGTCTTCCACGTGCGAAATAAGCCTTGTGCACGCAGCCTCTGGGTAAATGTATGAAAGTATCCGTGTCCAGGGCGTCTTCTGTGTACCGCGAGGCGTGAAATTCGGCAGTTGCTCTTTGATCTTTGTGCTATTCCCCACACACTAACATCGTGTTCGTTATCTCCTCGTCCATGTAAACTGGCCTCCATTAGACTCATGCAAGAGCAATGTCCTTCGGCTTGACACAGTCTTGATTGTTGCCGACAGTGTAATGAGTAGACGAGAGAATTGAATCGATAGTTTCGTAAACAACATGAGTCTCATTTGTATCGAAGTTGAGCTAAGTGCTGTAGAGTATTACTATTTAGTAGGTGCATGTCTTGTTGCATAAATAACGAGTCCTTGTATTTCAAATGGGTGAACTTGCACATTTATTTTCATGTTTATTTATTTAAATCCACCACCAACAGAAGCAGACTTCCAATTACAGGTGGCTTACACAGATACAGCTTGCCCAAGTTAAGTCTGCGAGTGGGGATATCGGGATGGAATGCAGAGGAATGTAGAGGCAAAACACAGTTGCCACATTGGTCACTTGACACTCAGATTTCAACGTGTGCACATCGTTTAAAATACACTACGGGCAAAATTAGCAGAATGCTAAGAAAACACGGGATTAAAACCATCCATAAGCCGCCCACAAAGATCCAGAACTTGCAGGAGACCAGTTAAGGACGACCTTGGTCTCAGGACACCTGGTGTCTACAAAATACCTTGTGAGTGTGGGAAATGCTATATCGGGCAGACGGGACGAACTATTATGGAACGCTGCAAGGAACATCAACGCAGCATAAGACTATATTATCCTGATAAGTCTGCAGTAGCCCAACACAGCCTAGAAACTGGTCACAAGATAGATTTCAGCGCCACCACCATCTTGGACAAGACATCAGGTTACTGGGGCTTAGTTATTAAGGAAGCCATCGAAATCCAGCTAGATGGCAATAATTTCAACAGAGATGGGGGTCTACAGCTGAGTACAGCATGGAAACCTGCCATCAATACGCTTAGACCACCAGCACACGGCAGACAGTCGGGACCAGCAAGTAGCTCCTGATTGGCTGCCGTGCCCACCAACCAGAATGCGCCTGGCGGTCGGGAATAGGAACTAGCTCCTGATTAGCCCGCAGCGGGAAGCCCTATTTTTGCGTATATACCGGCTAGACATGGTCCCACATCACTTCGTCCCTGAAGAAGATGGCAGAGCTAGCCGTCGAAAGCTTGGAAGCTAATCTCCAACTCACCTGGCTGAGAACCCGAGAAGAGTTATTCTACGCATTTTTTGTCCTTGTCTTCAGATAAAGGCAACAGTTACGCTGTCTCCCAGCCTCCCCCCTCATGCAACTTTCGGCCACGCTTGCCAATCAGAACGCCAAACCTCACTGTCAAGCAGAAGTAGAAGTACAGTCTATTTCAAAGCGTCTTAAATTGTTACCGCTCTATGAACTGAAGCGCAGTAGGAAAACTTTGCTGTCATATGAGACTGTACTGGTCTCCTCTCGTTACCGCCTCCTTTCACTACAGAACTGCCTCCAACTTCCCCTCTCGGCTCGCAGACTTAACTTGGTCGAGCTATACATACACAAAATACATAATAAGAAAAAAAAACAACACAAACGAAAGAAAGAAAATACATAACGGTAATAGATGCTAGAATATAGTATTGCAGTTAATATAGTGCCAAATGTCAATATAATGATGCAAAATTATTTAAAAACTAGAGTAAAAACATTATAATACACTTCTTCATAATTTAAATATCTAAGGAAATACAATTCTTTTTAATATTATATTAAATTTGTCAACTGTTATACTGAAATCTAATTGAGAATCACAGTTTAAAGACAGAGAGTTGTAAGTATTACACATAACAAACAATGGAGAGTTCTTGAAGAAAACAGTTCTAGGAATGGGAATAACAAAAGGTTGCCTATGACGTAATTCTGTTCTTTTTTTACATTGAACTGAAGGAATTTAAGAAAATCACAGTTATTCAATATACCGTTAACAGTAAAATTTTAACATTTATTAATCGTCGAGATGTTAAAGTTCTATAATTAAATTAAAAAAATAACTGATTATATGAAATTTGCTTGTCATAAGACGACACGTGATGTTTTTTTTAAATATAAATAACGTAAAAATATTTTCTGAATCCTTTCTATTTGCATCTGATGGGACTGGAACTGAGGTGACCATATTACAGACGCATACTCTAGTTTACTGCTAACTAGAGTTTTATATAGAGTATCAATAGTATTTATAGTTTTTAATTCTTTTGTATTTCTGATTATAAATCCTAATTTTCTATATGCATCAATTACCGCGTGATTTAAGTGCATTTTAAAACATAAGTTGTGTGTAAAATAAATACCCAAATCCATAAATTATTCTACTCTAGGTAAATTCTTTGCATAAACAACATCAGTCCTGAGTTCGTGTTGTTTATGCAACAGATGGGAGATGGCAGCAGCTACTTTTGTTTCAACAATTAACGTCACATTTGCAAAATGTAAAAAACACGTGGCATTCAATAATACGATTCTTTTAAAGAAATTGCATCTCCTCAAACCACTCGTTCTGGACTTTACACTTTCTTAGAACTCGTTCGGACCGAGTGAAATTGATTGTCGATTAAGAGCAGGAACTGGGAATTCTGAACTCCTGACGCATGCGCAGATGGTTTATGGCCGACTTCTGGAACGACAGTTATCTGTAGACACCAGAGGTCTGCATCGGACGTTTTCGCTCGAGCGCCAAGTAGTTCATAGCATAATCCGATAGGTAGCGCACATGCATGATGGGTAAAATTGTCACGAGCGATAAATCCTCGAACCGTATAAGCCGAGCGTTAGACATTCGTCCTTGTTACAGTGATGAACTGTGTAGTAACATCATGGATGTTTATCATTTCAAAACCTTGCAGTGTTTAACTAACCTCCCCATAGTACAACTACAAAACTTGCTTTAAAATGTAATATAAATGTTGTAGGAAAATGTTTTTTGTTTTTGACACATCTGATAGATGTTATTGGATGTAAATGTAATTATTATAAACGGAGAACACAATCACGATAATGCAAGAACTGTATCAAGTTTTCTAGTAGTAATAATAATAATAATAATAATAATAATAATAATAATAATAATAATCTCTAATAATTAGTGTATCAATGTTTGCGTCTGTAACAGTTGTGCTGCATGATTATTCGTTTTATTATATTTTCTGTGACGTTATCTCTGTACTAATATTGTTATTAATCTACTGCTATATCAATAATATTTTGTAAAACGTTTCTACATTGTCGCAGTATATAGGCGGAACACTATGTATGGACCTATCATATTATATATGTGGTAAATCAAATATTGAATAATTATTAATTAGCAATAATAATTGTATATCGACGTTTTTCATACTATTTTATTTATAACTTCATGTTCCTGTTTTGGTACGTTCCATTGACTGTTCCATTAAACGTTTGTCATAAACGTAGAAAATAAAGCCCTATTTTTACCTTGTGAGCAAAACATATGTGTATTTTATCTGTCGCCTTCCATATAAGATAAGACATGTCGGTGAGATGACCCTGTACTGTGCTTCTATTTATTACGAGCGTATCACGACCAATCGTATCTCACTCGAGGGTGCAACACTCGACCGAGTTGAAGCGAGCGATTTAACTCCAATGCAGGACTCTGGTAGACACACAGTTATTTATGATTTAACGTACCGATGAGTTTCCGAAACAACAGTTATCTTCGTCTTAACAGTTAACTGTACTTCCGCAGTTAACTCCAGCTAGTTCTGTGGTTACCTCTCTGTTAGTGCTGATTCTAAAACATGCCGATAAGCGGCGCCACCGTATTATTGTTTCGTATTGACTCTGCGACAAAATAATTTATGATAAATAATTTCTACAGTTCTAATTCAGTGATAGTTTCAACAATTTAAGCATTTTTTATGTAATCTACTACTTATCAATGAATGCTCTTTGTTTTTGTGACGTATTAGGATACGTCTTGTGTTTATACAGACAATATAATAAGGAATTACCATCTTCAACATACCCACGTTAACTTCCATCCAATTCTCATTGTAGGTACGGTAAGCTGAATGAATGTAAATAATGCGCCAATGTTTACAAGCGGAAGTCGGAAACAAATGAAGATCATAGTGGCAAACATAGAGTAAATATAACGCTTCCTCACGTCTTGGGTTTCTACCATCATGGAGAATTGCTCCGAATCAACAAACATAATACGGTTCGTTCTCTTATCGCAGCTACAATCCGTCAGAATGCTTCCTATGAGGTTTATGAGGAGAGTGGTTGCATCTCTTCTGATGGCTCTACTAGACGTGCTGATATCGTCATAATTGATCGGCAGAAGGATAAGGGTGTCATTCTTGATTCCACATTCCGTTTCGAAATGCATGAGCAACAGCCACAAGAGGTGTGTCGTGAAAAACAAGCCATATATGAGCCTTGTTGTCAGCATCTTGGAGCACAATATCACATCACACATTGGACAGTTTTTGGGCTCATGTTCGGTGCCCGTGGCACGATCCCACGAGAAACCTTAAATCAACTTAAACAATTTAAAATTTCTGATGCAACGATTGATGCCATAGGATCTCATGTGTTAAAATCATCCTTAGCTATAATTAGTAATCATTTGTACCCAACAAACTTTTATTGTAAATGATTTCCTATGTTTTCATATCATTTATCTTAATCTTTTCTTTTTCCTTTCAAATTGTCACACAATTGGTTTTAATGATTATTCTTTATGAATTGATTAGTAGGCCGATATATTCGAACCATTATTTAGGGCGGCTTTTTAAATTTAGTATTCTCTATGGTGGCAAATGCGTAAAACAAACTCACTGCCTTTTTGATTATATTGCTTCGTATTATGATCTAAACGGCCTTGTGCAAGTCACAATGTTAGTGGAGACATCTAGGAGTTCGAGTTACTAAACACAAATGTAACTGAACTGTTTGCTGTAAGAGCTTATAAATCTACAGTTAACTTTCCAGAATCCGAACATAATTATCAGTGCAGTGAAAGTTACAAGCACATTTATGTAACTGACTGTTAACAGTGTTCTACCAGAAACCGGCTATTAATCTGAAGTTATGGTTAAAATTCTTCGAGACAAGGCACAGGTTAAAATAAAAAAATAGTCCTTCATGAGTGATTTGGAAGATCATAGGGATATATTTTTATGACGAATTAAATTCGGAAGATGAATATAATTTTAACATGAGAAGAAACTCCGAATGCCGTGAAAGAACAGTTTGAGAAACGTTCCAACAACGTAAAATTCGAAACCAGTTCTGAGATCGTACACAACTGGCGCATGCGTCGATAGAAGTTCGGTATTAGTTCGTAACAGTTCTGAATTGCTTGTTGGAACAAATCTATGGAATAATGATAAATTAAACATGTAACAGTTCTGGATTGCTTGTTGGAACAAATCTATGGAATAACGATAAATTAAACATGTAACAGTTCTGGATTGCTTGTTGCAACAAATCTATGGAATAACGATAAATTAAACATGTAACAGTTCTGGATTGCTTGTTGGAACAAATCTATGGAATAACGATAAATTAAACATGTAACAGTTCTGGATTGCTTGTTGGAACAAATCTATGGAATAACGATAAATTAAACATGTAACAGTTCTGGATTGCTTGTTGGAACATATCTATGGAATAACGATAAATTAAACATGTAACAGTTCTGGATTGCTTGTTGCAACAAATCTATGGAATAACGATAAATTAAACATGTAACAGTTCTGGATTGCTTGTTGGAACAAATCTATCGAATAACGATAAATTAAATATGTAACAGTTCTGGATTGCTTGTTGGAACAAATCTATGGAATAACGATAAATTAAACATGTAACAGTTCTGGATTGCTTGTTGGAACAAATCTATGGAATAACGATAAATTAAACATGTAACAGTTCTGGATTGCTTGTTGGAACAAATCTATGGAATAACGATAAATTAAATATGTAACAGTTCTGGATTGCTTGTTGGAACATATCTATGGAATAACGATAAATTAAACATGTAACAGTTCTGGATTGCTTGTTGGAACAAATCTATGGAATAACGATAAATTAAACATCTATAAAGTATTTCAGTTGGTCTTGCGGGAATCGAAGGACGTCATGGGTTAGAGAAACTGACGTTAAAACAGTATGGCTGCCGTTGTAATCGTTGTAGGAGGTAAGCAAGTGCACTGTCATAATTACATACAAAATACGGCACTTCCACTTCCCCACATCCTGTGAGCCATCTTGAAATGTATGAAGGACAGTTAACTGCATGAAATATAAAATATGGAATATGAGATGGGAATATTCAGGAGCAGTAAACGGGTTTTCTAGCAAATGCACTTAAGTTTCGCCAGGATAGCTCGGCAAAACGTGTATTACCCGTGTGTAGTGTGTAGCCTGTATTTCATATTGCAGGCGTGTCCGTAACAAGGCTGGTTTTATATCAAGGAGGCATGTTATGTTTGAACTGAGCATTTTTAACGAGACGCGGTAATGAATTCTGTTTAAATTTTTTTCTCGGAGTTTTTAAATTTTCTTTATACATACCGGTAATATAATTCTATGAGGAAAAATGTAGGGAAAGGAAGTGCGATGTGTCGATTCGACCTTCAGCCCCCTCTTTGTGAAACAGTACAGTTCAGTTCTTGTCTATTTGATCTCAATCCTGTCCATCCTGCAATAACTTTATGAAACTGTAGGTCACTTTTTTTCGTGAGATGTAATCCATAATAATAATAAATCTGTAACCGAAATTTTTTTGGTAATTTTCGATTTTCCAAAATAATTGGTCCAAACATATATAATTAACCACCCTGAAACCGAAAATCGCTTTTTTGAAATTTTTGTTTGTATGTCTGTCTGTCTGTCTGTATGTTTGTTACCTTTTCACGCAATAATGGCTGAACAGATTCCGATGAAAATTGGAATATAAATTAAGTTCGTTGTAACTTAGATTTTAGGCTATATGGTATTCAAAATACATTAAATAAATCGAAATATCTCGCTTATTATTAATTTTTGTGAAAAATGTTACATAACAAAAGTTTCTTTAAAAATAATTTGCGATAAGTTTTATTCCTTTAAAAATTTTGATAGGACTGATATTTAATGAGATAAATGAGTTTTAAAATTAAAATAACTGCCATCTAAGGCCGTATAATGAAATAAAAAACATATGACTTCGTATATAAGGGGCCTTGGACAGCAACAATCGAAAACTATGAAAGATAGCTTACAGAAGATGTTTCTGTGTTTGTATGAAGTAATATCGGAAGTTAAATTAACCGATTTGTATAATTAATTATTATTTCACCATTGGAAAGTGTAGTTTCGCTAGATGGACATAATGCTATAATGTTATTACAGTAACTTCTGATATAATATAATGTAATGTAAAATAATATAATATAATATGTAATATTATATAATATATTTTAAGTTATTTGAAGGGTTCAGAACCATAGTGGGTCAAACGCCATTTACTGAATACGTAGAAAAGAAGGGTTAAAATTAAGTTATTACCATAATTCAATGGGAACATATAGCAAGTAAAATAAAGTATAGACATTAAATATAAATGATGTCAATGTTCATTAAACTATGGTTGCATGTAATAACAATTAAGAAACATGTTAAAGGAATTGTCATTGCACCAAATGAGTGCTCTCTGGACCGAAATGATCGCATGTTAATTATCTAAACACAATTTAAATTAAGTAACATATTAAACGATTTATCCTTCTATCAAACACGAATGTTCCCTGGATCAAATGTCCTATTTTAATTATGTAATTACTTTATATTTATTTCTAACGGGTGCAGCGGAGCGCATGGGTACGGCTGTTAAGTATAAGTGAAAGATTATTAAGATGGATGGAAGAATTACAAAATCCATGTAGAAGGAACGGGGGTATCGTTAAAAAAATGCTGCAGAAAATTATACATTTTATATTTTGCTACTAACTCGGTTTCATAGTAAAAAGCTATCATTTACATAGATTTGAGCAGGGTAATACCAAATACCTTACTATAATAATACCGGACAGCTGTATAATAGTAGCATTGGCGTGAGTGCGAAATATCTCGGACCTTACATCTAGCGGAGCGGGATGGAATTACGCCCACATATACAAATATTAACATAGCGGGATTCGAACTATTGTTTAAAATGTGAGTTACTAATGTGGAATTATATATGAAACATTTAAGAAATGTTGAATAGTATTTAATGTAAAATTACTACCTTATATCAGAGCTGCATATTATGAGAATATTGCTTACGTCATATTACTTTCCGTAATTATTTATTGTTACATATTTTTTCTTTGCTTTAGTGAGACAAAATCAGTTCTGACATTAGGAATGAATTTACAATAATGCTTTATATACCCATTGCTGACAACTGCAAAAATAAAAATTGTAGTATTCTGATGCTTGTAATAATTATTAGTCAAGGCATGTATACAAGAATAAAACTTAATTTGCTAAAACGTTAAAATTTCCAATATATTTTAACTTCTATTCATTTATTAGGCCTAAATAAAAAGCTAATTTTTATTGTTCTATCAACACAGAGATAAAGAGCGTATTCCGAATCTCACCGATGAGCAATCCGATGGCATCGCGGTGTTCCGAATTCCACCGATGACGTCATTGATGCTCCACCGGTGTCGCACCGGTGCCATCAACTTGCAGAGGTGGTGGCAGTCTCCATCAGTCGCCATCAGTGAATCTGATTGGTTCTTGTATAGGGCGGGAATTAGCAGACGAATGACGTCGTGCACTGTTGTGTCATGGCGGTGTGTTCTGCTGCATTGTTTGTAATAAGCACAACGTAAAAACAATATGTTAATGGCTTATGAGCGAACATGTCAACGGACCAGTTATTACTACCGGTTCAAGAAATAAATTGTTTATGCTATCTTTTCTTTGAACGAGATGGGAGTACGAAAATTTCGCAAAATTTTGCTAGCGTAGCACAGACAACAACTTGTACAGTCGCCATGACAGCCATTGTTCCTTCCAGCAGTTTTGTTCCTTATTTCGCTGCAACGTGACGTCATTGATGCCACCGGACCGGTGAGATTCGGAATACGCTAAAAGGCATTAGGCCAAATAACGAATTTTGCTGACTCACGTTTTATGAACTGTCGGAAATCGAAAGTACGATTTGGAGCAATTTGTAATGCTGCAATTGTCACAATTATAAAGAGCACACATACACCCTGACATTTTAACACAGCACTAATTAATAAAACTATTAACTAGCGCAGCAACAAAATATATTGCAGTTGATTACAGCTTGTTTCGCGATTATCTCCACACCGGCAGGTAGGTAGCAGCACAAGCGTCGTTCGCACGCAAAAGTGCTAACTGTCCGGTATTATTATAGTAAGGTATTTGGTAATACTACCAGTATAGTTCGTTTTTCATTGGTCAATTAAGCATCAATAAGCTTATTGATTGGCTGAAAAACTTCAGCGTGGAATTGTCTTCTATAATACAACGAGTACTGATAGTTTCTCGATAATTTAATTGAGCTTTACGAATGTATGTCGTCATGCTATTTTTTTCGAGACCGAAGGTCGAGAAAAAACTATCTTATAACAACATACATGAGTTTAGAAGGTCAATTAAATTATCACAGAGAAAATGTCAAGCACGAATTATATTCAGTGAGATAATTCCGATGCGAGAAAGATGTCATTTTGATTGAAATTGTTATAATATAATCATGATGTTCATATTCATGGCAGTGACTTACCTTTTTCATCTTCGCAAAACACACAAAAATTGTATTACCTTCATTACAAGGAGAACAACGCGGATATTCGAAATTTAATTTATTTAAAAACAACTGAACATTTCAGGTTATAGCAACATAGTACACGCTTTCTCTACCGTAATAATGAACCAGAGATGGTAGGAATAAAACAAATGAATTATAGAAGACAACTAAACATTTGAGGTTATACACGTATGCATGAGTATAGGTTGTTAACATTAAATTTAAGGTTATAGGTCTAATAATTTTATTAACTCTTTTTCCATCAACTCTTATTTGTAATAATTTACTTACTTACTGGCTTTTCAGAAACCCGGAGGTTCATTGTCGCCCTCACATAAGCCCGCCATTGGTCCCTATCCTGAGCAAGATTAATCCAGTCTCTATCATCATATCCCACACCTCTCAAATCCATTTTAATATTATCTTCCCACCTATGTCTCGGCCACCCCAAAGGTGTTTTTCCTTGCGACATCCCAACTAACACTCTTTATGCAGTTTTGGATTCTCCCATATGTGCTACATGCCCTGCCCATCTCAAACGTCTAGATTTAATGTTCCTAATTATGTCAGGTGAATAATACAATGCGTGCAGTTCTGTGTTGTGTAACTTTCTCTGTTTTCCTGTAACTTCATCTCTCTTAGCCCCAAATGTTTCCCTAAGCACCTTATTCTCAAATACCCTTAACCTATGTTCCTCTCCCAAAGTTAGATTCCAAGTTTCACAACCATAAAGAACAACCGGTAATATAACTGTTTTATAAATTCTAACTTTCAGACTTTTTGACAGCAGACTGGATGATAAATACTTCTCAACCGAATAATAACAGGCATTTCCATATTTATTCTGTGTTTAATTTCCTCCCGAGTACCATTTATATTTATGACTGTGGCTCCCAAGTACTTGAATTTTTCACTTCAAAAGATAAATTTGCAATTTTTATATTTCCATGTCGTACAATATTCTGGTCACGAGACATAATCATATACTTTGTCTTTTCGGGATTTACTTCCAAACCTATCTCTTTACTTACTTCAAGTAAAATTCCCGTCTTTTCCCTAATCGTTTGTGAATTTTCTCCTAACATATTCACGTCATCCGCATAGACAAGCAGCTGATGTAACTCCTTCATTCATTCATTCATTTAGTGTTCTTACCAAGGCAGGTCTTTCACTGCAAATCCAGCTTTCTCCAATCTTTCCTATTTTCTGTCTTCATCTTCGTTTCCTTATATGATCCATATATCTTAATGTCGTCTGTCATCTGGTATGTTCTTCTGCCCCGAACTCTTCTCCCGTTCACCATTCCTTCCAGTGCATCCTTCAGTAGACAGTTTCTTCTCAACCAGTGACACAACCAGTTCATTTTCCTCTTCCTGGTCGGTTTCAGCATCATTCTTTCTTCACCCACTCTTTCCAACACAGCTTCGTTCTTATTCTGTCTGTCCATTTCACATGCTCCATTCTTCTCCATATCCACATTTCAAATGCTTCTGGTAAAATTTATTGTTATAAGAAATAACTTTTCCATATTGAGAGTTAGATGTCAGTGTTTGATTGCTGATATTTTCTTGGAGTGAATGAGCTTGAGTACAGACTTACTATCGTAGCAGAGATGATGATAAAAAATTTGGATGTAGGATAAACAAGTGAACGTAAAGGGAAAAAAATATCTGTTATTAATTTTAGAGTACCATGTTATGTACTATAGTGTAACAAGATTCCTATAGCTCGATCTAGTGTCAATGAACTGATTAATTGGCTGTATGGCGCTAGCTCACAGAGACTCTATTGTTGTAAATATGATTGTTTACATCGTCTGGTATATTTTTCCAATGGTTAAGTATAATTTTTTCTGGCTATGTTGGTACTACTGGCGTTTAATTATATACTGCAGAAGATATTCCCCATGGCCTGCAAGAAGACCGGACATGAATTAAATTGAAAATCTGTGATCCATACTGAAGTAGAAAGTGAACAAAAAGAGGCTTACAACAAAACATGGACTCATTTAAGCACTGTCTGATATCTGGTAATTGATGCTGACATTCAAAGAAAACGTCAAACTTTGGTTTCCAGCATCCCTGACAAAATCAACGTGTTAATAAAGACTATGGGAATGTTCACAAAATATTAGTAACCTCTAGACTCAATTTTCTGTTCATTATTTCTGTGCAAAACACATTTTTGTTCATTATTTCTACCGATAAATACGGCTTCGTTACACATATAATTAATTTAGACTAATAATTGTACACGTCTGTATATACGAGATAGATTTTAATGAATTATTTTTTTAATATTTTATAATGTGTGACTAAAACTTGTACTTCTAACTGAACGATTTGGATAACTTTGTTTAAATTTTAAGGACAAATAGCAGTCGTGTTGTTTGACATAGTAGCAATTGAATCTCCTTGCGGACGTCAGTGGTTGAGAGAGAACTTCCTCGATCTGTTGTTTCCGATCATGTAATTTCCCCTTTCCTAAAGAACGCAAGCAAACCTCAAACTCTGAACCTTGTAAACACAAGGCAAGCGAGTTTCTGTACTCTGGGCTCGAGAAACTGCCTAGAAAGGATTTGGGTGTTTGATTAATCCTATTATTGAAGTTTGATTACAACGAGAAGCGGGAAGGGACAAATAAAATTCCACGCTTCAAGGGGAGAAAAGCAATGAAGAGGAAAAAAAACTGTAAGCTATAGCTGCACGGGACTTAATTTCAGCCCGGAACTCTGCTCGAGGTACGTCTACGAGAACCGGAACGCCGCTCCGGTCCCTGTGGGGAAGCCGGAAAACGTATTACGACTTAAAAAGTTATTAAAACAACACATTACTTTTATACTTGCTAGAACGAAGATGACGTTTCTACAGTCAACAATGCTACAAAGAGAACAATATGAATTACCAAACCCGCGTTTCTGTGTCAGAGGTTATAAACCATTTTACAGTAATCTCATGCCATATACATCTTTATGTTAGGATAGGTTTGTGTCTTCTGAGGACTCAGAATATTAAAAAGCGAGCGTTAATTCGTCATTTTTAACCTTTCTGAATGCTTTATTAGTCATTTAAACTTTGTCATTTAAAATTACAGCTGTTGTGTAAAACTCAATGCAGAATCTTTATAATTTTAAGGTTCGTACTAAGTTTAAACTTTTTTATTTCCTAGACAGAAGTTTTCATGAACTAACACGCAGTTTCTCAATTTACTCCTGACGTCGTAATATTAAGTATATACGGAGTTTACTTCTTGAGATCGATTCTACCCTCTGGTACTTTATTACTTTTTCGTGATTCATCCATGCAAATTTCGGTAGGGCGTACAGATAAGTAGTGCTAGGGTTTAGATAGTCCGTTAGAGTTTAGATTGAGCATCGTAAGTAGTGCTAGGGATAAGATGGAGCACAAAATAACCTGTAAATAGTTATAAATAGTTCGTTAGGGTTTAGATTGAGCATAATAAGTAGTGCTAGGGCTTAGATGAAGCACAAAATAACCTGTAAGTAAATAGTTCTAAATAGTCCGTTAGAGTTTAGATTGAGCATAGTAAGTAGTGTTAGAGCTTAGATGGAGTAAAAAATAACCTGTAAATAGTTCTAAATTGTTCGTAAGGGTTTAGATTGAGCATAGTAAGTAGTGTTAGAGCTTAGATGGAGTACAAAATAACCTGTAAATAGTTCTAAATTGTTCGTAAGGGTTTAGATTGAGCATAATAAGTAGTGTTAGAGCTTAGATGGAGCACAAAATAACCTGTAAATAGTTCTAAATAGTTAGTTAGAGTTTAGATTGAGCATAGTAAGTAGTGTTAGAGCTTAGATGGAGCACAAAATAACCTGTAAATAGTTCTAAATAGTTAGTTAGAGTTTAGATTGAGCATAGTAAATAGTGTTAGAACTTAGATGGAGCACAAAATAACCTGTAAATAGTTCTAAATAGTTAGAGTTTAGATTGAGCATAGTAAGTAGTGTTAGAGCTTAGATGGAGCACAAAATAACCTGTAAATAGTTATAAATAGTTAGTTAGAGTTTAGATTGAGCATAGTAAGTAGTGTTAGAGCTTAGATGGAGCATAAAATAACCTGTAAATAGTTCTAAATAGTTCGTTAGGGTTTATATTGACTTTGTAAGTAGTGTTAGAGCTTAGATGGAGCACAAAATAGCCTGTAAATAGTTCTAAATAGTTAGTTAGAGTTTAGATTGAGCATAGTAAGTAGTGTTAGAGCTTAGATGGAGCACAAAATAACCTGTAAATAGTTCGTTAGGGTTTAGATTGAGCATAATAAGTAGTGCTAGGGCTTAGATGAAGCACAAAATAACCTGTAAGTAAATAGTTCTAAATAGTCCGTTAGAGTTTAGATTGAGCATAGTAAGTAGTGTTAGAGCTTAGATGGAGTACAAAATAATCTGAAAATAGTTCTAAATTGTTCGTAAGGGTTTAGATTGAGCATAATAAGTAGTGTTAGAGCTTAGATGGAGCACAAAATAACCTGTAAATAGTTCTAAATAGTTAGAGTTTAGATTGAGCATAGTAAGTAGTGTTAGAGCTTAGATGGAGCACAAAATAACCTGTAAATAGTTCTAAATAGTTAGTTAGAGTTTAGATTGAGCATAGTAAATAGTGTTAGAACTTAGATGGAGCACAAAATAACCTGTAAATAGTTCTAAATAATTAGAGTTTAGATTGAGCATAGTAAGTAGTGTTAGAGCTTAGATGGAGCACAAAATAACCTGTAAATAGTTCTAAATAGTTCGTTAGGGTTTATATTGACTTTGTAAGTAGTGTTAGAGCTTAGATGGAGCACAAAATAGCCTGTAAATAGTTCTAAATAGTTAGTTAGAGTTTAGATTGAGCATAGTAAGTAGTGTTAGAGCTTAGATGGAGCACAAAATAACCTGTAAATAGTTCGTTAGGGTTTAGATTGAGCATAGTAAGTAGTGTTAGAGCTTAGATGGAACACAAAATAACCTGTAAATAGTTCGTTAGGGTTAGATTGAGCATAGTAAGTAGTGCTAGGGATACGATGGAGCACAAAATAACCTGTAAATAGTTCTATATAATCCGTTAGGGTTTAGATTGAGCATAAGTAACCTATAAATATTTTAAATAGTGCACTAGAACTTAGACTAAGCATAACAATCTTTAAATAATTTTATATAGTGCGCTAGGACTTAGAGCATAAATACCTATAAAAGTGTTTAAATAATGTGTTAAGCTTAAACTGAGCATAAATAAGCTATAAATATTATACAATAATACGATAGGACTTACATGGAGCATAAATAATCTTATAAACGTGTTTAAATAATGTGTTAGGGCTTACATTGATCATACATAGTCTATAAATATTTTTAAATACTGTACTAGGACTAAGATAGGGTATAAATAACATATGAAGGTGTTAAGGCTTAAATTGAGCATACATAACCTATAAATATTATAAAATAATGCACTAGGACTTACAAGGAGCATAAATAACCTTATAAACGTGTTAAATAATGTTTTAGGACTTACATAGAGCACACATAACTTGTAAATATTTTTAATACTGCACAAATAACCCATAAATACGTATGTTTAAATACTGTTCTAGGACTTCGATAGAGCATAAATAACTTATGAAAGTGTTAGGGCTTAAATTGAGCTTACAATAACCTATAAATATTATTAAGTAATGTGCTATGACTTACATAGAGCTTAAAAAATAAGCTATAAAAGTGAATATGGATCTTAGTGCCAATTTCAGACATTCGAGGAAAACGAGGTGTAAGATACGTTGAGGGTATAAGCACATACAGGTTTCGACATCTATGAACACGCAATAAAACGATAAAGGAACGAGTCTGAACTTTGATTCTAGTATATGTTAAAGGGCTAGGTACATAAATATTGATGTTCCAGTAAAAACACAATTTTCACGAAAGTGACACTTACACCCTTATTTGCTTCAAGTCTTCGGCATGTTTAAATATTGTGTTGGGGCTTAAATTGAACATAAGTAAGCTGTAATAGTACATTATGCAACGAGCCTATAATGATAGTAATTAGGACGCAAGAATGTTTGTTTATGAAACGAGCGCACTCGAGTTTCATAATTTTCATACGAGCGTCTTAATTACCATTATAGACAAGTTTCATGCGACTTTTTATGCTCGACCATATTTCTAACTTGAAATTACTCACAAGTATACATTTTATTTCTATCTGACAGAAGATCGGAAGTGACGTTGTTCATAGCTCTTGAATTATGAGATGTGCGCAGACGCGAAAGTATTGATTTTTTCCGAGGAACAATAATGTCATTGACCTTGATGTAATCCAGAGAATGTGTAACCTGGAAATTGATTTAGAATTGAAAAACGAGATGACAGATTGAATTTATTTGAATGTTATTTACAATTAACGCTAATTATTATAGTAACAGAATATAATCTTCTGCGACAGTATTGGATTTCCAGCCTCCGTAACGTTTCCCTCGTCTTTCGATTGCATATCCGAGAATAATCGAAAACCTGAACTTTAATGAATAGGTGTACTTTAATGACATGCATTAAAGGACTGCTACCAGGAATATAATTACTACATTTCGGCATGGTCGAGCATAAATACTATTAATAATGCGCTAAGACTTAGGAGGAGCATATATATATATATATATATATATACAGGGTGAGTCAGGAGGAAAGGTACATGGTTTGAGGGATGATAATATTGGTGATTCTGAACAAAAAAATTTATATGAACATATATCCTGTTCTTAACGGCTTTGCAGAAAACTAATGAAAACAATGAAGAACGGGAAAAGTACAGGTGATAGTAAATTAAAACATTGTTACCTTATGTTCTGTTCAATTGTGTACTTTTCTTTACAGAACATATTCAAAAAGTTCACCGTCAACTTCAATGCACTTTGCAGCTCTTGTAGACAACTGCTGTGTTGCTGATTCGGACATTCCTTTACTTGAGCAAAAGCATATAAAATGCGAGCCAGAAGTTCCTCCCTTATTTCCACTTTGCGCTTGTAGACTTCTCCCTTAAGCCAAGCCCACACACAGTAACCCAATGGAGTAAGGTCGGGTGATCTCGGTGGCCAAGAAATGACTCCACCGCGACAGATCCAACGCCCAGGATACGTTTCGTTGATCCTACTATAATTTAATGTCGTTTTGGTTGCGTCCGCATTTGAGTGCTGATGAAGGACATGAGACTGACGTCCGTGATTTTCAAAGAGCTGTGTGTCAGATACTGTACTCTTAAGAACAGGGAATATGTTCATATGAACTTTTTTGTTCAGAATCGTCAATATTATCACCCCTCACACCTTGTACCTTTCCTTCTGACTCACCTTATATATATATATATATATATATATATATATATATAAATTTTCAACTATTTATTTTCACTTTTACTTGTCTCGCGGAATCGGATTTCAATACCTGGTATAGAGTCCAAAATTCATGACATTGAGGGTGGACACTGGCTGAAATTTCACCAGATATTTTTTTTCTCATAAAGACTGGAATAAGTATTCCTAACGCAACGTTTTGTCCAAGGTATTATGCTTTAGATCACCAAGCGCGAGACATCATCATCATCACCATCATCATCATTATTATGATGTATATGTTTTGTAAGCAATTTTCGCAAATGTGATCATATTACCCCATCCCTGGAATCAATAGGTTGGCTTAAACTAGATAAGAAAAGAAATTTACATTCACTTCTCCTTCTCTTCGAAATATTGAACTTGTCTATTCCTTCGTACCTGTCGTCTCGATTCACTTACCTTTCTTCCAACCACAATCTGAACACACGCTCTCGCCATGAAACAATACTAACAATTCCATCCCATCGCACTTTCTCATACTCATCCTTTTTCACAATAGCCCTGCCAAGACTCTGGAATTCGCTACCTGCTAGCATCAGGGACTGTCGAAATAAAATTGAATTCAAACGCAAACTTACTAGGCACTTGGTCAGTAATTGAGAATCGTTCAGACATGGCTTCTTGTAAATAGTTCTCTTATTCTAGCACAAAATATTTCAATATCTGATAATTTCATTACTATATAATTTTGTTCTAGGTTTAATTTTTACTTAAATAAAAAATCTTTCTTTGTTCTTAACTTCTACAATGAACCGTCTAGCCTTTATTAATCTGTTAATCTTTTAGTACTTTGACTTTTATTGTGTTTGTAAATTTAATATTAATTGCAATTATAATTGTAATTGCAGTCTTAATATAGGGGAAGAGAAGGCCTGATGGCCTTATCTCTACCATATTAAATAAATATAGGGGAGAGTTGGGTAGTATCAGACATCGGGTAATTTCGGACATTGAGTTTCTTTCACCACCAGATAATAGTACCTGAATGACATGGTTACGTTTCTGTGATGTCGCATACAGAAACGTAACCATGTTATTCAGGTGCTACCATATGGTGGTAGATGAAAGAAACGCACTGTCCGATATTACCCGGTGTCCGATACTACCCAACTCTCCCCTATACTACTACTACTACGATTATTATTATTAGTTATTATTATTATTACTATTATTATTATTATTATTATTATTATTATTATTATTATTATTATTATTATTATTATTTACTTGTACAGGGACATCATTTTATTTTTACTTACATCTTTATTGTACCTGCATTTCTGAATGTACTTCACTCCCACCCCTTCACAAATGTCCTTGCTCCCGTCAGACACACAAACTTACGGCCGCTGTTGCATTCAAAGTCTTCAAGCAGTGAAGTAAACACTGCAGTGTATAGTGTGTTTCAGAAATATGGTTGCGTTTTCTATAGAAGAAAGAACCTATGTTAATAATATCGTACTAAAAAATTATATTCAAGAAACGATGAATTCAATTTCAGAGAATATGCTTCAAAATGTTTTTAATAATATGCGTACTGAATTGAAGCGTGCATTGTAATGAACGGTAACCATTTTCAGCAACTTGTTTAAAAATTCAGATTAGCTTATTTTGAATTGAGGTGGCCAGAAGCAAAGGAATGCTAGTGACATTTGTAATAACATGAGTTAAGTGCATCCAGTGTAAGCAAAAGTATCTTAAAATTTTAGTGGCAAAGGGATATTTTAATGGCATCACACATTAAAATTAAAATAAAAATTTCACCGATTTTCCGAAAGCTTAAATATTTAAACCCCATTTTGTCAAAAGTAACTTAAGTGCACTTACAGCCCTTTACTTATGACCCCTCAATTTAAATGCACTCCCTATATTGTATGTTAACACCAATAATTAATATGCTAAATAAAGTAGACATTACATAACGAACATAGCAGCCTGAAAAGTTGAGTTTTGAAAAAAAATTGTACTACTCTACTGTATTTTTGATAAATTCCATAAAAGTGATGATCAAACTGAAAATCGTAATATCGTATTTCCCTACAACATAAATGGATACACTACTTTTCTCTCCTCCTATAGCTAGTAAAATGATTTGTTTACATGTTGCACTAGGAACATCAAACTCCTGTAATGGAAGGGGGCAACAGTGTTTCCGAGTATAGCCAGATTAATGTTAAAAATATTGGTAAAAATAAAGTGATGTCCCTGTATATTTATTTTTTTCATGTCTGCGAGGAAAAATATGCTAGCTATAGTTACAAAGGAAAAGAACATGTTAAGTCTTAAGTTACTCTCTTACCAACTTCCATACGGTATTCGATTGTATTATAGTATATCTTTTGTGGTTACATTTATTATTTTTCAGTCGTTATATTGGGGTTTTCAAGTTCAAAACGTCTCCTTTGATAAAAGTATCATAAAAATTGACTTAGCACGTTATTTCCTCGCACGCTTCATTTCTACGAATTCTTTTTGTAATCAATGTTGTAAGGAGAGAGTGGAAATATCGAATTGAAGTTGTTGTTCAATTGAATTATAACAAACGGCACCCAGTAGCGTGTTTGTTACAGAATAAAATTACAATGCGAAGCGCGATGTACACGGTTTGGTAATATATCGCCCGTAGGTTACGGTTCAACAGTTTACAATTGCACTATGAATCAGCAGAGCGCTACAAGACCCCAGATATATATCAGTGCTGAGGCACACATTAGTTCGTTAAGACGTACCAAGTATAAACGCAGCGTCATCTAAATTCTAATGCCAGCTTAGTCAGGACTCGCGGGGAGGTTGCAGCTCTCCATTCACCCCAAACTAAAATAGTTTGGCACTGCCTAGTTTCAGACATCGATAAAACCAGACAGCCGAGGGGTGGCCAAGATATGAGCCATCTGTGCTGGAAGACTTCCAACTGAAACATTTAATTTATGGTATACTGTTGAAGGGAATTCAGTCTTATTTTTCTTTAATTGTTTCGTTGTATGTAGAACAAAATTAACGAACATATTATACAGACATGGACAAATTATTAGCATAATTGACGTTTTTATGGTAGGCCTATAATTTTCCAAAGTTTTACTTTTCAATTTAGACTACAGTTGACATTTTTATTTATTTATTTGAACACTATAATCATAGTCTAAATTTGAAAGTCAAATTTTGTAAAAAAATATTTCACAAAAATCGTAAATTTTGCTAATAATGTATCCATGTGTGTATATGGTAAATGTTGGTAATATTGTGATATCAGTAATATTGTTATAGTTCTTTTTGAGAATTTATTACAATTTGCAGAGGAAGATCGGTTTTTTTTTGCGTCAACGTATTAAGGGGAGAAGATGGCATTTTTTGGTGAAAAATGAGTGAATTTTCAAAACAAAATCTTTAAAATATCCTGTGATATGTGTGAAATGCATAGCATAACATTTTGCGGGTATTTGTGCCCTTATCGGATGTTGAGTCGCCATTTTTAAACATCCTGCGCTATGGATTTTTAAATCACTCGCCCACTTTTATTGTTGTTTCCGGTAAATTAAATAAAAAAATTAAATACTCTTCGATATGTGTGGAATGCATAGCATAACATTTTGTGGTGGGTATTTTTGCCCTTATCGGATGTTGAGTCGCCATTTTTAAAGTTCCTGCGCTATGGATTTTTAAATCACACTCCGCTTTTATCGGTTTCCAGTAACTTCACTTTTTTTGCTGCATTGCCAGACAAAAATGGATATAATTTCTGAACTATTAAATATACATGCATGAAATTTATAACACACATTCTTTAGACTAGTAGGAAACTTTTCTCTGTACTAGAAGTTTGTTAATTGATTTCATTTTAAAAATACGTCCGTTTGTTTGTAAGAAAGGAAATCAGAAAATTGTTATTAAATTTTAATTCTTTATTTTACAAACGTAGGGACTAATATGAAAATTCTGTTACAGACAGTTTGTAGAACATTCTTTTGCAAATACATTGCAAAAACTGTTTGAATCTATCTTTAAAAACGGTTTAGATATATCGGTTTTAGTACAATCCTGCATTGGGTATATTTTTTTAATTTGGGCCCCCCAATAATTTTTTTTTTCAAAATATTTTTATTTGGTTGAGTTGCCACAGCTATGAGCTCTCTACATACATTTTACACCAAATAGGAAAGAAGTTTTAAAAATACCATCCTCTCCCCTTAAGGGAATGTTCGTGGTCCTTCTCTCGCTCAGTAAAATTGTAATAAATTATCAAAAAGAACTATCACAATATTACTCATATTACAGCATAACCAACCTTTACCCTACCTAGATGTGATCAATTTTTTTAGAGTAAAATACACTTTTACCATTTAGTTGTAACAATTTCATTATAAAAACTGGGGAATCTCAGAACTCAAAGTTACGATTGTATAACGTTAGACATTGCATTTGTATATATTCATTCATTCATAGTTTTCTGCCCAAGTGCAGTTCTTTCACTGCAAACCCAACATTCTATTTTCCGCCTTTCTCTTAGTCTCCACATACGATCCATATATCTTAATCTTGTATTGTTGCGGGTATTCTACAGTAGAAATGGTCATATAATTGATAGTATTGGTCAGAAAAGAAACTTGAATGCTTGTATAGGAATAGAAGTATTTATTTTAATTAAGCGTTACAGAATTATACAGTCTGATCCGTTTGGGTATGGATAATATTAATTTATTATTATAAAGCTATTTTGATAGTAGGAAGTCCACATCTGTGGAGTAACGGCTTGCGCGTCTGGCTGCGAAACCAGATGGCCCGAGTTCGAATCCCGGTCGGGGCAAGTTACCTGGTTGAGGTTTTTCCGGGGTTTTCCCTCAACCCAATACAAGCAAATGCTGGGTAACTTTCGGTGCTAGACCCCCACCGGCATTTCATTCAGACGGTAAATAACCTAGATGTTGATACAGCGTCGTAAAATAACCCAATAAAATAAAATAAAAATAGTAGAAAAAATTTCTTGCTGGTTATATTATGATTAAAAGATGGGAGTTTCCATATAAGACAATCAACAATGCATAATCTGACAGGACAAATGAAAATCGTAGATCATTATAATGGTTACTACAAATCAACAGCGGGTACGACGTGTTCTTTGGTATGTTAAATTTGAGAGTGTTAAAAGAGTTCAAAGGGAATTTCGACGTGAGTATGGTGTGCGTAATGCATCTAAATACGATTCCATGATGTTGTGCTATAGAACATTGGTATAAATAGGTTGTGTGTTAAAAAAACATGCAGGAGGTCGCAGGCGAAACCCAGTACGAGAAGCAGCTATCTCTTGGCTTGGCCCCCAAACTCCCCAGATCTAACCACTTCTTCTACTCAAGCTTTTCAACAAATCACCCCTCTTATGTTACAACGGACATGGGCTGAATTGCATCACCGTTATGAGTTGTGCAGGGTGCGCAATGGGGGTCTGAGGAATCTCCCATCTTTCAGTAGTGTATGCACAAAGTTTCAACAAATAAAGTTCAGTAGTAAATATTGTACTGTCTTTTTAGTTTATCCATACTCAAACGGATCACCCGGTATAACAACCAACGAAATTCCTTTGTAGGATACTCAAATTAGACTGTAACTGGTTATGAGTTTTATAATTTGACGTGAGTGGTAATTTGGGTGTATGTGTAAGATACCAAATAGTTTTATACATGTGGAAAGAAGTTTCTCTTAATTTTATTGTGACTTAAAAGCTACAAATTTATCTCCACTTTATTGTAAGGTAACGCAATTATCTTGTCTTCGTCAATGGAAACTAGGAAAGTTATTTATGTCCTAACCATATTTCTAGTGTTTTACAATTTGATTAGAAACTGCATTTTGTAGTCCTTTTGTTTTTACAGCATTTGCTGTACCTATACATTTCAATATATGGCAACACGAAAAACAATACTTATTTACAAACATATTGCCATAACAAAATATACGCGATTCATCTTGTAATCTCCATCATTATAATATAATCCAATTCACATGCCAATGGGTGAATTTTAAAGAGGATTTGTAGTTAATATTGCGGAATGTTTCCTTGTTCACATCAATGTTTCGTTTACAATACTGCGGAGTTAATTAGAACCTTGATTTGCTTTAACGTGACATCAATTGTATTATTTGCATGTTCTGTTTCATAATCATTGTACAGTTGACAAATTTAATAATCAATGGCGTAATCGTGAATCACCCGGCTCTATTTTTGTTGGACGCTCCAGTGGCGACATCAGTAGTGTACTTTAAGTATTTTTTGTACTCCAGCATTATAAACAGTATTTATCGTTATTCAAAATTGTGCATAATGGTACCAGAATATTGTACCAGTGCCTTAAATATTACCATGTCAACTAAAACGTCATGACTTCTATTATGACGACATAACTTTTGTCATGAAGTTAATATTATGAAACGATTTGCCGTGCAATAATATGTAATAGATCATTGTTATAGTAACTCCTACCCATTATTACAAATTTGACGTTATTTCTTTATTAATTCTTTTATAATGAATTCGTACAAAGAATAGCGTATGAAACACGCTTATAATGTTATACAGGCAGTGAGGGAAGTGGGGAAAAACCAGAGGTGTGCCACCCCAAGATTTTCCTCCCTTACAACATGACATACATGATGTATACAATAAATTGTTTCGTGCAGTCAGTAACGCGAATCTTTGAAGCTTACGCAACACATTAAATTTCTTAATAAAATAATTTCAAGTTATTTCAGTTATTTATTAGATTATTTTGCAATGTTCTTTGAGACTTACCATTTAAAATAATGTTAAAGCTTCAAAGTGCCTTTTTTAATTATTGATAAAAAGTTCAACAAAAAGACAAAGTCACTAAATTGGCAACAATGGCCACCACAAGCTACAGACCACAGCCTTCTATACTTGAAATACTACCGTTGTGAGCATTCAAGGGGTTGAGCTTATCAAATAAATAAATTTAGCCTGCTAGATCCCGTAAGGGCAAGGGCCTCCTGATTGACAGGGCTTGGCTCAGTAGACTTCAGTCGTTAGGTGAGCTGGTCCTAAGGAGTGATATCAGCGAACTTGGCTACACTACTTCGTTTCTATGTACGCAAACACTATATGCACTTGTAAGATTCGCACCACACTACACACTGAGGACGGTGTCTTCTAGATTTCTCCATAGCTGTCTGTCTCTTGTACTGCTCCTCCAATGTGCTCCTGCCTTTTTCTTGAAGAAATCGGCCCATCTAGTTGTCTGGCGTCCCACTCTTCTCCTGCCGATCCTGGGATCCCACAATGTCAGTCTGTGCGTCCATCGTCTGTGGTCCATCCTTACCACGTGCCCTCCCCATTTCCACTTCAGGCTTTCTGCGATGATTAGGACGTCTTTCATGCCGGTACGGTTGCGTAGCTCCTCGTTCCTTACTTTGTTCCTCAGAGAAAGTTGCAGGATTTTTCTTTCAATACTGCGTTGGCAGGTTTGAAGCATACGCCTCTGTTTTGATGTTAGGGACCAGGTTTGGCATCCATACAGTAGGACTGGTAAGATACATTTTTCCAGGGTCTCAAATAAGCTTAGCTTCTGGAATTTGTCTGTTAAGTATGAACTTTAGAGACCAGAACTTCTTCCATGCCATGCTGATTCGTCTCTTTATTTCTTTCTCTGAATTGCTGGAGAAGGACAGGTTCTGGCCCAGGTAGGTATAATCTTCCACATATTCTAGTGGCTGGTCATTTAAGTGGATCCGGTCTTCAGACGTGTTAGTCATTAGTTTTGTCTTTTCTGGGTTTATGGATAAGCCTGCCTCTTTGCTGATCCTGTCCAATTCTTCAAGCATCTGTTTTAGATCTGCTGCTGATTTCGCTACCAATATTATATCGTCTGCGAACCGGAGGTGGGTCATTCTATGTCGATCTATGGTGATATGTATATACTTTCCCAATTCAGCTTCCTAAGCGTTTCTAAATACACATTGAGTACAGTTCCAGAAGGCTGTGGTTTAGATTTACGAAGTAAATAGATAGTACTCTTTGCTGTGAAGAAATGTATACACAAATTTTTACGATCACATTTTTTCAGTGACGGTTTGTCATTTTTCACTAACGGTAAGTTTTCTGGCCATATAAACCAGTCGCGGTATTCCATACCGTCCGCTAGTTTCCTAAACATTGACTCATGCAATAAAGCATAATATTATAACATTAAATATTATAATATTATAATATTAAACATGCCAATGTAGGTATAAATTTGATCAAAACTGGCTTGATGCAAATTTGCTATCTCTAAATATAACTAAAACTACTTTGGTGCCATTTTCTTTAACAGTCTCTGGATTGAACAAATTGAAATCACTTTCTCATTTAAAATTAATAATCCACGACTCATTTTGTAAACTCTCTACAACCTGTAAATGCCCTTGCCTGAAAGAATCTGTAGATGTGAAATACCTGGTAATTATTGTTGATCAGCACTTGAAATGGGATAGACAAATCACCTTTTTATGTAACAGGATACGTAAAACAATTTACAAATTTGTAAACCTTCGCCATTACTTGCCTACTCATGTATTACGTTTGGTTTATTTGGCTCTAGTTGAATCTGTTATCCAATATGGTATAATTGGATGGGGAGGCATTACAAAAACTGCTCTTTTTCCTCTAATTATGTTGCAAAAACGTATAATCAAAATTTGTTTGAAAAGGCGACTGGATTTTCCAACAAATTTGATCCATTCTGAATTGAATGTTTTTAGAATTGACCAAATTTATAAATACTCTTTAATGAAATTCTATCATAAAAATTGAATGAAATTTGTAGCTCAGCCACATGCTCATAATACGAGACGAAATGAAATTCTTAAATTAGTTGAACCTAAATATTTCACATCTGCTGCTTTACTACACAGTACAAATTATGGTCCACGGCTATATAATTCGATAATAAAATTTCATCCAGAATTGACTACTTTAAGCAATGAAATTTTCAGATCCAGAATTAAAAAATTTATATGACAGACTTCCCTGTATATATATTATGTACCATGTATTGTAAAACAAGTTTATTTCTATCCTAAGTGTATTTTTCTATTTTATCTTGGTTACTATATCAACATGACCTGCACTAATTATACTACTAATAATAATTTAATATTAATCCATCAATCTAAACATCGTCTCTTTTTTCACTCAGTTATTATTAGTATTATTATTTACTAATTTTATTACAATCCTTATGTGAGCTTTTTTTCTTAAGTATTTTGTCTACAAAGTATGTGTATCTATGTAACGGAACTGTCCCCGAACACGAGCTTTGCTCTTTCGGGGTATTTTAATGTAACGTTTTTATGTATATGTTATTACTAAATAAATAAATAAATAAAATTTTAACTAAAATAAACTTGTTTCATAATCACTATTATGTGATTGTAATGTATTTCGGGTATCATGCTGTATCACCGATTCAGTAATAACTGTTGAAAGGTCCTGTAGTTTTGTAAAACCATCGCAATGTAAACCAATGAAGAAATAAACTTCACGAAAATAAAATTTTAAGTGGTGAGTTCAGCTGGGATATTTGGCGAAATGCCTATTTTGTTCTTTAAACATTATCGGTCTTACTAATAAAAACCCTATATACAGACGTTTAACTGTCTTATACTTATACAAAGAGTAGCTCGTTTATAAGTAGTGTGTAAATTCCCTACTAATAATCACTACATACTTCGTGTATAACAGTTTAACTGTTAACACAGCTACGTCATAGTTTCGTCATTACTTCGTTACGAAAGGTAATAGAATATCTGAGGTTCTCTACTGCATCCGCTAGAGCGTTCTAGTGTGCTGTGTTAAAGTGTCGATAGTACAACTGACTCTGATCGATTACAACATTATATTTTGGTCAAAGAGTACAAACTAAAGCAATATTATTCTACTTATTCTGTGCTCTTTGGTGTGTTCTTTTGTGGTTACAAGACATCCATCATCATAAAATGATACGAACAGCTGTTAGAGAGGCGGCCATTTTTTCTCTATATACAACGCTTAAACAAGGGGTTTCATGTATATAACTACTGCAAAGCAATTCCCATTGAATAGTTACAGACTGTTTATAGATCCATCGCTTATTCAAGGTTTATTAGTAACGTTTTCTGCCTCAACGCTGCATAAGTCTCGTATAAAAACTATACACGGTTTATTAGTAAGACCGTAATACAATTAATTTGGATGTGTTCGCATTTCATGAAAAATAACTAAATGTTATATGTACCCTAAAATATCTATTTGAGACATTGTCGCCTATTTTACAATTTAGTGTTAAAAATGCCTATTTTAGTATATTTTAAAATGTATCGACTTTTAACATTTTTTCTACAGCTAGAATAAAACTGTACAAAAATATGCTACCACGTCTGTGCTATCTACGTATGTAATTGCTGTTGCGGAGAATCAATATTTCAAATTATAAACAGCTGTTTAAGAACTTCTCAAAAAGTGTCATACCATTATTGTCGGTCATGTTTATTACACGATTCAGTGGGCAAGCGTCCTGAAAGAAATCCATTTTTTCAGTGCCGAGGCGTGTGAATGAAGTCATGGATGAAGGGCGTGAAGATTTTTGCAATGAAATTTAAATAAAAAAGTAAGTCGATTTAGACATGAGAATCTAACTCTATTGTAGGTCGTTGTTTCTCTACTTGTGAAATGATATTCACGGCCAAAAAACAAAGCTTCACACTGGACAATTCTGGAAAAATTATTGTTATACACTGCAAAGAGAATTATGCTCATCAATGATTCTGATTTTATAATTTTATCAACAATAATCTCATTAGAGGTTTTGATTTATCTACAGAAAATCAAACTCGAGTGGATTTAATTGACTATTATACGATTAGAAGAAAGTATATAAAGATTAGAATAAATAAAGTACTCTAATACAATAAAACATAAATTGACTTACTGAAATTCTCTTTCACTAATGTTAGCTTCACCAAAACGTTTGAACGGAGCCGCCATTTTCAGTTAACTGTCTATCTGTAAGTTTAACAAATGACGATCGCAAAGCATGTTTTATAGTACCGTCACAGTCTAGTATATACAGTCACGAAGCTCAATACGTAGTAAATATGCATACATTAGTTAGTTGCTCACCACTAGGATCGCTAATATCGCCTCATTACAGACAATGAAAAATAGCACCGGCAGAGTCTATTGTTTCTAGTACCCTCAAACCTCAAGCTTCGTGACTGTATATACTAGACTGTAGTACCTACCGTAAAGAATTTTCAGTTTGAAATGTTGGCAAATAAAGAAACGAATGGTAGGGAAGTGATAAAAACAGGAGAGAGTATATAAAGATTAGAAGAAATAAAGTACTCTAATATAATAAAATAGATATTAATTGACTTACTAAAATTCTATTTCACTAATGTTACCTTCACCAAAATGTTTCAACGGAGCCGTTGAAATGTTTCAACGGAGCCATTTTCAGTCGACTATCTATACGGGAAACAAATAGCGATCGCTAAGCATGTTTTATAGTACCGTGAAGAATTTGCAGTTTTAAATGTTGGCAAACAAAGAAACAAATGCTAGGGTAGTGATAAAAACAAACAAATGCTGGGGAAGCTATAAAATTAAACAAATGCTAGGGAAGCGCTAAAATTGTGCGATAAACAGCCATGGTTGGTTGAAAGACGTCCTTTCGTACAATTTTATTGGTCAAAAGTAGTGTGACGTAGTTTAATAGTCAGCAGTAATCTCACTAGAAGTTTTGATTTATCTAGAGAAAATCAAAATTCGTGTGGGATTTAATTGGCTATTATACGATTAGAAGAAATAAAGTACTCTAATTCAATAAAACATAAATTGACTTACTGAAATTCTATTTTACTAATGTTAGCTTCATCAAAATTTTTGAACGGAGCCGCCGTTTTCAGTCGACTATCTATACACGAAACAAATAGCGATCGCTAAGCATGTTTTATAGTACCGTAAAGAATTTGCAGTTTGAAATGTTGGCAGACAAAGAAACAAATGCTAGGGTAGTGATAGAAACAAACAAATGCTAGGGCAGCTATAAAAATTAAACAAATGCTAGGGAAGCGGCAAAATTGTGCGATAAGCAGCTATGATTGGTTGAAAGATGTCCTTTCGTACCGTTTTATTGGTCAAAAGTAGTATGACGTAGTAAAAGTGTAGTAGACATTTTAAAAGCCTATTTTAAGCGCCTAAACATACGTTTTAGTGCCTTAAAATTGAAGGCCTAGTAATAAGGAAGTTACCGTTTCACAAGACCGACCTTTTTGGTTTTGTGAAACGTACAGCTAGAAAAATCGTGTATGTCTGCATCTGCACAATAGTGTCGGAATGATGGATTTGTTCTGTCAGCAGACTTGTACGAGTATATCGCATTACACGAGTAAACAGGCATTCTGTCATAAAGCACGTACGTTGTGTAGACATAACATAATAGTGCAATGTGCAAATCTTAACTGATACATTATTGATACACAGAGACGAAAGCGCGGGTGAAAAGTGTGTTATACTCTTGAAAGTTACGAGTGAAATCCTGTGGGATGCCGCTGTAGAATCTTTCATTGTCAGTCCTGATAAGAACATCGCTTTCCAACGAACCGGAAGTTAATAGAGTGATAGGGTTCAGCATTCTTGTGACAGTGTTGATGGATAACTTTAAATACCTGCAAAACGTGATTGATTGATCACACAGCATTGAGCTAATTGCAATTAATTACACTTCAAATTACAGCAGTATGCCTGGAATTTTCTTCCTGATGTACAGCATCCCTTGTAATAGCTGTGTATGTATGTAACGTTTTAATTGCTTTTAACTGCACATTTTCCCTCTTATTTTATGCAATTAAGTTACGCACCGAATTTTCAAAAAATATTATGTGGACATTTGATGTGCTGATTACGTGCGTCTTGGGATCTAGAGATTATATTCCATTCTATTAACCGTGAACATATAAATCAAATGTCATATTCGGAAAAAGACACGATGGAAGAGACTAGATTAGGCAGGAATGTGAGTATACAGTTTATGCATGAGCAATCGCTGTACTATTTAAATAAATTATTTAATAGTCTAACCTACTAACAATCCAGTAGAATTAAAAATAAAGGAAAGTTTTACCTTTCTTTCACACCGTATCCCAAAATGATAGCTACGATTTCACAATAAAGTATTTCTATGATTTTACGTATTAACGTAACAACCACGCAGTAACTGCCTACAGGTAGGTACCGCAAACTCTGCAAATGTTTGTTTCGTTTCGTTTTTAATTTAATTTGAATTGGATTAGTGGAATTAAAATTATATTAGAAAAACAGGGAGGTTTTGGAATTGAACGGGTTAAATCAGTTGCTTGTTTATGCGGATGATGTCAATATGTTACGAGAAAATCCAAAAACTATTAGGGAAAACACGAGAAATTTACTTGAATCAAGTAAGGAGATAGGTTTGAAAATAAACCCCCAAAAACAAAGTACGTGATTATGTATCGTGACCAGAACATAACACAAAATAGAAATATAGAAAATGGAAATTTATCCTTTGGAAAAGTGGAAAAATTGAAATATCTTAGAGCAATATTAACAAATATAAATGACACTCAAGATATTATTAAACGCAGAATAATTATTGAAAATATCTGCTATTATTAGGTTGAGGAGATTTAGTCATCCATTCTGCTTGTATAAAAAAACTAAAAATTACAATTTATGAAACTGTTATATTACCGGTTCTTCTGTATGGTTCTGAAACCTGGACTTTCACTTTGAGAGAGGAAAAGAGATTAAGGCTGTTTGAGAATACATTGCTTAGGAAAATATTTGGAGCTGAAGATGCATGATAATGGAGAAAGTTGCACAACGCAGAACTGCACGCATTGTATTCTTCACCTGACATAATTAGGAACATTAAATCCAGACGTTTGAGATGAGCAAGGCATGTACCACGTATGGGCGAATCCAGAAATATATATATAGAATGTTAGTTTGAAGACCTGAGGGAAAAAGACCTTTGAGGAGGCCGAGACGTAGATGAGAGGATAATATTAAAATGGATTTGAGCGAGGTGGGATATGATGCTAGGGACTGGATTAATCTTGCTTAGGATAGGGACCGATGGCGGGCTTATTTGAGGGCGACAATGAAGCTCCGAGTTCTTTAAAATCAATTTGTAAGTAAAATTACAAATTACATAATATAATTTGAAAGATACATTTTGCATCCAAAAGAGCAAATGCAGTTCCTGTTACATAATATAATACTAGAAGTTCAGTGATATTGTTAAAATTATTGTAAATAGAGACAAACAAATCTATAGTTGAAAGAAAAGATAGAAAAAATATACATATGAAAAAAGTTGAATAATGGAGAATTTTATTTTAAATAAATTTAATATTTCATTCTCTTACTGAAAATGTTATTATTAAGATTACTTATTTATGTATTTATTTAGTAGACTGATTATCTAACCTCGGTCCATATGAAGAATGAATTTGCCCATATTTTGTATTGTATTTTGCTTCAAGTAAAAGAGGTACGCCTAACAAATTTCGCCTAGTATTATGAAATGTTTCTATGTTACCTTTATATTTACAACGATTTTTATTTAAAAAGTTCAATATTATGAAAATAAAATTAAGGAAATATCAAATGTGTTGGTTAACTAACAGGTTTTGAGAAACAAAATTTAATTGTTCATATTTGGCGCAAATACAACGGAATAAGATGTGATATTTGATATCTTTCATGTTCTCGATGTAGGCTAAAGGTTGAAAGTGAAATAACCTTGCAGATTGAAAGGAGTGATAGGGTACAATTAAGAGGTTAGTTACAGCTTACAGCCGTAAAATTTTGGAAATATTCAACATTTTTTCCTCCATTACTGTGTCTTGTACAATAATGAAAATTGGTATGTTTAAAACACTGTCCTTCAGCTATATAAAAATAAAATATTTTTACGATTAAAAAAATTACTTTTTTTTTTTTCTTTTCAAAATTCAGTTCACTGTGCAGGGATGAAGCGTTTCCCACATAACTAAAAAACTATCCAACATTCTGTGATGAATTTTTTTGTGTGTATTTATACATGTCATGTCTACAATATAATTCAAGATCAGTCCTCTACCTTTTATAGATTATCTGATAAAAAAAATAAATTCGTTTAAAAATGGTCAAATATCAGTATTTCCTTCTAACATAAAATAAAAAAATGTTATTTATTAAGGAATGTAGTTGAAAGAGCATGATATTGTAAATATGAGTTTCAACAATAAAATAAAAGAGAGAGAACATGAAAAATTTAACAAGTTTAACAAATTTATGAGTTACGAGAGAAACGCTTCATCACTGCACAGTCAACTGTCACCATTTTTTATTTTGAAAAAAAAAATATATATAAGTATTTTTAATTGTAAAAATATTTTTTTTTCATATAGCAGAAGGACAGTGTTTTACACATACCAATTTTCATTAGTTTACAAGATACAGTAATGGAGGAAAAAATGTTGAATATTTTCAAACATTTTACTGCTGTAAGCTGTACCTAACCCCTTAAAGGAATAGAAAACCTCTCTTACGTTTTGTAATTAAATGCGCGGTTAATTAGAAAATTAATTTTCAGCAGACCAGAAACATAGCTGTTAACAAAGTTATCTTTCTTCTAGTGATACAGATGTAAGAGGTTAACAAACTCAGGTCTCTGTACGCGAGCTTTCCTCTCGCTACAACTTCGCAATCTGTTCGCAACGTTCAGTGGCTTTCAATTAGAAGTTTTCCAATTAAATTTACATGAAAACCGTTCACGCTATTGAAATACTCCAGAGAAATAAATGATTCTTCATTAGATTTTCTATCGATATGGATAAAAGTCACGATCCTACTCGCAATAGTTACCGAATATTTGGGGGGTGGGAAAAACATTTTTTTCTGAGAAAACTATGAACTTTCCTCCAATATGTTACTGAATTTTTGTTACATACAACAAGAGATATTCGCTCTGAAAGTCTGCATGGTTATTTCACTTTCACTCTGTATGTACTGTAGCTCTTGTTACATTACCCATCGGGAAACGAACCCGCGACTTTGTGTTACGTCTTAACTGCAACGCTACCGCTCGCACCATAATGATAATAGTTACAATATAAAATTGTAGTCTTTTTGGATCCACGAAGGAATACTAGAGATGTTTGCTACCTCTTGAACGTTCCATTCAAACTCTTTCAATATAAGTAACTTATATTGGCAAAGTTTTTCATTGAAAAACAAGTAACAATCTGTACGTAATGAAGAACGGATTAAAGAATACGAACTCCTGCTATATTCGTACGCTACTTTTTATTGTAAATTTTACTTCTTCTTAATGAGAGGAAATTAAACCTTCATTGTTTTCTCCTAGCAATCGAACTCTGACCCGCTGGGTTTTGCAGGTAATAACACTGCAGAGACCCATTACACTTTACATAATGATAAAATGAGAGAATAGCTTTTCTTTTCCCTTCAGAGAGCACAAAACACGGTGCTAGTGTCACTTCGTAGGTCGAAGGTCAGTTACTCCCCTTGTAATTACGAGCGACACAGAATGTTCATAGCCATCACTGAATTCATAGGATGCCTCTCTCTTCCAGCCATGATCTCAAGCAGAAAATTCAACGTAGAGCTATCAGACTATTCTTAAATCCATCAATAGATCTCGTGCTTTTTTTTTCACACAAAGGCGGATACTTTGATCAGCAACCTTTACACACTTTCTCTTAACCGAGCGATTTACAGCGAGCCACTCGTGTGCGCGCGCACAATATTTTCCGTGTGAATTGTGATCTGGTATGTAGGCAATTGTGTGATGATCCACACGCTTCGGTCTGTGCTATGTTGAAAAAGCAATCTCGGAATTCATATGGAAGAAGAGAGAAAGCACAATCAAAAGTAAACACAAGACAGGCTCTTTCAATGTGTAAGAAATTATGTGATCTCTAAGGCTTTTTGCTATTTGTCTCACTTCAGAAGTAACTGCTACACTGAATACACTTGGAAATTAAAAAAAAATAAAGACAAAAGAGTCGGTTAGAGTCATAACTATGGCTAGGATTTTGATGACCTATAACTCTTTAAAAAATGTCCTAAAAACAATGCATTTATGAACACAAAATCTTTCAAAAATGCCCTTAAAATGCCCTAAAATTGATCTTACATAATTGGCTTAGTAGGAATATTAATAGTCAGAATAGTAATTAAATTAAATTCTAGTACCAACATTAAAGTTTATTTAATTTTACATAATTTTTCTAACTAGTACACTTAAATTAATTATTTTACCTGACGTAGTTCCGTAGTTCACAGCAAGGCCACTCTTATCCCGAACTAGCAAGTATAGAGGAGTCTATATTGAAGGGGTGGTTGGACTGATCCATTATGTGGGGGTTTACTACGTTAAAATGACAATATTTGTGTAGAAAAACGATTAAAATAATATATAATATAATGGATATTAATTGAAAAAGTATGTAGAGAAAATATCGAAGAAAGTAAATAATATTTTACATTAATAATGGGTACTTATGACCAAAATTAAATGAAAATACCCCAAAAAATGACCGAATAAAACAAAAAATGCTCTTATGAGTTGTAAGAGGTAAAAATTCAAGAAAAATGCCTTAACAAATATGTTTTAAAACACTCAGTTTATTACATAACATATAAATACTAAAGCAGCTATGTTTCTCGCTTACTAGAAAAAGATGCAATTTCATCAAAATCCTAGCCCTAGTCATAACTCACATGCTCCAAAAATTGAAAAAATTGAGATACCGTTATATTCCAATGCTGTCATCTGCGTAGAACACGATTCAGGTTTAATTTTTCACATTTCTTACATGATGCTTGTGTAAACAGGCAACAGACTTCCCGGTTTCTGTCAAAAGTCTCATGATCCACTGGATCTTGTGAGTTCTGTTGTATAGCGCTTCTCGACCAATCACCGATCAGTATTTCCCTCCCGCTTCTCCACTTCTTGTTGTGTAGAATAGGGTTGTGGATGAATATCTTGCATCTGCCTTGTTATTTTTATAAATATCAGTGAATTTAGCGGCTGTAATTGAGCATTTTTAAACGTAATTTTATGGAAGAGAACGTATCACCGGTTTGAGAGAGGACCACGGAAACGTAGGCCTATAGCAGCTCTAGAAATAACGAAAAGAAACCAGGCCAAATTAGCAAGGTTAATATTCTTTTCTGATCCTGTTTCGATCCTAATAATGTATTGGTAAATTAAGCAGGGCCGAATGTTTCATCACAAATATAATATATTCAAGTCCTGCATGTATATCATTGATGGTGCCGTGAATAATAATGAATTGGACAATACTGAACATATGTGCGAATTGAAGGAAACAGAAGTTAATCTTGTGATATGAAGGAACACAGTAAGGAAAATTTGAGTGTTGATAAAATTTATAATCAGAATTTCTTTTGTAGGTTGTAAATTGAGGAGTCTATTCAAATAAGGGGAGAACCTGCTTTTCTAAGAAAATTTATTTTTTTCATCTCTATAATATTGTGTCATAATTTAAATATTTCTGGCAATAGCTTATCTCACTGGAGTTTTAAATTTCCACCAGAAATTCTCAGACTGTTCCCAGAATATTTCATTTCTCTATTCCAAGATACCTAGATGTTGATACAGCGTCGTAAAATAACCCAATAAAATAAAAAAAAATAAATATTCCAAGATTTGTGGCTTATCCTTCTCTCTAACTGGATCCCTCAGTTTATATTGTACTTTGTTATTTTGTAAAATGTACTCGTCTAAAGAATTTAATAATTGGAGACCTATTTTTCACATTGAATTTAAAAATATGCTTCAGGCAATGTTCTTGTGTAATATTTGAACTTGTTACTGTCAAATCCCGCATGATCCCGTTCTAAACTCACATGTTCCAAACTGAGCATTCTCTGAACACTCGTGATCCAAAGGTCATTGTCAAAACTGATATGTTCCATACTTTAAAGATAAATAACTTTTTCTCTGTATAAATAAATACGGTTACAAATCTGAATAATAGTTTTTGATCATTGTTCTTTCATTTATTAACCTTCATTGTGAAGAAAATGGACTCCAATTATTACAAATACGTTTTCCCTCATTTGCGAAAATGTTCATTTTTGGAACAAGTGAGTTATGACTCTAACCGGCTCAAAGAGCAGATGTAACTTATTAAATTTGGCATAAGAGGCGATCAGAATTTCTATTAGTTCGCGAGTTGAGGTGTGACAGAACGTTTGTTCAAATCATTCGATCTTTATTTGAGGAAACCTTTTCTCAAATCAACTCGATGTCAAAGAAGAAATAGGCTTATCTGTAGATCTACAAATAAGATAGCGAACTCATGGAAAATGTGTATTCCCGAAATATATTACATTAAACTTTAGCGAAGAGCTACATTATCTGCATTAAAAAGTGTGACGACCTTTTTGGGAAAGCACAAAACCAACAGGATGTAAAAGAATACGTAAAACAATTTACAAATTTGTAAACCTTCACCATTACTTGCCTACTCATGTATTACGTTTGGTTTATTTGGCTATAGTTGAATCTGTTATCCAATATGGTATAACTGGATGGGGAGGCATTACAAAAACTGCTCTTTTTCCTCTAATTATGTTGCAAAAACGTATAATCAAAATTTGTTTGAAAAGGCGACTGGATTATCCAACAAATTTGATCCATTCCGAATTGAATGTTTTTAGAATTGATCAAATTTATAAATACTCCTTAATGAAATTCTATCATAAAAATAGAATGAAATTTGTAGCTCAGCCACATGCTCATAATACAAGACGAAATGAAATTCTTAAATTAGTTGAACCTAAATATTTCACATCTGTTGCTTTACTACACAGTACAAATTATGGTCCACGTCTATATAATTCGATTATAAAATTGACTACTTTAAGCAATGAAATTTTCAGATCCAGAATTAAAAAATTTATATGACAGACTTCCCTGTATTTATATTATGTACCATGTATTATAAAACAAAACTATTTCTATCCTAAGTGTATTTTTCTATTTTATCTTGGTTACTATATTAACATGACCTGCACTAATTATACTACTAATAATAATTTAATATTAATCCAACAATCTCAACAGTCTCTTTTTTCACTCAGTTATTACTAGTATTTTTATTTACTAATTTTATTATCATCTTTATGTGAGCTTTTTTATTAAGTATTTTGTCTACAAAGTATGTACCGGTATATCTATGTAACGGAACTGTCCCCGAACACGAGCTTTGCTCTTTCGGGGTATTTTAATGTAACGTTTTTATGTATATGTTATTATTAAATAAAATCTAAATCTAAAAAAAAATCTAATCTAAATGCTACCAGGTTTCAGTAACAAATCTTACTGATGCCTACGAAGAAAAGATTAATGTAGTATGTATGTTAAAATACTCGTTTTGGACATACTCTCTGAGCGTAGTACTCAGTACCACTGTCAGAGATGGGCATAGAAAACCATTTCACCTAGTAGACTATTTCGGTAAAGGCGAGAGGTATTATTAGAGCAAATGGTGCGCTTCGACGCTGATTTGCTGTGGCTGGAAACTGCGATGAATCATTCCAGAGAGAAAAACGGGATCATATGAATGAACTGTGGGTCATAGGGATAAAAATTAGTAATACTGCCATACGAGTAATATTATGATAGTTTTTTTATAATGTATTACAATTTTACTGAGCGAGAGGAAACTGGTTTTTTGCGTCAACATATTAAGGGAATGTTCGTGAACAAGTTGCTGCACAAAACCGGTTCTTCTCTCGCTCAGTAAAATTGTAATAAATTCTCAAAAATAACTATCACAATAATACTCGTATCACAGTATTACCAACCTTTACCCTATGTATTACTAATGATGGTGCCATTTAAATAAAACTGAAATTAAATTCACATAAATCCCTGGATGATAGAGAAACAGATTGTTTTTTTAATTCAACGTAAAAGTGTATTATATCATTTAATTTTATTTGCGTAAAAAAGTTATATTTTTTGTCGAGTTCAATCAACATAGTATTCCTATAGGAGTTGTTTTAAATTGAAATTAACGTACTCACTTTTCTACATGACGTCATCGTTATATTGCACACGAATATTTACAATTGAAATTCAAATATTAGGTCACTAATCTATTTCAGATTTTTTTGTCCGCAGATATGAAGTTAATTAACATTGAGTTATGTATAACCAATCTTTAGACTGAATTTTCACATTCCAAGTTTCCAACGTTTGATTACAGAAGTTTGTTTTTATATAATATGACAGCTGACGTGAAATCATGAGTGGTTTAGCTTTCAATCAGTTTCATGGACTGTATAATGTTGATTTGGCGAATGGATCGTCGATCCACACAGCACTCGAAACCTAAACGAATTGATGGATTTAGAGATCGAATAAAATACAGGTCTGATGAATTTCTATCGCATCATTGGATGTGTATGGGAACGAGTTTCAAAACAAACCCAAAAACAAAATCAAAATAGTCAGCTGTAACAGCACTAGAAATTTTTGTCAAAAATGTAATGACAAACCGCTTCAAGCAATCTATTGGTGTGTAGGATTACATTTTCATAAGCGTATGTCAGTGACAAGGGGGAGTTTAGTTGAACAAAAGTATAAAAATATATGCCATTTAAATGCTGAAAATAACATTTTGCACTGACTAACAAACTTTGCATAACTGCTGTCAAATGAATTGTGTGTAACCATGGTCTATAAATTTCGAAATTCCACACACCTACCATTATTTTTATATACTTAGGAAAAAAAATTATTTTACTTCGATTAAATAGTCATTACACTGTCAATAATAGCAGGCCTATATTTTCTTTAAGTACAAGGTCGCCTCAAAAGTCTTTTCATTTAAATGTCCTACCGATTTGTCTTCCAGATGCTAGGTAACAGACGATTCGTTTATATCTGTTGTTTTGTTTTGAAATACATTTCAAGGAGCGTTTTAATGTATAATATAGAGTGTCTATTATCTTCAGTTTCTGATTGGAAATATGCGACGTCACAATTCGAGTGCTTCTACTTTTCTATTGAAAGAAAAACGTGAAACTGCCTGATGGAGGATGCACTGGAAGGAATTGTGAACGGGAGAAAAGCTCGGGGCAAAAGAATATATCAGACGGTAGACGACGTTAAAATAAGAGGAGGAAAAAGAGGAAGGCAGAAAAGAGGAAAGACTGGAGAAAGTTGGGTTTGCAGTGAAGAGCTGTCCTTGGTCAGAACACTATGAATGAATGATCCACATTCATTCATCGATCCATATCCACGAATGGTTGCTATGAAGTTTGTACATTGTACAGTCGGAAAAATGTGAATGTTACACCAAAATAAAAACAAATAGAATTTCATCGGTTTTATTTTACAATATCCTAGTACACAACATAACGCTTCACATATACACATCATGCATAACATGGCCCATCGAAGTGGTGTGCAATTTGAAAATGGGTCTCAGTTCTGCCATCTATCCGCAGTATGCGGAACCCGAATCACGTAAAGTGAAGTGGGTAGGCATTAGACACACACACACACACACATTTTACAATATCAGCTCTGCAAGGCTCCAAAAATAATGAATGACTTTTTATTTTTTGTAATAAATTTATGGATAATAAGGTTCTGGTAGTGAACCATAGTGTATGTATGTATGTATGTATGTATGTATGTATGTATGTATGTATGTATGTATGTATGTATTAACACTGCAAGTGGGCAAGCACCCGGTGGCAGTGGTATACACAATAAAATTACAATACACAATACAATTAGATACACAATACAATTTGTATACACAATACAATTATACACAATAGTTGCAATTAATAATAATACATAAAATAACGTAATTAATAAGGGAACCTAATTTTACATTGCAACCTACATATATATATATATATATATATATATATATATATATATTAATTTATTGAGTATGCCCCAACGAGTATAACTCATAATTATGTAGGGGCTATACAAGAACACATATATTATACAATGTAATTGAAACGTCATGAAACTACAGTGTGTGAAAAACAAACAATAACACAAGAATTTATGAAAGAAAGGAAGCAAAATAAGAACAAATAGTAAGATAACATAAAGTTTTGGGCAGAAAGAAGAAAAAGTTTGAAACCATGAAATAAATAAATCAACTGAGAATTAAAATAAATAATCTTCCCCAAAACGTATTTTTAAACAATACTGAAAACACCGGCAATTTGGTAAAATTCTATATTCTAAAGGAAGTTGGTTAAAAGCTGTTGTTAAAAATGGTTAAGTCCTTTCGTTCCATAAGTTACGGAGCTATGCTGAGAAAAAAATATATTGTCTTTTTGTCTAGTTAAATAAGTATGTATATCTTTATTAAACTGAAATGTAATATTACTATGTATTAAATTGTTAATAACTTTGTACATGAAAATGGCAGCACCTAATTTGATAATTGATTCAACTGGTAGAACGAAAGAAAATTGATATAGATATTTAACTGGAGTCAAATAATGAAAACCCAATAAATTTCTTAAAGCTCTATTTTGAATAATTTGTAAAGATCTCAAAGCAGTTTCCTTATTATGTCCCCATATAAATGACATATACATAAATGAGAATGGATAAAAGCATAATATATTTGGGCCCTACATAAGTTTCACATTGGTACTGATAATAATATTTCACTTTACTCCCATCTCACTCACTGTACTGGCACTATGACACATTTCATTGACACTTTAGAACACATTTCACTGACACTATAGAACACATTTCATTTACACTATTAGATTATATTAGATTAGATTTAACAGGGGTGTTCCTTCCGGCCCAAGCACTGCGACCTATAAGATCTATTGCGCATCCCCGTCGTTCATCCCTTTCAGTCCAAAAGTTTCAAGTTCTTGATGAACTGTATCAAACTTTGGCCTGGGACCTTTGAGATCTCTTCAAGTTTTGGAAAGTGATTCCCAAAGAAGAGAGATCTTTGTTGCGCAAGTGCATTGCAAACGCACAGCAGATGAGTTACTGACTCATCTCCTTGTGAACGTCTTATACACAGTGGGTCAGTAATAAGTCCCATCCTGTATAAGTTTTTCTTCAGGGCACAGTGTTCTGTAAGAAATCCTGTTGCCCAAGAGAGCTGCTTTTTGCTAAGTCTCAGCAGCTCATTCGATTTTGTCCTTGCAAGAGCTTTGATAAGGGCCTTGCTGTGATTACAGCCCTTAATTGAGTTCCAGTAACTAATATGTCGTCTGTGAGCCCAATCCCTGATGACCTGCTTAATTGGTCTTGAAGATAGTCCCAACACAGGTTCTGGTCCTATAAATGGGGTCTCAGCTCCATCTTTAGCAGCCTCATCCGCCCTCTCGTTTCCGTGAATCCCTGCATGTCCTGGTACCCATCTCAGATGAACCGAGTTAGTGTTTGCCAGTGTCATGAGAGTATTCCGGCACTCCAGTACCAGTTTCGACTTAACCAAAGGCGATTCAATCGCCTTTAGTGCCGCCTGGCTATTCATTTACACTATAAATTATCACTGGTCGAAACTATTCACTGCACTGTAAAACCCTAACTTCACTGACTCACCACGCTTCACTGATACAACAATTCAAAAAAGACAAACAAGACAATAATGTTCCTAATGCTAATATTCTTCACTTAATTATCGACATTATCACCTTATTGCCCGGTATAACGATTCAGTAAATTTATTAAAGACCTTGTGAAGAATATGCACTGTATCACCAAGGGAGGAACAATTGAAAATTCCGAACGGGTGATGTTTGCTTATATCAGCTCTGCAAGACTCGGGCAATGGAGTAATCTTCGACTGTTTTCCCTTTACCAGAAATTTTGTAGTAATTAGTGCGTAGTTGAGCAATTCCACTTTGAGCTTTGCCAGCCGCCTCCGCATCAGAATCGAAACTGAGCCGGACGAGCCAGCAGAGAGCCCATACCGCCCCCTCCCCCAATCCCACTTTCTGTAGCAAATATAGAATATCTCACTCAAAGACTTAAATGTTTCACGGCAAACAAAGTGTAGCTGTATTATTCCGTACGAACTCTCTTTGCAGACTTCAAAGCCAAGCTTCTCACAACCCTGGACCGACCGAATACTGTTTGCTTCCTACCTCCAAGGGACTGGGGATCGATTCCTGGCTGGACCAGGTGAAGCAACTCTCTCGGGTCTCGACCTGCAATCCAGTGCGTCATCATTCATGTTTCATCACCATTAGTGACGTGACGAGCCTGTCCATTTGGAGTATCTTTCATCTTTGCCTTAAATTACAAACGTCACATCATGGTAACGAGATCTATTGGATCATCTCCACCATGTCACCACGTCACAATACAGCATTGGTCAACGTGTCATTCTTTAACATGTCCAAACGTGCTTGTGCAAAATCTGCAGCGTTCCACAACACTCGCGGTTCTCGCTTTACTGTGTGCAACGAACAACGACCAACAAGTCATCTCTGCATCTCGTTCATACGTTCTCACATATTTTCTGAGTTTTGCAACAATTCAGTTATCATGTCACCATTAATATTTCTGTATCTGTTCTTTTAGTGAAATACCATTTAGAAGCATTATTAAATTTAATAATTTATCCTGCTTCCAAATGAAGGCATAAAATATTTTTATTTATTTCCTGGCATATAAAAGATAATCTTACAATCCAAAATAAAATTTCACTTTAACAAAAAATGTCATGATGCTTCATTTGAATAACGAATATTATAAAGTCTTAATTTATTTATTAATTTACTTATTAATTTATTTATTTATTATTTTACAAATAATTGTAACATAAAATATAATATATACAGAAAAACTTTAGCTCGCCCCTGAAAGAGTAGAACTCGTGCTCAGGGGCGGATTCCTGAATTGAAATTAATAATTATACAATACAATTTGTCTTATGTCTACTTTGCAATTATAATATATAAATTTAAATTTTCAATTTTTCAATTTTTATAAAATCCGTACATAACTTTTTAAATTTAATACTAGAACTATTAGAATTGACAAGATTAGGATATTTAAATATAAATTTGTTGTATATTCTGGGCCTAAATTACTACTATGATTAAATACTGTAACAGTGTTGCATTTTGGTTCAAACAATCTCTTATAACTATGAGAATACAATTCAGAATTATTTCGATTTTTATGTATGAATTTTATTAATACAATATAACAAATTTGTCTTACGTTAAGTACATTAAAGTCTAAAAACAAATTTTGAGATGGAAAATCAATAGGTTTATGAAGACCTATTTTAATCATTTTCTTCTGTAATAAATAAAGTGGATTAAAATTGGATTTAAATGAGCTACCCCATCCTATAATTCTATACATAATTACCGATTGAAATAAAGTTAAATATATTGTGCGCAATAAACTTATTGACAAGTAATTCCTCAGTAAAACAAAATAATATACTATTTTACGTAATTTATTACAAAGGTAATTAATGTGTTGGTTCCATTTTAAATGATTATCGAAAATTATGCCTAAATACTTAACTTCAGAGGACTCTTTAATAATCGGACATTTACACTGTATAAGACAACAATCAGAATTATGTAATTTAGGCCTAATACTTAATATAGATGTAGGAGGTTTGTTACATTTTTCAGATAATGAGAATGGAATAATTATGGTTTTATTTTCGTTGATAGAAAGATAATTTATGTCAAACCATTTTAAATAAATTACACATTTAACAATATCTCACTTTAATTCATAAATTTTATGTAGTTTCACTTAAGTTATTTATACATTTCACAACTTTCACTTAGATTAAAAATTTCATGACATTTCACTTTGGTTACTAGTGTCATAATATCACTCTTTAGTTACATATTTCGTAACGTCTCAATTGAATTACAAATTTCATGTCTTACTTCAGTGGCAAATTTAATGACTTTTCACTTCAGCTACAAATTTCGTTACATCTGACTCGAGTTATAAATTTCATGGCATCTAATTCAGTTATAAATTTCATGCCATCTCGTATCGGTTACAAATTTCATTGTATGTCCTCCAATAATACTAATTTCATGATGTCTCAGTTTATTTACAAATATCATAACATCTCCGTTCGATTACAGATTTCATGACAACCCATTCCTGTTACAGAGTAACTCAAATTTTCGTATATTCTAATCTCTCGGAATATTACTTTCTATTTATGATAATCAGCATCTAAATTAAGAACAATATTAAAATATGTTACTCGTTAATGAGGTTTAAACTATATTACTTAATTGTCAAGTAACCAGCAGTATCATGAAAGAAAACCGTTCAATATATGAAAAGCATTCTGAACAGTTCTTGAATAAAATAGTGATCTTTGTAACTGACCACGAAAAGCATATTATAATTTTATTATAAAGAGGAATCCATTAATGTTACAATCCAAGTTAAGTTTTTAGATATCTTTAAACCTTAAAATTGATATGTAAAAAAGTTGATATCTAATAATGTAGGTGCAAATTATTTAACTTTCTCATAAATTTAAAAAATGTACTTGCCCTTTTTCTGAACCTTGTAGGGTTAGATTGATCTTTTAAAATAATTTGTGTAATTTTTTAAGCTGTGAATATTTTTATCATTAAAATATAGATTTCAGTTGTAATTATTTACCAATAAATAATAATTTCTCTGGTGTAAAATTTTCGGGTGTATTTGTATATACCATTTTATTTGTTACCTTGTCTCGTGCGAAATAAAATAATATAAGAAGTTCTTAAAGCCACTTTTGAGTAAATTCTCGTTTTTGTGTACTTTTTAGAGTAAGAGCGCATTAATTTGTCTGAAGAATCGTTATATTTCATGCGCATATTTTATGAAGAAATTGACTGCTAGGTACTGAATATAAACATCTTGCCTCCAACAGAAAAAGAGAAATCACTTTATGGAAAGGCAAAACAGACGAATTGCAAAAAAAAAAAATCCTTTTAGTATCAGAAATGATGGAAAAGTTTCTACTTAAGAATCTGGATAGCAATGTTTGTAGAATTATATTAATCTGTGAAAAATAAATGAGACATAGAATATTTTAGACGGATGGTTTTATAGTCTCTGTGATGACGGTTTGGACATCTCTATTCGGTATCACACGCTGAATTAAATAAAGAACAGCAAGAGTGAATAATAATAATAATACGATTAGAAAAAAATTTCTTAGAGTATACGCTTTTGTGGAAAGAATGAAGATGTACATGGGGACTTGATCGATATATTCATTGTAATGGATAAGATAAAACGTCACAAAATTAATTGGTTAGAGTATGTCAGTGAAACGGCAGATTACATGATTCTTAAACAAATCTTGGAAGAAAATAATGTAGGTATATTGATCGACAAAGTCTCTCGTCGAACAAACGATTCGTAACTTAGTAATGACACCAGATTCTTATTATAGGCCTAACTCCTCATTTTGATTGGACGTAACTTGAGTTATGAAATGCAAGTTCACTGACTGCAGTGTATTCCGATTTCTTTGAGTACACACCGACAAATTGATTAGTTAATTTTAGCGTTTTCTCTGCATATAGACTGGATTTGCAGTGTACATAACGAGCAAGAGCCTCGAGCAATGAGTTGTCGACGTTGAGGTTCGCGTCAGTATACGAGTTGACAAGATGGTTTACAGGGTAGCGATAACCGTGTGATCGTTAAGTAACATACTGGAAATAACTTCTTGTACAAATCAATGTGTGGCAAACTACTACCCACTTTATTCATTAGTGTGGATGGATGGATGGATGGATAACTATAGAGATGTATGTGAATAATTTTATATACGTATTAATGGATATGAATAAGGATGATTTGTATGGATTTAGATGTATATAAATTATCCATAAGTGATTTTTTTGTAGATGAGTACAATATCGATATGAGTGATTTGTTTTTTATTTACTTGGGTATTTAGCGACGTTGTATCAAATAGCTACTGGGTTATTTAGCGTCAATGGAATTGGTGATAGCGAAATGATATTTGGCGAGATAAGGCCGAGGATTCGCCACATTTTACCTAATTTTCGCCTTATGGTTGGAGAAAATCTCGAGATAAACCCAATCAGGTAATCAGCCCAAACAGGAATCGAACCCACGCCCGATCGCAACTCCGGATCAGCAGACAAACGAGCTACGCCGGTGGCTGAGTGGTTTGGTATGGATATGGATGGAGAGGGGAATGAATGGATATAGATATATTTATGTATCTTTTAAATGGATAAGGATAGATGGATGGATGAATGACGGATATGGATATTGATGTCTATGATTTTTTATGGTTATGATGCACATAAATATAGACATGAGTGACTTGTAATGGATATAGATTGGCATAAATATAGTTATGGTGATTTGGTGTAGATATGGATGGACATAAATATGGATATCGATAATTATTAATGGATATGGACGTGTGAAAGATATGGATATGGTTGTATGAATTGATGTGGATATGAGCACGGATGATTTGTTACAGGTATAAATCTGAATGATTCATTAAAGATATGGAACGAAGGATAAAGATGGATGATATGTTATGGATATAGGTAGATTGCTATGAATGAATATGGATCGGTGGAGATGAATTTATACACATGGAGACAGAGTGATCGATAGATATGTCGAGGGAAGATGGGTCATAAGCATTCAGATGGATGTATTATTGAATAGGGATAAAGGTGAAAAAATGGATGTATGGTTGAATAAACTAAAGAATTAGTGAATAAATGGACATTATTTATTTTCTTTACAGTCACTTTAAGGTAAATCAGTCAAACCTGAATACTACACTATTTTAGAACAGGCTATCATTACTGATTCAGAAGATAATCTCTGGGTATCTGTCGTTTATTGTTAAAAAGTGATTAAAATTTATAACCTCAAAATAACATAGAGAAAAGTAAAATTCACCCTGATAAAGAACAAAGTAATAGAATAAATAATACATTTTTATCATTCGAGTTTTCATATATTATATCTTACTTGCAAACAGAAGGCTCAGAAAATAACTTAAATTTCAAAGATTAGTGTTGTAATATGAGAACACATATACCAAAATCGATGGTAAGTACTGACTTTAAATTTTATGAAGTAATAGCAATGCCTGTGTCGACGTGCGGATGCGAGAAATTGATCTTAAAAGGAAGTGACGAAAGAAAAATCTAATCGTCTGAGTTTAAATTCTTTAGAACTCCTGAAGAATATGCTCAAATAGATGGATGGTTCCAAACATAACGAATAATTACAAAAACATGAAATAAACTGAAAAGGACACGTAAAAATGTTGTCAGAAACGAAAACTCCAAAATTGTTTATAATTATAAACCAAGTGGATACAGAACGAGAGGAGAAAGGACAAAATAAATTACCAACTTTAGAGCCACCGGTGTAGCTCAGGCGGTAGCGTGTTTACTTGCCGATTTGGAGTTGTGTTCGGGCGTGGGTTCGGTGCCCCTCCTTGGGCTGATTACTTGGTTCGGTTTTCTGCCAGGTTTTCCCCAACCGTAAGGCGAATGTCGGGTAATATATGGCTAATCCTCGGCCTTATCTCGCCTAAAACAATCTTGCAATCACCAATTTAATCACGCTAAATAACCTAGTAGTTGACACAGCGTCGTTAAATAACCAACTAAAAAGGTACCTTCCGATTGTCTCCTGATACCGAAACGAGCTATAATGTGTAATTCTTTGGTATACGTCGACAGTGGCGACGATAATGATGATGATGATGATCAGCTGACTGGCTGTGTGAATTGGCAGTTACAGGGATGATGGATAGATGAAAGGATGGCTGACTTTATGAATGAAGAGATACATGGATGGGTAGATATAAAGTTGAGTTAGTGAAGAAATAACTGAGGAAGAAATAATGAACACTTTCTTGTATTTGCAAAATAAATCCTTGTTTAATGATACTCTCTAACGACACAGGATAATCAGAGTTAATGAGGCGATGGCGTGACAGTAATTAAAAGAGAATAGCTGAGGAACCAGTTGGGCTGAGAGAATGAAACCCACAGACGCTTCGTCCACAATAAATTCACGAAATATGCAATACAGCCCGTACTGAAACGTTTACAGATTCTTACACTTCTGACTGGCTGACACACTCACTCACTCACTCACTCACTGAATGATTGGATGCCTAACTGATTGAATGAATCATCGGATGTGTGACTGACTGACTAAATGAATGATCGGATGTCTGATTTACTGAATGACTGGATGTCTGTCTGAATGAATGATCGGATGACTGTCTGACTGAATGAATGATCGGATGTCTGACTGACTGACTAAATGAATGATCGGATGTCTGAGTGACTGACTAAATGAATGATCGGTTGTCTGATTTACTGAATGACTGGATGTCTGTCTGAATGAATGATCGGGTGACTGACTGACTGAATGATCGAATCACTAGATGTCTGACTGAATGAATGATCAGATGTCTGACTGACTGACTAAGTGAATGATCGGATGTCTGATTTACTGAATGACTGAATGTCTGTCTGACTGAATGATCGAATCACTGGATGTCTGACTGAATGAATGATCGGATGTGTAATTTACTGAATGACTGGATGTCCGACTGAATGAATGATCCGATGTCTGACTGAATGAATGATCGGATGTGTGATTTATTGAATGAGTGGATGTCTGACTGAATGAAGGATCGGACGCCTGACTGACTGAAAAAATGAATGAATGAATGAATGATCGGATGTCTGATTTACTGAATGACTAGATGTCTGGCTGAATAAATGATTGGATGCATGACTGAATGAATGAATGAATGATCGGATGTCTGACTTACTGACTCTGTCTGACTGAATGACTGGATGTCTGACTGGATGTCTGACTGAATGAATGATCGGATGTCTGACTGAATGAATGATCGGATGTTTGACTGACTGAATGATCGGATGTCTGACTGACTGAATGAATGATCAGATTTCTGACTGACTGAATGAATGATAGGATGTATGATTGACTGAATGACTGGATGTCTGATGACTGACTGACTGACTGACTTTAATTTTTTTAATTAGTTTCATTCCACTTCAATCATCAATATATTAAACAATCTCTGATACTCCCATAATCTCATACAGCAGAAGCTATAACATAACCTAAATAATATAAATAAGATAAATTATAGAAAAGTTTAAATTAAGCATGATGAAATAAACATGAATAATTTTAAAAGGTACAATTATTCAAAGTACACTGTTGGCAAACAAAGAAACAAATACTAGAGATATGATAAAACAAATACATGCTAGGGAGGTGATAAAAATTGTAGGATAAGCAACTATGATTATTTGAAACACGTCGTTCCGTACCGTTTTATTGGTCAAAAGTAGTATGACTTAGTAAATGTGTAATAATCAACACAAATCTTACTACGACCCGGACTACAAGTATTTTCCGTGGAATATCTTGATTTCTCTTTTTCCAGTTAATATTTTCATGTTAAAATTACTTAGTATGGGATTAATCATGCTTTGAATATTGTTACTCATCTTCATTGTTATCTAGCAGTACTTGTTCGTCTGCATGTAATGGGGTGTCAAGGGAGTCATTAGGGTGAAGCATTTCCACATGCCGGTAAGCCCCAATATCTGATAATGGCGTTTATATAAGTAATGGAAAATAAAGGTGACAATGTACAACTTCGCTAACGGTTTTAATGTAAGTACCTGTCAGCACAATTGTGAATCGCGCGTGACCTTCAAACATACCTCGATCAATAAGCTAATCCTGCAGCACATCCCCGTCTGGTTTGTCTACGTTCTCTAAGGTTTGCGTAGGCGCAGACGAGATAAAGTCTGGTACACAGAAATACACATTTTGAAATGGGTGGCAACGTCTTAATCTACTTCGTTTTGGACCTATGTTCATTTAAACTTTATATAGGGTAGACGAGGGTAATTGTACACAAATGCTGTGAGAAGTACAAAACTGTCAATATAAAAATTTTAATTCGGGGGAATATTGAAATTAACATGTTGGCTAACCTACAAAGCAGTTTGGCGCCAAATAGGAGTAACTGCTTAGTTGTGAACGAATGTTTTGTAAGCGTCTACAAAAAAATGTTGAGAGAGAATTTTGCTTCACCTTCATTTTTGGCATTGTAAGTAAACGTACAGTGTTATTTTTTAAGAATATGTTGTTTTTATGAGTAATGTATAGTACTTAACATTTATTACAATGGTTTTGAGATGGAATATTACCCAAAAAATTCCGTCACCAAAATATAAGAAATTGTTAAAATTAAATTTTAATTTAATTTAATTTAATTCAATTTTATTTTAATCTAATTTTATTTTATTTTACTTTAATGAAATTTATTTTATTTTATTTTACTTTAATGAAATTAATTTTATTTTATTTTATTTCATACTATTTTATTTTATTTTAATTTAATTCTAATTTAATTTAATTTAATTTTATGCTCGACCATGCCGAAATGTAGTAATTATACACCTTTACTGCAGTCCTTTACTGCATGTCATTAAAGTACACCTATTCATTAAAGTTCAGGTTTTCGATTATTGTCGGATATGCATTCGAAAGACGACGGAAACATCACGGAGGCTGGAAATCCAATACTGTTGCAGAAGGTTATATTCTGTTACTATAATAATTAGCGTTAACTGTAAATAATATTCAAATAAATTCAATTTGTCATCTCGTTTTTCAATTCTAAATCAATTTCCAGGTTATACATTCTCTGCATTACATCAAGGCCAATGACATTATTGCTCCTCGGAAAAAATCAATACTTTGGCGTCTGCGCACATCTCACAATTTCGAGTTATGAACAAGGTCACTTCCGATCTTCTGTCAGATACAAATAAAATGAATATTTCTGAATAATTTCAAGTTAGAAATATGGTCGAGCATAAAAAGTCGTGTGAAACTTGCCTATAATGGTAATTAAGACGCTCGTATGAAAATTATGAAACTCGATTGCGCTCGTTTCATAAACAAACATACTTGCGTCTTAATTACTATCATTATAGGCTCGTTGCATAATGTACTATTATATTATTATTATAATTTTGTTTTATTTTATTTTATTTTAATTATATTATATTAAATTTATTTTTTTAAATTTCATTTATTTTAATTTCATTTAATTTCTTTTATTTCAATTTAATGCAATTTTATTTTATTTCAGTTTAATTTAATTTAATTTAATTATTCTAAAAATTATGATACATACATGATCGAAATGATAGCCGTCCAAATCTTGGATTTAAAATATCGGCATCCTAATCAATTCAAATGAACAAAAAAAAGAAAAAGTAAATTAATGTTAAAAATACAGACTTTTTCCGTTTTGTAAAACACAGAACGCCATAAAAATGGACACAGAGGTCTCATCTTCCTTTAACAATTATTAACTACAGATTTAAAAACTTCACTTTTTCAATTCATCAACAGTTTAATATTTTATTGCTTTTTTCAGATTGGAGTTAAAATACACAGATCAATTACATAAAAATACGAAGGTCAGTCTAAAAGTGCTCTCAATCAGACGTCGGCAAAATGGTTATCATGATGACATTTGTGACGTCATTGAATGCAACCCGCTAAACACAGTGAGCATCAGACAGAAAGAAGGGTCATTTCATCTTCCTATGGCGGTATACAAAAATGTCACATTCTTCGGGTTTTACTAAACTGTTCATAATTGACTTAATCTGAGAATTTACGTTCATTTTATCTGAAATTTTACTGTGCCACAAACGTCTATTGTCATTTTCAAACGACTGCAATTGTTCCATTAACAAGTAGCCTAAGTTTTCGCTTGTTTAAGTAGATTTTTTTATTTTTCACAAATGCAAACACAGCTGTTACGTTGGCAGCAAATGAGCAACGGTATGAATATTTTGCTTTAGGAAGTATTACTTTTACTAAATCTAAACCTGATAAATGATTGCATTGTGTTTTCAGTTGTATGCTGTAGTCTGTAAATCCGCTTCTTCCAGGTAACTTACCCATTCAATGCTTAACATGGCATTTCCCATTCCCATTGTGGTAATATTTCCAAAAGTCATTCGGGAATATTCCCATATAAAATTTTTTCCCCTGGGAATGTTCCCGTTGAGAAAATTTCCATGCCCAACAATAGCTCTCTTCTAGCATTATGAATGCGAAAGGCACCATTTGGGATGTTTTAAAGCAATTATGCATTAAAACATGAAACGAAAACAGTTCCAGACAAAAGCATGCGACATTACTTTTTTATGATATTGCCATTGAAGGAGCAGGGGATTCCAACAGTGGTTACCTGCCGAACGCGTAAGTGGTTTCAACAGCATTGCTTGGTTTCGAAAAATGATTCGTTTTACATTCTCATCGGTGACGGCGAAAAGTGACTTAGGCTGTTTGCATGTCTGATTGTGCTTCGTTTACTGTGATTTCTTCTAAGCTAGTGGCCAAATATTATTTTTATTCCGCATGTACGAATCATTTTCTCAGGAAATTATGCACATGAAATAAATTAATGAGTATTTACCTGAGATAAAAATTTGGCGGAACCTTGCATAAATGAAAGGAAGGGGAAAATGGAAGGATAAACAAACGTACACGAACTTGCGTCCTTATATGGAAATTTGGGATTCAGAGGAAGTGTTTACTTGAGCACAAAACCTGTTGAGCACTTGTGTCACTTCGAGTTTCGCCGTTACATTTGAAGGAATAGTAGGCAATTTTTCCAAAAATGTACGTAACCTCACAGCTACCACGTGAGAGTGGGGAAAATCGGAAACACGACCAAACAACACAACAGGACAGAATCCCGAATATATTAAAAGCCTGATTAGAGCGAATGGTGAGAAGTTGGTACCGCAGTCCTCGGAAAAGAATTAATGAATAAACTAACTAGGGAGAAAGAAAGAAAGAAAGAAATAAAGAAAGAAAAGAACAAAGGAAGAAAGAAAGGAAGGAAGAAAGGACGAAAGAAGGAAAGAAAGGACGAAAGAAAGGAAGAAAGGAAGGAAGGAAGAAAGGAAGGAAGGAAGTAGGAAAGGAAGGAAGAAAGGACGAAAGAAAAGAAGGAAGAAAGAAAGGAAGGAAGTAGGAAAGGAAGGAAGAAAGGAAGGAAGAAAGGACGAAAGAAAGGAAGGAAGAAAGGACGAAAGGAAGAAACGACGAAAGAAAGGAAGAAAGGAAGGAAGTACGAAAGGAAGGAAGAAAGGAAGAAAGAGAGGAAGGAAGGAAGTAGGAATGGAAGGAAGAAAGAAAGGAAGGAAGGAAGTAGGAAAGGAAGGAAGTAGGAAAGGAAGAAAGGACGAAAGAAAGAAAGGAAGGAAGTGGGAAAGGAAGGAAGAAAGGACGAAAGAAAGGAAGGAAGTAGGAAAGGAAGAAAGAAAGAAAGAAAGAAAGGAAGGAAGGAAGTAGGAATGGAAGGAAGAAAGAAAGGAAGGAAGTAGGAAAGGAAGGAAGAAAGGAAGGAAGTAGGAAAGGAAGAAAGGACGAAAGAAAGAAAGGAAGGAAGCGGGAAAGGAAGGAAGAAAGGACGAAAGAAAGGAAGTAGGAAAGGAAGAAAGAAAGAAAGAAAGAAAGAAAGAAAGGAAGGAAGGAAGTAGGAAAGGAAGAAAGGAAGGACGAAAGAAAGGAAGGAAGTAGGAAAGGAAGAAAGAAAGGAAGGAAGAAAGGAAGTAGGAAAGGAAGAAAGGACGAAAGAAAGGAAGGAAGAAAGGACGAAAGAAAGGAAGGAAGGAAGTAGGAAAGGAAGGAAGAAAGTACGAAAGAAAGGAAGGAAGAAAGAAAGGAAGTAGGAAAGGAAGAAAGAAAGGAAGGAAGAAAGGACGAAAGAAAGGAAGTAGAAAGGAAGGAAGAAAGGACGAAAGAAAGGAAGAAAGAAAGGAAGTAGGAAAGGAAGAAAGAAAGGGAGGAAGAAAGGACGAAAGAAAGGAAGAAAGGAAGGAAGTAGGAAAGGGACGAAAGAAAGGAAGGAAGTAGGAAAGGAAGAAAGAAAGGAAGGAAGAAAGGAAAGAAAGGAAGGAAGTAGGAAAGGAAGAAAGAATGGAAGGAAGGAAGAAAGAAAGGAAGGAAGAAAGAAAGGAAGGAAGAAAGAAAGGAAGGAGGGAAGGAAGAAAGAAAAAAAGAAAGAAAGAAAGAAAGAAAGTGTTTACATTTCCTTGAGCACATCAATAAGCCTTGTAAATTTTGTGCTGTAGCAAATATAACATTATTTTGGCAACCTTTAAGCTTTTGTATTCCTTACATAGTTTTTTTAAAATTCCGCAATTCCAATGTTAATCCTCCACCATTAGTCGTCCTACCGTAAACTTGCACTTCCTCGAAACCCGTTTCGAAAACCAGCTGTATTGACTCCGGTGACCATCTTGCTGACCACACTCCGCCCTCGTACTGGCTGAATTATCGTTCACCTCTGCTCGTGCATGTGCATGTGAGGCCAGAAGTCGCTTGGTCAGCCTTGGCCATTCATGGACTCTGGCGCCATGTATTATTATTATTATTATTATTATTATTATTATTATTATTATTGTGGCATAGTTTTAGTGTTCTAGATATTCTCCAGAATTGGGGTTTCTAGTCCAGTTGGAAGAGTTCCATCGAGTATCCTTGAACGCCGTCGATATAACAAATAAGCTAGATTATTGCAATGGCAAACACCTCTGTAACTCTGGTGAATTCATACAATAGTCGCTGCAGGTCGTGTTCTAGCAGCGCTGAGTGTAGTGACTCCCGCAATCAACTCTCCTTCAACATTCTTGGCCGGAGTTCAAACTCGTCGACAGGCTGCCATTTCTGTGCTATTACCATTTTATTAAAAGTGTTTCCTTATTTGTAACGTCCTTTTGTAATGCTATTTTTATCACTTTTATTACACCATATGAACAACTTGCTTCATACTGCCTCCTTTACAGGTTCGTGTGATCTGTAAACTTCTCATCAATTATTTCTTGTAACATTTTTAGTTTGAATTAAATAACAAAGATAAGTATTCATAGATGAGTATATCTATGTAATATGATCTTCGGTGACTCATACGGAAACCATCTTTCATAATCACTACTCTTCATTTTAATACATTTGGTCATGTGACGAGTTGTCTTTTCTGACATTGTAACCAGTGGCGGCTCGTGATAAAATATTATGTGTTCACAATTTTGTGTTCCAAAATCGAAGAGAATTTGAAATCGTACGTTTTTAGCCAAATATGAAATGTCATGATTCCAATATTTCACTGTCGAGAAAAACGTATATAAATTCAAAACAACATATAATAATAATAATAATAATAATAATAATAATAATAATAATAATGAAACCTAGTCTTTTTATTTCCAATTTTTCCTTGAAAGACAGTTAACCCAGTTCTTTACCCTTCAGAATTACTTGAACAGAGTTCATTATTTACGTTTCTTAAAAATTAATACATAACACAATTTACAAAAGCGTGTGTTCAGTAATATATTTTGATTCGCAACACACTGATACACTATAGCCTATACCAGTACTGTAATCCTATTCGCATAGATTGATTACTATAAATACATGCCAGTAAATATTATTCTTAAATAATATACACTACCATACAGAGATTTAAATTCATACACCATCACATTCAGCCAGCACGTCTTTGAAAGCCAAACTATGCTATATGCCGACACTGAAGTATAGTAATTCACAAACTACACTCTCGTAGCAGCACTGTACACACATCCACATAAAGTGAGATGCTGACACCTGCAGGCTAAAATACAGACTAATTAAATTTCCTCCTCGAGATATAGCACGTAAACGATAGGCATCGATGCACCTGACATCTGTAAGATAGATTCACTTTTCACTTAATGTTTTGTGCTCTTGACGAGTCATAAGCTCCCAGCGAAAGACAATTTTCTCCCGCGCATGCGTGAAATTTCTGTAACCTTCTTGAAAAGAGCACGGTTTTTACGTGAACGGATGTTGCCAAGTTTACATAGGAAGTTTATGCAAGATGCGGGAAGTTTAAAATACTCGATCCTGATATTATACATCCCCACTACGCCAATACGGTATTAAATAATAAAACTAGTCGTGCATTAATGGAAACAAGGTGTTCACGTGCTCTTGTGCTCTTATTCTGATTCTAACGGTCATAAACTATTCCCATAGCAACTATATCCTTTATTCGTAAAGCAACTCTTGTGCTCCCTGAATAACTGCTGAGTTAGTATTAACAGAACGATGCTCTCCTTTCAGATCTATTTTACAGTCATTATAATTTTTCCATCAATACCTATAACAAATCATGCATGTCCATAGCCATATTACACCATCTTTATACATAATTCGTTATTCAGTTATCTATAGTTATTCACATCTTAGAGCAAGTGGAATCTTCAGATACTTGGGGTGTACTGTAAGCAGTAACATGAGCTGTTGCCAAGAAGTCAAAAGGAGGATGGCAATGGCAAAGGAAGCTTTAATAGAAAAAGGAGCATCTTCTGCGGACTTCTGGAGAAAAAACTAAGGAAGCGACCAGTGAACTGCTTTGTGTGGAGTGTAGCATTGTATGGGGCAGAAACATGGACAATACGACGAAGTGAAGAGAAGCATTTGAAATGTGGATATGGTGAAGGATGAAGATTGTGAAATGGACAGACAGAATAAGAAACGAAGCTGTGTTGGAAAGAGTGGGTGAAGAAAGAATGATGCTGAAACTGATCACAAAGAGGAAAAGGAATTGGCTGGGTCACTGGTTGAGAAGAAACTGCCTACTGAAGGATGCACTGGAAGGAAAGATGAACGGGAGAAGAGTTCGGGGCAGAAGAAGATATCAGATGATAAACGACATTAAGATATATGGGCCATATGAAGAGACAAAGGGGAAGGCAGAAAATATGAAAGATTGGAGAATGCCGGGTTTGTAGTGAAAGACCTGTCCTTGGGCAGAACATTATGAATGAATTTACATCTGTATATAAGAATAGGTCATAATCATCCATATACATATAGCTACATCCATGTATCCATGTCTATAATAAATCATCAATATCCATTAATGCATCCACATCCAAAACAATCATTCATATCGAAAAATCCATATCCGTATATCCATGTATTCATATTCACTATAAATCATTCATACCCATAGCCTTAACAAATCATCCATAAATCGATATCCATCTATCCATTCATATTCTTATACATTCATCCATATCTGTAATAAATAATCCATATCCATGATTTCCTATTTATTTATTCCATATGCTTATCTTTTTAGTAAATTAGCAGTCGTTTCCTAGTAAAACACAGAATTCAATAGAGAAAGTTAGGCGCTCTCTGACAGAATATCTAATTACTCCATCATTCGACGAGGTAATAGTTTAATTTTTGCAATAAAAACAAATGAATACAGCACTAGCTATATAAATACATTTGCTACTACACTTTTAAGGCCATTAATGTGTTAGTTATTCCCCCACACTCTCGCTGCGGACAGTTCACTAACTTTCCAGACTGTGTACACTTTAAACGGTTCCATTAGTAGATATTTCGGAGGGAAAATGGATGAAATAAACTTCAGACTTCATAATGCAATTTCAAAACCTGCTCCGGAGTGAAGTAGTAGATTCTAGATTTTGCGAAATGTAGCAAAATGAGAATCGCCTAGACTCTAGATGACACATGCTCTTTCGTTATACTTTTTACGCAAGATCTCATTTTCTCTATCATGTTGTGAATTATATCACCGCTTTTAGTTTCTCTTTACCAGTAGGCCTAATTCGAAACATACACCTCAAATATTAGTATTATTGTTATTAACTTTATTGTCAACTTTATTTATTTATTTTTAATTATTTATTTATTTATTTATTTATTTATTTATTTATTTATCTGTTTGTCTATCTACGAGGGGGATCCAGGAAATAACGACCGTTTTGTTGTAATAATTAAAAAAAAATATTTATTTGAAAAAACAAAGTCTGTTACATAACTGAAGCTTCCTTTACTTCTCTACATAATAACCACCTACATTTAAACATTTGTCGTATCTGTTCACTAGCTTTAGAATTCCCGTGTTATACTCCTCTGCCGCCAGTTCATTAAGCCAGGTGTTCACTGTCTTCTTCAACTCTTCATCACTTCCAAAACGCGTACCACCCAGAATGTCTTTCAGCTTAGTGAAAAGGTGAAAATCGCTAGGAGCAAGGTCTGGACTGTAGGGCGGATGATCAAAGATTTCCCAACCGAATTGATCCAGCAATTCTCGAGTTGAAGCAGCAGTGTGCGGGCAGGCACAGATTTTGTGGTAGCCAAGATGTTGCGACACAATTTCACCAAGCAAAGAACGAGAAATGTCAGGAAAGCCAATATGCAATTCGTCGAGTGATGTGCGCCTGTCTTGCAAGATTCTGTTGTTCACTTTAGTCTTCAGGTCTTCTGTGATGAGTGATGGGCGTCCGGGTCGAGTTTCATCGTGGACATTTGTTCGCCCATTGTTGAACATTTCGCACCATTTTCTCACATTTTTTTCATTCATTACAGTATCACCATACACTTCTTTCAATTGCCGGTAAATTTCTGCAGGTTTCAAATGTCGGGCATTCAAAAATCGAATCACACTCCTCACCTCACAGTCGGCGGGATTATCAATCACGTCGTTCATTTTGAAGTAACACAAAATGCACAATGGCGACTTGTTGCAACCAGTACTCACAACATTATGAGAACACATGTTAAGGAAGCCAGTTGACCTTCAAACAAGGAAGGGGAGTCAGCTGCGCGGCGGGTATGCGCGAACGGTCGTTATTTCCTGGATCCCCCTCGTATTTGTCTCTTTGTCTCTATTTATCTATTTATTTATCTATCTATTTACCTATTTATCTTTCCTTTTATCTATTTATTTATTTGTTTGTTTGTTTGTTTGTTTGTTTATTTATTTATTTATTTATTTATTTACGACGCCTCGTTCATTACTTTCCAGTGTGCATTTACCTAAACTGCAATATGTTCTAATTTCAAACAGCAAAAGGAGATGTAAAATACCCCTATTTACTTACTTCTGGTTCATTTTACCATATGTTGAATACTGGTGAACAGAGACACAATCGTAGCTGATCAAACTCGCCTGGTAGCGATCTCTCTGTGTCAAGTTGTCAACAATAATTACCAATGCTCACGAATATATGTACAAGAATCTAGACCTACAGTATATCAATATGCGTGTAGTCCACGAGAGAAAATTGGCAAATCTCTACAATGTCAGAGGTATAAAATGCTCATTTATATTAGACAAATATCATCCCTCAAGGAAAGAGGAAGATTAAATTGTATACTACATTTGTTTTTTCCTAATTGACAAACTGTTTTCATTGTTTGTATGTAGAAATATCATTGCTGCAGCAACTTGAGATAAGTTTTGAAAAAAATGGGACCCAAATTTTGATAAAATAAATACCAAGATGCAGTAAAATTCACTAAAATGGATATATGTGAGCCATATCATATTTTACTCTCAAAAGTGCTGTCTTTAAAATGTCTCTAACACAATTTTGATATTGGCTTTCAAAAATTTAAGATAAACGGTTACATTTTAAGAATGTATTCTATTATTGTATTTTAATTTCTGATGTTGTGGAAGAGAAGGCCTGATAGCGTTAACTACACCAAAATAAATAAATAATAAATAAATAAACAAGATGATAATGCCAGCAAAAAGAGTCCAGGGTCCAGCGCCAAAAGTTACCCAGTATTTGATCTTAATGGGTTGAGGGAAAACCCCGGAAAAAACCCAACCAGATAACTTGTCCTAACGAGGATTTGAACCCGGGCCCGCTAGTTGCACAGTCAGGCATGCTAACCGCTGTTCCACAGCGGTGAACAATTGTTTTATTGTACTGAGATATTATATGTCGGTTACTTAAAATAATATATATGTATGTATGTAGGAACTGCATGTTCCCCTCAACTCTCCACTTTTGGAGATTATCTGCTTTCCCGATGTGAGCTGTAACCAGTGGACGCTCTTTGATCATGTGACGCTTGGTGCACGCCGCTTCTCTCTTCAGACGCAGTTGACAGCGCGTTGACCTGTCCAGCACGGCGAACAGAACCTCCCCACTTCGTTCCCCTCTTTGTTCGTTTGATATTGCACACGTACGGTGCCAACATGTTGATACTCTCCCTGCATAAACATGTGTGTGTTTGTGTGTGTGCGGGTGTCTTTACATCTGTTCTGCGGTTCAGATCACAATAAGAGTTCCACTAAGGTTCGTCAAAGTATGCTTGACAAATGTCCAACTAACACACTGCGTTAATTTTACAACGTCTCCTTTAAATAAAATGATTCAAAAACTCCCATGGTATAGCACTTCATAATAAATGTATCATATTCTAACGTTATCTTCTTTTGACGTACCTTTTGATACTTGGAGTTTCTTCGGAATCGACCGTCACATAAAAATGCAATGTCTTCTCGCAGCAGAGAAGAAGAGAAGACAAGGAGAATAAACGAAGTAAAGGAGAATAAGAAGAATATGACAAAAATAGAAATACAAGGACAACGAGTCGAATAAATAATAAATAAGTGAATAAATAAATAAGTAAATAAATGAATAAGTAAATAAGTAAGTAAATATGTAAATAAATAAATAAATAAGTAAAGAAATGAATAAGTAAATAAATAAATAAATAAAATAAATAATATCCACGTAGTCATCAGGATTGTACACCTGAAAATTTGTTATAACTATGTTGGAAGAATTTTTTTCTGTGTTGTACAAGAGAAATATTATTTCATACAATTTGCGATGGATTGTAACTGACGCGACACGCAGACGACCTGATACATCGCTTTACCACACAGACAGACGCTCGACTGCAGTCATGGAGGATTTCATAGTTATGGTATATCAATAGACATGCAATAAAAGAAATTGTTTCATAGAAGCAGCTACATCATAACAGACCAATTTCCCATGATCTTGCCGACTATCGCTCGTTACGGACTCGTAATGCATTCTGATCAGGAATATGGGAACATATCTCGTTTGAGACAATGCCTAGCTAACACGGGTAAAAAAATTCTCATCGTTTCTAGAACCACTATATCAGTCTGCAATTTATGCGGAATAAATTCCCGTCTTGTATTCATTTTCCCTGCGGGCAGTAAATCAGCAGAGTTAAAACATCTTGATTATCTTCAATGAGGTTGAAGTTACTGTGATTCATCAGTATTTAAAACACGATCAAAGCTCTTCGCTAAATCAATGAAAGACGGAGCAGAAAGGAAAGTTTTTTCCCCCCTCGCTCCTTCTCTCTTTCTGGTTAGTGGTTATATACATAAAAGGAAAACTGGTTTTCGGTGGGAATTTCCTCTTCCCCCGCCCCCAACTACGTTCCTCCAGTGTTTGTACGGGGTGGAATGATCAGGCCTACAACATTGGTACCCTCACTTTACTGGCTGTAGCAGCTATGTACGATTGAACTATATGGCGCAGACAGACGGCTCCTATCCATTATTTGAGACAAAGGGAGGGATCACAATCCAATCGACAAGTCGTAAAATCACGGACCCCTAACTCCAACTGCGATACCATCGTTCCATCGATCGACAAACAAAATTGGAAGGTAGTTGTGTAATTAACAACACCAATCTGGACTCAGTATAGCGGACGTTTGTTTCTCCGGTCCCGTAATAGAACAAGAGTGCAGAAGAGAAAAGACTTCCTCGGGAAAGTAATTGACCTGCAGTCTGAAAATGATTCAAAATATCGTGAGCAAAGAAAAGGAAACTTCATTCTTTTCATCCCCTCAACAATAGTTTATCTCCGGTTTTGTGCGGGAGAAAATTACACACAAGAATAGCTCGAGAGAACTGATTTTCTTTTTTAAAGTTGCACGGCAAGGAGAGACTTAGAGATTAAATGAGATGCTGGTGCTGGAAAACGTGACACAAATTCCCTAGAAGAAACCCGAATCGAATGATTAGATTAAATGGTTTAACGGCATTTTCAAGTATTTGCCGCCGGTTACATTAAACGACGCGTTAAGTCTGGGTTTGGCTCTCTTGGGCGGTTTTTATTTCCTGCAAACTTAACTACATTTGACATCCCAGCTCTGGGGGACCTTAGGCCTACCTCATTCTGCGAGGGAGCTTTCAATTTTTTTAAGTCTCATTATTACAAGAAATTATCTTATGCAGATAATAATTATAATAATAATAATAATGTTTTATTTCAACAAGCAGATTGAAGGCCATTCGGCCTATTCTTCCACTCAATCAGTATGATAGAAACTTACTTACTTACTTATTTACTTACGGCTTTTATGGAACCCGGAGGTTGATTGCCGCCCTCACATAAGCCCGCATTAATCCAGTCTCTATCATCATATCCCATCTACCTCAAACCCATTTTAATATTATCCTTCCATATACGTCTCGGCCACCTCAAAGATCTTTTTCCCTCCGGCCTCTTAACTAACATTCTGTATGCATTTCTAGATTCGCCCATACGTGCTACATGCCCTGCTCATTTCAAACGTCTGGATTTAATGTTCTTAATTATGTCAGGTGAAGAATACAATACGTGCAGATCTGCGTTGTGTAACTTTTTCCATTCTCCTATAACTTCATTCTTCTTAGTCCTAAATATTTTCCTAAGCACCTTATTCTCAAACACCCTTAACCTCTGTTCCTCTCTTAAATTGAGAGTTCAAGTTTCACAGCCATACAGAACTACCGGTAATGTATGTACGTATTTACTCACACTGCAATGGGTATATACCCGGTGGCAGTGGTAACTAATTACACTCAAATAAAGACAATAATAAACACAATTAATTAAAAATACAATTAATAATAATAATAATAATAATAATAATAATTAATACTAAGAACATCCTAAATTAAATGAAGCACGATCAGTTAAAATAACATTTAAAGTAAATCTAATTTGTACCTTAAACCTATGTTCGAACTAAAACCCACGAGTATGATATGTTCATATCGGCACAAGTACCTTTCAACACTACACTCATTTCGCTGTCAACTCACTCACTGCACTGGAACTACGACACATTTCACTGATTCTATCCTGATTTCACTAACACTTCAAAAACATTTCACTGTTCAAATACTTTGCACTGCCACTATAAACTATAAAGCTTCACTGACAGGAACACGTTTCACTTACTCAACACACTTCACTGACACAACACACTTCACTGATACAACGTAATTCTTCCCTGATAGAACACTTCAATAACAAAATATCAATTACACCCTTTAAATACTGTGTATAATTATCGTCTATTAGTAAAGTCCTTAAGCCTATTTTTAAATACATTTTTGGTTGTTGGTAAAGCCTTTAGTAAGTCTGCAGGTAAAGCATTCCAGTCCCTGATAGTACGATTGAGAAAAGAAAACTTTCCAGTGTCCGTCCTCTGTCTTCTTTCCCTCAATTTATAAGAGTGGTCGTAATATAACTGTTTTACAAATTGTAAGTTTCAGCTTTTTTGAAAGCAGACTGGATGACAGAAGCATTTCAACCGAATAATAACAGGCATTTCTCACATTTATTCTGTGTTTGATTTCCTCCCGAGTGTCATTTATATTTGTTACTGTTGCTCCAAAATATTTGAATTTTTCCACCTCTTTCGAAGGATAAATTTCCAATTTTTATATTTCGATTGCGAACAGTCACGAGACATAATCATATAGGCCTACTATGTATTTTAGGGATTTACTTCCAAACGTATCTCTTTACTTGCTTCAAGTAGAATTCCCGTGCTTTCCCTAATAGTTTGTGGATTTTCTCCTAATATATTCACGTCATCCGCATAGTCAAGAAGCTGATTTAACCCGTTCACTTCCAAACCCTGTCTGTTATTCTTAGAGTAAAGTTAAAAAATGATAGAAAATTACATAATGTAATATAATCTAATATAATATAATAGTAATTAGAAAAATAGTATGTGCCATATCTAGGGAATCGTGTAAGACTATTTTCAAAAAATTACAAATAATGCCCATGGCTTGTCAGTATATTTTTTCATTAATAAATGACCTCGTATGTAATCGTGAATACTTAGAAACTAATTCAACAGTTCATAGCATAAATACTCGTCAAGAAATGACTTTTATACTCCATCGGCAAGCCTAACATGCTATCAAAAAGGATCGCGTTATATGGCAGTAAAAATGTTGAATAGCCTCCTTATAGATATAAAAAATCAAACTCAAAACGTAAGATTACTTAGATTCAAAATAAAGATTTACCTAATTTCTCACGCCTTCTATTCTGTAGGTGAATTCATGACATTTAACAACGCTGCATGAATATTTCTATCTTGTATTAAGTATCGATACTAACCGCTTGTGTTGTAGTAGTATATTGTAAAACTCTTCTGTATCTAGTCTATTTCAACTAGACTGTGACTATAATTAAGACTTTGTAGTACTATTAAGATTTTTTAACATATTCCATATTTTAGCTGTGAAACAATGTACGATTACTATGGAATGTAAATAACTATAATATAATACAATACAATGCCAGAAAGCCAAACTCCTGACTGGTCTGCAACCAGCACTTTAGATGAGTAGGAGATGTTGCCGTCATAGCAGGGCAAACTGCTTTAACACAAGTAAGGAGCCAACAGCGGGAACCAATCAGAGAAGTTGCCACATTTGCAGGGCGTATAGTAACTTGTAACCCTGTGTGCGTGTATATACAGCACAGTTGATCCATTATGCATACAATTCCTGGAAGGTAGAAGATTAGTAGAATACCTAAATATGTATTTTCAACTCCGAAAATATTGCAAAATTCGATCAAGCAATTCTCTAACGGTCGTGTGAGACGAGAAAAATCAACAAGTCAAAAACATTGTTTAATAAGAGGAAAATTTTTCAATTCAAAACTTTCCGGATAATTTTCATCACTAATTCCTCGACTGGTATCCAAGTTCGACTGAAGGACGTCCGACGGCGTGAACCCGATTACCAGGGGGTCTTGTCATCTGGCGTTCCTGCTTGACCTAACAGGGAGCTTGACCCAAGCTCGTACGATATACCGTAACAAAACTTTTATGACATTTAATGTTATGAAATGAGGAGAAAGTTAAAAAAGAAATATGAGTAAGGTATATTATTTCATTTACAATGTTCTGCCCAAGAACAGGTCTTTCACGGCAAACCCAGCATTATCCAATCTTTCCTATTTTCTGCTTTCCTCTTTGTCTCCTCATATGATCCATATATCTTAATGTCGTCTATTTGATACCATGTAGTGGGTCCCTATCACCACGGCATGGCGCGTCGTCAGGTTGCGGATCGAGGAGACGGCCTCCAGATATGGAGGGTAGCTGTGAATATATTGAATAAGCAGTCGCGGACAGCCGATGAGGGGTGGTCCTCCAGCTTGAGGGTCGGGCGAAGGGCTAACAACCCATCACCGTAAAAAACAGCTTGTTACGATATCTTCAAATAAGTAAAAAATATAAATGATACTCGGGAGGAAATTAAACGCAGAATAAATATGGGAAATGCCTGTTATTATTCGGTTGAGAAGCTTTCATCATCCAGTCTGTTGTCAAAAAATCTGAAAATTAGAGTTTATAAAACAGTTATATTACCGGTTGTTCTTTATGGTTGTGAAATTTGGACTCTCACTTTGAGAGACGAACATAGGTTAAGGGTGTTTGAGAATAAGGTGCTTAGAAAAATATTTGGAACTAAAAGGGATGAAGTTACAGGAGAATGGAGAAAGTTACATAACACAGAACTGAACGCATTGTATTCTTCACCTGACATAATTAGGAACATTAAATCCAGACGTTTGAGATGGGCAGGGCATGTAGCACGTATGGGCGCATCCAGAAATGCATATAGAGTGTTAGTTGGGAGGCCTGAGGGAAAAAGACTTTTGGGGAGGCCGAGACGTAGATGGGAAGATAATATTAAAATGGATTTGAGGGATGTGGGATATGATAATACAGAGTGGATTAAACTTGCTCAGGATAGGGACCAACGGCGGGCTTATGTGAGGGCGGCAATGAACCTCCGGGTTCCTTAAAATCCAGTAAGTAAGTAAGTAAGTAAGTAAGTATGATTTGATATCTTCTTCTGCCAGGAACATTTCTCTCATTCACCATTCCATCCAGTGCAGCCTTCAGTAGGCAGTTTCTTCTCAACCTATGACCCGACCAATTCCTTTTTCTGTTGGTGATCAGTTTCAGTATCATTCTTGCTTCACCCACTCTTTACAACACAGATTCATTCCTTATTCTGTCTGTCCATTTCACACTCTCCTTTCTTCTCCATATCCATATTTCAAATGCTTCTAGTTGTTTCTCTTCACTTCGACGTGATGTCCATGTTTCTACCCCATACAATGCCACACTCCATACAAAGCACTTCTAGTCTTTTCCTTTGTTCTTTTTCAAGAAGTCCGCAGAAGATGTTCCTTTTTCTATTTAAAAGTTTCTTTGCCATTGATAACCTCATACTCATCCTCTTTCACAATAGCCCTGCCAAGACTGGAATTCGCTACCTGCTAGCATCATGGACTGTCGAAATGAAATTGAATTCAAACACAAACTTACTAGGCACTTGGTCAGTAATTGATTTCTTGTAAATAGTTTCCTTAATCTATCACAAAATATTTCAATATCCAGTAATTTCATCACTATACAATTTTGTCATTCTAGGTTTAATTTGTAATTCAGTAAATATAAAATATTCTTTGTTTTTCTATGATAAATTATCTAGCTTTAATTAGTCAGGTAATATTTTCGTACTTTGATTTTATTGTAATTGTAATTGTAAATTTAATACTAATTGTAATTTTATTTGTAATTGTAATTATAAATTTAATACTAATTGTAATTTTATTTGTAATTGTAATTGTAAATTTAATACTAATTGTAATTTTATTTGTAATTGTAATTGTAAATTTAATACTAATTGTAATTTTATTTGTAATTGTAACTGTAAATTTAATACTAATTGTAATGTTATTTGTAATTGTAATTGCAAATTTAATACTAATTGTAATGTTATTTGTAATTGTAATTGTAAATTTAATACTAATTGTAATTTTATTCGTAATTGTAACTAAATTTAATACTAATTGTAATTTTATTTGTAATTGTAATTGTAAATTTAATACTAATTGTAATTTTACTTGTAATTGTAATTGTAAATTTAATACTAATTGTAATGCTATTTGTAATTGTAATTGTAAATTTAATACTAATTGTAATGTTATTTGTAATTGTAATTGTAAATTTAATACTAATTGTAATTTTATTCTTCATATTATAGTTGGAATCTCCTGGTAGAGAGTCAGAGAAGACCTGATGGCCTTATCTCTACCAAGTTAAATAAATAAATACTACTAATACTACTACTACTAACCTCGTTTTGACTTCCTGGCATCAGCATATGAGTATGATCAATTGGATTTATAATGCTGAGAGAAGGGGAGATCTCCTTATCCTTGGTTCTTGTCCAGTTCAAGTATCACTTCCGTCGACGCCTGGAATCAAACCTGAGTTCTCTGGATGATAAACCAGCGCTGTAGCACTCAGCTACCAGAGAGGCAATTTGAAGCCTTGCTGTCAGACTGACCTCGCATTATTCCACGTGACAGTGACGAAGTTACCCATGAGGAGAACATGCATGAAAATAAATTAGTCCGGACTGCTATGAAAGAGGCAGCTGGAACGCCTATTCTCCATGCTGCACAAAATCTGCAATATCGGTCCATAGCGCTAGACAAAAGAAATACTGCACACTCATTATTCCTTTATGCAATTAATGCTGGAATTCGCCAACATTGTGGGCTATCACCTCTGTTATTCACAATTATATGAGTGCAATAGTTATGGAAGAATGGAAAGTGAAGCGTCACTGAAATGTAGTATTTGTAGTATTAGTAGTAATATTTATTTATTTAACCTGTTAGAGATAAGGCCGTCAGGCCTTCTCTGCCCCTCTGCCAGAGATTAAAACTATAATATGAACAATAGAATTACAATTAACATTAAATTTACAATTACAATTACAATAAAAATTAAAGTACGACAAGATTACCTGATTAATGAAAGCTAGACATTTTATCATAGAAGTTAAGAACAAAGAATATTTTTGTATTTACTGAATTCAAATTAAACCTACAATAACAAAAATCTATAGTAATGAAATTACCGGATATTACATTTCTCTGTAACAGAATTTTGTTAATTGATTTCATTTTAAAAATACGTCCGTTTGTTTGCAAGAAAGGAAATCAGAAAATTGTTATTAAATTTTAATTGTATATTTTACAAACGTAGGGACTAATATCAAAATTCTGTTACAGACAGTTTATAGACAATGCTCTTGCAAATACATTGCAAAAAACTGTTTGAATCTATGTTTAAAAACGGTTTAGATATATCGGTTTTAGTACAATTCTACATTGCGTATATATATATTTTTTTTAAATTTGGGCCCCCAAATATATTTTTTTTATTTTTATTTGGTTGAGTTGCCATAGCTATGAGCTCTCTACACAAAAATAGTAATATACGTTACAAGAGCGGTATGTTGACGTTTTCATGGTCGAGGAAAAGCTTGAAAAAGCGAAACGTAGTTGAGCTTTTTTAATTTCCGAAAACATGAAAACAAACATACCGCTCGTGTATCGTACATTATTTTGTGCGAAAATCGTTTATTACATACCTGAAAGACGAATTTCTAATTAGTTGCAATGAAATCTCCACGTTGGTTTCTGTTTAATGACGCCAACTTCGGAACACCAAAATATCTTTCTTCAACATTGTTGCTGTAAAATGTTTTCTGTGTTTACTATACTCCAGCAGGCCGTGATATACGTCTGTCTTTCCCCCAGTCTATAAATGCGAACTTAAAACAAACGGTAAGGTTAAGTAATGATTTATTTTTCATTTTAATATTTTTAACAATATTATTTATATAACATATTGCAGTAATAACATCGGCATCTGGAATCTCGTTGATTTTTTCACGTCTTCCTTAATGTTACTTGTATCAGGAATGCAATAAGTTTCGTGGAGTAGTAGACTTTACTTAATTTTTGCAAATATTTAAAAACAATAATTAACATTGCAATTTAGGTGAAATTGCAGTGGTAAGTTTCCAATTTATAATTATTACTATGTTAAACGTCTCTAAAAATAATATGTTAAAAGCCTAAAGCAGTAAAATGAATGTCGCGCTTAAGCGGTAAGAAGAGGGAAATTGTTATGTGTGTTACGTTGGGAATACTGAATGTGGTATTTCACACTTACCGCGTATTGGTTCTGTGCGGAAAACAAGCAAATACGCACGATCTCGCACAAAAATAATATTTTACACCAAATAGGAAAAAAGTTTTAAAAAATACCATCCTCTCCCCTTAATATTCCCAATTATGTCAGGTGACGAATACAAAGCGTGCTGTTCTGCGTTGTGTAACTTTCTCCATTCTCCTGTAACTTCATCCCACTTAGCCCCAAATATTTTCCTAAGCACCTTATTCTCAAACACTCTTAACCTCTGTTCCTCTCTCAAATTGAGAGTCCAAATTTCACAACCATACAGAACAACCGGTAATATAACTGTTTTATAAATTCTAACTTTCAGCTTTTTTGACGGTCAGCGCGTCTGGCCCGGGTTCGAATCCCGGTCGGGGCAAGTTACCTGATTGAGGTTTTTTCTGGGGTTTTCCCTCAACCCAATACGAGCAAATGCTGGGTAACTGTCGGTGCTGGACCCCGGACTCATTTCACCGCCATTATCACCTTCATTTCTTTCAGACGCTAAATAATCTAGATGTTGATACAGCGTCGTAAATTAACCCAATAAAAAAGCTTTTTTGAGAGCACACTGGATACAAAGGCTTCTCAGCCGAATAATAACAGGCATTTCCCATATTTATTCTACGTTTAATTCCCTCCCTATTCGCTATTTCATTTGCAAGAAATTCGTCCATTTCATTTCAAAACAGTTTCTCTAATAATAAGGGTAAGAATCAGAATCGTACAGAATAGTACTTCTCGGCTAAAACAGTGTTAACATTTAGGAGAAAAAATCTGAGAAAATTGTTCATTTGAGACTAATATTATGTTAGAATTTTTGTTGTGCTATATCCTAGGAATAAGTTGTTAAAATCTGCGCAATTATATTACTTCCATCCTATATACACGTTCCAGCGGCTCTACATCTTTCAGTAGAGATTATCAGTCGATTATGAAAAGTTGCAGTTGCTGTAGAACGTAGAATCTAACGACCTTTACTTTGTAGATTAGATTAATTTCTTGTCACAACACACACTAACTAAAACTTTGCTCCAAAACGGACATTACTTATAAAACATTGTCCACATTTTCATATTAAGGCTTTTATTGCTTTTATAACAGTTTAAAGAGGAATTTATAACGTACATTTAACTATCAGATAAACATTTTATTATTTTATTTAAGCTATTTAGACAGGAATGCTTAATATAACAGTTTCACTGTTAGTCACTGCACATATATACACGTTCCAGCGCTCTGTTTCTTTCAGTTGAAGTTATTCGCCAATTACGGAAAGTTACAGTTGCTGTAGCAACATATTATCAGCAATCTCTCTTCGAGATTCCAACACACTCGCAGTGCTATGCAAGCTTACATAGTCTGTGCAGGCTCGTATCTCAGTCTTCATTGCGAAGCTAGTTTCGCATATTCATACGATCGGAAAACATATTTACAAGCGAATGTAAAATTAGTATTCGCTTGCGAATAGCGAGCTGGTTATTCAGCACTCGAACCTAACGCATCATCAACATCAAACCTAAAATATTTACATTATAGCATTATGTACAAGCACTGTACATATATCGATTACTTAGTTTAATAGACATTCCCCAAGCCCCCCTTGCGCCTCCCTTCCCCGTTGCCTCTATAAATAGAATGTAGTGTAGATAGGTGGCACTGGGAAAATTCGATTCAGAGATAAACATGCATGGGTGGAAATCTATTTGGCGAAAAGTGGCGTGGACTCTAAATCTCCAGGAATGTTGACGGTTCAACAGGCCGTACAACACCACAATGCGCTGTGTGCATATCGTGTTTTGCGCCCTCCTCCATGTCAAATGGGCCGAGCCCGACTTCTTTACGGCGAGATCGTGGTGATGGGGCGAATAGTCGTGTTGGTACGCGCGTACACGGGATCCGATGTCCCTCTCCCCTCCAGCAAACGAGCAAAATCTGGAGAAGAACCTCATCAGTAATTGAGAATTATAACCTACCCGAGGTTGGCTTTAACGGGCCTATAAAATGCGGCCATCTCGCGCAGTTTCGAACCTCAAGTCGCAATGCCGAAGTCTTAGGGAATTGACCGCTGGCGCTACAGTGGCGCTGTGCTTGTAATGACGGCGATTAAAGTAAATGCCGAACTTGTAAACTTATTATGGGTGGAACAAGTGTGTTGAAATAGCCTTCAAGGAACAAGTTCAATGGGCAATGCAGGACAAGCAGAGCGGTGTAGGATATAAAACTATGTTTTCCTCTACACAAATTCTTCCGTCATACAAGCATTATAATAATTACAACTCTAGAGTGTAAACAACAAAGGTTGTAAGAGCTATTTTCACATTTTTTAAGTTGTTGCCAAAACAGACTGTGTAAAGATCGATAACTAAAGACTGTTTTCTTAGTCCCACAACATTGCAATGAGTGTATAAGTGGAATATACATTACATCACGTGTCCTTCAGTAGACACTCTGCTCACAAACACTAGTAACGCGCACTACAGGGTCACTCTACAACAGATTCCTTACTCCTTAATAAGTGCAATATGCTTCAGTTTAGCAATGTTTATAAAATTAAATTTTACAGCAAAAATTATTATAATATAGGTTTAAAGGACAGTACCAGTATTACATTTTTACCAGTGTTTTAACTTAAAATTTTACATAAAGATTATCGTAATATGGGCTTAAGCATTGCATTAAGAGAGGTACCTATGAAATAGTAACATTTTAAATTATTGTATAACAAAGATTATCGGAATATGGGCTTAAACATTGTATTACCTATGAAACAGTAATATTTTACATCTAAGATGATTGTAATATAGGCTTAAACATGTTTAGAGTAGTACCTCTGATACAGTAATATTTTAAGTTAAAATTTTACATCTGTGATGATCATAATATAGGCTTAAACATGTTAAGAGTAGTACCTCTGATACAGTAACATTTTAAGTTAAAATTTTGCATTTAAGATGATTGTGATATAGGCTTAAACATGTTAAGAGTAGTACCTCTGATACAGTAACATTTTAAGTTAAAATTTTATATCAAATATTGTGGTAATATAGGCTTAGACATGTTAAGAGTAGTGCCTCTGATACAGTAACATTTTAAGTTAAAATTTTACATCAGATATTGCTGTAATATAGGCTTAAACATGTTAAGAGTAGTGCCTCTGATACACTGACATTTTAAATTAAAATTTTACATCAGATATTGTTGTAATATAGGCTTAAACATGTTAAGAGTATTGCCTCCGATATAGTAACATTTTAAGTTAAAAATTTACGTGAAATATTATTGTAATATAGGCTTAAATATGTTAAGAAGTAGAGCTGCTGATTCAATAACATTTTAAGTTAAAATTTTACATCAAATATTATTGTAATATAAGGTTAAACATGTTAAAGAGTATTGCTGCTGATACAATAACATTTTAAGTTAAAATTTTACAGCAAACATTATTGTAATATAGGCTTAAACGTGTTTAAAGTAGTGTCTGTGTTACAGTAACATTTTAAGTTAAAATTTTACATCAAATGTTATTGTAATATAGGCTTAAATATGTTTAAAGTAGTGCCTCTGATACTGTAGCATTTTAAGTTAAAATTTTACATCAGATATTGTTGTAATATAGGCTTAAATATGTTAAGAGTAGTGCCTCTAATATAGTAACATTTTAAGTTAACATTTTACATTAAATATTGTTTTAATATAGGCTTAGACCTTTCATTAGTAGTTGTCTTGTGAAACAGTAATATTTTAAGTTAAAAGTTTACAGCAAACTCTTTGTTTATTTTTTCGTAATACACAACAAAACTCCGTCGTTGTTGCGGAAGTAGTCTGTTTAAATCGTAAAGCACCACGCGCCACTACTCTTCAAGTAATTTGGCTCATTGCACACACTTCGTACTCATTTAACTTTAAATAGTAGTGGATATGTTTAAACTGAAAGTACAAATATGTCTTAGATAATTTAGATAATCATATATTATGTCAGTAGTAATAGGTTACTTGGTTGGATAAAAATGTTTTTTGCCTGCCTGTCTGTTTTCTGCACTTACAACCTTTTATTGTTTACACTCTTCAACTGCAATGCTTACAAATTTTAATATAATTTTAAAAATTTCAACAGAACTTATATTGTAGTGTTTTGAAACTATTGTAATAAGATTTTTTTAGATAAATACATTATACATAGTGTATCAAAACTCAACGGCAGAGTTTCAGGAGGATAGGACCTGGACCTATTCCACCATTAAACCTTGCAATTTCGCAACATTTCACTGTTCAACTTTTGAAAAGTGAAAAGTCATTCTGTTCCTCCATGAATTAGAGACTGCTTTGCACTTTTCATTTCATTCTGCAAAGACTTCGCATGTCGTAGTCATTGCAACTCTATGTTGTTGAGCTCCATTTCCTAGCCAATGAATTAATTTGTTGATCTTTAGATGAAAAAGATAAACTTCTTTGGGTGATATTCATAGACATTTCGCAGCACGTGCTACGAGTGTACTAAGCTAGCCCCGGCTATCCACTGGTTACTAGTACAGAATTCAAATCATATCCTATCGCTAACACTGGTTTATGAATACGAAAAACGCTGATAATCCACCGAAAGCCCGCGCTAAAAATGTCTATGAATACGGTTTGTGTTTTGGTTCTAGACTAGGCCCACAGAATTGAGAAGACTTGGACTATGTAAAATTACCCTGTTTTCTGTACTCTCTTTTTTTTTTTTTTGAACGATTCTTCGTCACTTGAATCACTTATTACTACATTCTCTCTTCTTATCATATTTATTCTCTAAATTATTTTGAATCCAAAGCAAAAATATACTGAATGTAATGAATTTAATCTTAGTGGCAAAGAGACTTGGTTCTTTACAAAAATCCAGTTCACTTTTCAACAAATCACTATGCACTTTTAAAAATTACTGTAATGGTGGAACAAAAGTAATAATATATTTAAAAACGTTTCCTGTACTTTTCCTTTTTACTTTTAAGTTTGCGAATCAGTTTAAAAAGTGATAGTGAAACAGAAACTGCAATGAAAAGTGCAAACTGCAAAGTGAAAAGTTCAGTGGTGCACCTATTTGTATCAGGGCTGAGGAATGATGGCCGCCCATCTGTCAATATCGGATTCACGAATGCCACCCAGGCCATCTGTCGGACTTCAGTAATCATCACATATATAGAGCGCACAATGTGCCAAATCATGCCAAAAGTATGTGTATTATATTTATTTTATAAAATTCACATATGAGCGTGTTTGAGTCTCCGACTCTATAGAAGGCACACACACACAAACACACACACACACACGTTTCATTTCCCCAGTCTAATATCATATATGCCGCTTTTTCAAAATATCAGCTCTTTTCGTTTGATATGTCTGCTATCCCTGTTTTATTGTTTTAGTAGGGTCTAATAATTATTTTTACGGGATAGTGTAGTCAGCCCCACGTTTTACCTCAAACTGGAGGACCAGACTGTCTCTTTCTGTCTGGGTCATCACCTCTGACATGTCTGGTATATGAGACCCTGTCAATAATCGTTCTGTCTCCGGCTTAGCTCTCGAGGTCACTCGACCACACAAGCCTCGCCACCACTCAATGGTAGAGATACCTGCAGGCGGATAATTATGCATATAGCAATGGATTGCTCCGACATCTATGCCCAGCCTTTCCATTTATCTCTTCAGCTTGTACGCAAGAAACAAAATAGAATACCTTTCGAGTTGATTTCGAGGTCATCGTGATATTTTATTTTTAATTTCAAAGAAATAACTCTTAATATGTTACTAAAATTATTATATTATATGTGAATCATTTTCGGATTAATTAATTTATGGATAACTTACAACATTGTGGTCCAAATATCTTTCTATCAACGAAAATAAAACCATAATTATTCCATTCTCATTATCTGAAAAATGTAACAAACCTCCTACATCTATATTAAGTATTAAATTACATAATTCTGATTGTTGTTTTATACAGTGTAAATGTCCGATTATTAAAGAGTCCTCTGAAGTTAAGTATTTAGGCATAATTTTCGATAATCATTTAAAATGGAACCAACACATTAATTACCTTTGTAATAAATTACGTAAAATAGTATATTATTTTGTTTTATTGAGGAATTACTTGTCAATAAGTTTATTACGTACAATATATTTAACTTTATTTCAATCGGTAATTATGTATATAATTATAGGATGGGGTAGCTCATTTAAATCCAATTTTAATCCACTTTATTTATTACAGAAGAAAATAATTAAAATATGTCTTCGTAAACCTAATGTACTTAACGTAAGACAAATTTATTATATTGTATTAATAAAATTCATACATAAAAATCGAAATAATTTTGAATTGTATTCTCATTGTTATGAAACAAGAGGTATGCATTCTTTAAGATTGTTTGAACCAAAATGCAACACTGTTACAGTATTTAACCATAGTAGTAATTTAGGCCCAAGAATACGAGTATATAACAAATTTATATTTAAATAACCTAATCTTGTCAATTCTAATAGTTCCAGTATTAAATTTAAAAAGTTATGTATGGATTTTATAAAAATTGAAAAATTGTGAATTGAAATTTATATACTATAATTGCATAGTAGACATGAGACAAATTGTATTGTATAATTATTAATTTCAATTCAGGAATCCGCCCCTGAGCTCGAGTTCTACTCTTTCAGGAGCGAGCTAGAGTTTTTCTGTAGATATTATATTTTATGTTACAATTATTAGAAAAATAATAAATAAATAAATAAAATGGCGGCCCGTGTTCGGTAATAAACTGCACCATCGAACTCAAAATCACCGGAAACTGGTACAATTCTTCGAAGACTTGATATGTACTCGTATACTGACATACGTTGGCTTCGTGCCGAAAAAAATGTAACCAGTTTTTAACGCCAGAAGAGCGTTGCCTCAATTTTGCAAGAACATTTAATGTCTGTAAATTTTATTTACGAACAATATCGTTGTGTATATTAGCTTTTCTGACTGCCCTCACATAACATCTGCGCATAATTAATTTGAGACGTCAAGGTGAGAAACAGAACATCAAAGAGCTTATGAGTCACTTTGTTTCGTTGCGGAAAAATCCAATCTTATTTAAAGAGGATATGTCTAAGAATGACACAAAGCATTTAAAATTCTGAGTGTGAGGATACTGATTTTTCTCCGTTTACTGAATATGTGGCAGATATTCAGAAGGAATTTGCTTTAGTGTTTTCTGATTTTGATGAACTACAACGTAGATTTCTTCTCTTTAATAATCCTACGCAAGCATCTACCACTGATGAGGTTCCAGATCTGTAGATGGAGCTATGTAACCTACAAAATGGCAGTTATCAATAACAGATTTTCAGCCCAATGATACGTGGAGACTAGTCAACAAGTAACAGGATCCATACTTGAGAAATTTAGTTTTGAAAATATAATTGCAATCCATGTTTGGCAGCACATACTAGCCTAAGTATGGCAATGTACATTTTCTACCATTAAACTGAAAAAATTAAGCACGAGAACAAAATTATCACAAGATTAATTTATTGGAATCGTCGCTGCGGATTGCCACTAAACAAATCGAATGTATATACGGATCTATATAGTAAAAAAAAAAGCTCTATTTTCTCACTAAATCTATCTTATTGTTGTCTTTGCTTCTTTGAGTTTATAAAATATAAGTCCAAATAGTTTTACGCGTAATATTTCATTTCATTTTCTAATAATTAAAAATTTTCCTTACAAGAGGCTTTTAGAGAACCCGGAGGTTCATTGCCGCCCTCACATAAGCCCGCTATCGGTTCCAATCCTAAGTAAGATTAATCCAGTCCCTACCATCATATCCCACCTCCCTCAAATCCATTTTAATATTATTCTCCAATCTATATCTCGGTCTCCCCAAAGGTATTTTTCCATCCGGCTTCCCAATTAACACTCTATATGCATTTCATGATTCTCACATACGTGCTACATGCCCTGCCTATCTCAAACGTCCGGATTTAATGTTCCTATTGTGTTAGGTGAAGAATATAATGCTGTGTAATTTCATCCATTCTACTGTAACTTCATCCCTCTTAGTCCCAAATATTTTTCTAAGAACCTTATTCTCCAATACTCTTAACCTCTGTTCCTCTCTCAAAGTGAGAGTCCAAGATACACAGCCATACAGAACAATCGGTAATATAACTGTTTTATAAATTCTGACGTTTAGTTTTTTTTTCAGTAGACTAGATGACAAAAGCTTCTCGTCCGATTAATAGCAAGCATTTTTCATATTTATTTTGGATTTAATTTCCTCTCGGCTGTAATTTATATTTGTTACTGTTGCTCCAGAGTATCTGAATTTTTCCACCTCTTCAAAGGAGAAATTTCCAATTTTTATATTTCCATTTCGTATTATGTTGTGATGACGAGACGTAATCATATTAATTTAATATTACTATTTCATTTCAGCCCGCGAATTAATTTACAAAGTGTCATCTGACCTTACAACAAAAAAACAGTTTGACCACAGTGTTTTAGATTAACACCGTTTTCTAAAAGAAAAGTTTCGTGTGTCTAAATTTACTACCCGTTTTATAGAAACAAAATTTCCTCAGTTTAAACATCCGTTAGGACCTTCTAGCGGTACGCTGATTTAAGGAATCTTTCTGGGAGTTTGATTCATTTCCCCTTCCAGTTAAATTATTCTGTAATCAATGAAAATGTCTCACTCTGTTGACAGTGGAACAGTCAAGCCATTTATGCCGAATTTCCCGGGACAGTCGTTAATTGAAATTCATCTGAGTAAATATTTTGCTACGATGTGCATAATCCGCTCTTACAGTGGAACATTCCGTATTCTGTGGCATCTGTTAGCTAGGCTATCTCGCTCTAAATTCCCTTTCTCGACAGCGATCCAGGCAGGTAAACTTACTTGAAGTATTCGCCGCTACTGTTCCCTTCCTCTACTACCTAACATCTTTCTCTTCTTATGCTTGACTTTATAAACGTCATTGTTTGTGGTAATTTCGAGATCCCTGACAGAAAATTAGAAATTGGAATGAAGCATTTTGCAGTTTAAAAAATGTCTTAATCAAACGTTCCAATCCAAGTGATGTCTTTTTTCTTTCCTGTAAACTTTTCTAATTTACTTTTTAGAGTTCCTCTGATCTGATAACGAATCTATTATAGAATCCATTATATTTAGTTCTATAAAATCAATTGTTTGCCTTTTTAATATCCATGATAATTAATCTTCCGTTATGCATTTGGGTCATAAGAAATTCTACAACCAGCTGTTCTACCGTTGAGATGCTTCGTAGCCAATATCTTTATTGAATTCGCTTTGTGACGTGGTGCAAAACTTCCCCGAAATTATTGAAATTGTTAGTTACACTATAAGCGACATTCATTATATTAATAGTAACGGTAAACATGATCAATTGTCAAAGGTAATGCATCAGAAACGTGAAACTCGTTCATACTAACAAAATACACATACCGCTAATAAAAGAAGTGTCGTTACAGACAGAACAAATAATCGTCCTCACAAACCTTTTATCAACATAAACAAAACAAATCTACTTAGCTATATGGCATTTCTGTAGCGAATACAATAGACTTAACCTTCAAACAACATGAATTAAGGCTAATAAGAAGTGTATGTAATATTTTTCTTTATTGTCAACTACAGAAGTTGCTTCGGTAAATTTAATCACAGGCATGAAATAGGCTGAACTTAAAACACCTTCATATCGCTGCAGTATTTTGTAATTCTATCAACCTGTGACAAATCATAATTATATACACGAATTATTTTGTGACATTAACATAAACCTAGCAAAATAAAATACTGCAGTAACTGTGACGACTTCACTTTTATGTAGAGAAAATGAATCTAGTTTATAATTTTTTTTTTTTTGAGTATGCAATGGTTCGTAATTCTGTTAACGTATGGAATACAGAAGTTTATAATTCTGTCAACATTTTCAGTAATTTTTAATTTTGTTAATATATGCAGTAATTTTTTATTCTGTAACCCGACACTCTCTCTACTTTTGCTCAACGTATGCTTGCGTTTATATTTTCTTGCTCCACGCGTGTAAATCCATGTCTTATTTTTTCTTGTTCCGTATGTGTAAATCTGAACCTCACTATTATTGTTCTACATGTGCAAATTTACATCCCTCTTCTCTTGTTCTACATGTATAACACTATATTTCTACACGTATAAACCTGATAACTTATTCCACCTTTTCTCTACGTGTGCAAAGTTGCGTCTGACTTCTCTTGTTCCAGGCATGTAAATCTACGTCTCACTTGTATTATTTTATATGTGTAAATCTGAACCTCACTGTTCTTCTCGTACACAAACAAATTTAAATTTTTCTCATGTATTTTCTATACGTGTAACACTAAACTCTGTCCTTGAATTGTACGTGCAAATTTGCGTTTCTCATCTTTGTTATACACGTGTAAAGCCCGATACTCTCTACTTTGCTGTAAGTGTGCAAACTTGCGTTTATATTCTCTTGCTCCACGCGTGTAAATCTACGTCTCAATTGTCTTGTTCTGTTAGTGTAAATATAGGTCTTATATTTCTCTTCTATATGTGTAAATATGAGTCTTATTCCTTTTCTACGTGTGCAAATTTGCGTTTCTCTTCTCTTGTTCTACATGTGTAAACCCGATATTTTCTACTCTTGCTCTACGTATACAAATTTGTGCTTATCTTATCCTGCTTCACGCGCGTAAATCTACGTCTTACTTTTCTTGTCCTATATGTGTAAATTCGAGAATAACAATTCTTCTTCTACATGCGCAAATTTGCGTTTTGTCTTCTCTTATTCTAGAGGCTACGTGATAACCCGATATCCTCAACCTCAGCTTTTTCTCTTCGCTTACAAACTTGTGTTTATCTTCTCTTGCCGAACGTGTGTAAATCTAAGTCTTGCATTTCTTGTTCTGTATATGTAAATCTGAGCCTCATTTTTGCTTGTTTTACAGTATATGCGCAAATTTGCGTTTTTCTTCTCTAGTTCTACATAAGTAAACTCGATACTCTCTGCTTTTGCTCTACGTGTGCAAACTTGTGTTTATATTCTCTTACTTCAAGCGTTTAAATCTGTCTTACTTTTCTTGTTCTATATGTGTAAATTTGAGCCTCGCTATTCTTGTTTTATGGGTGCAAACTTCCGCTATCTTCTCTTGCTTCATGCGTGTATATATACTTCTTAATTTCCTTATTCTGTAGCCTATGTCTATATATACGTCTTACATTTCTTATTCTATATGTGTAAATGAGCCTCACTGTTGTTGTTCTACGTGTGCAAACTTCCGTTATGTTCTCTTGCTCCACGCGTGTATATCTACTTCTTAATTTCCTTATTCTGTAGCCTATGTGTAAATCTATGTCTTACATTTCTTGTTCTGTCTGTGTAAATTTGAGCCTCACTATTCTTGTTCTACATGTGCAAACTTCCGTTATCTTCTCTTGCTCCAAGCGTGTATATATATATATATATATATCTACTTCTTAATTTCCTTATTCTGTAACCTGCGTGTAAATCTACGTCTTACATCTCTTGTTTTATGTGTGTAAATTTGAGCCTCGCTATTCTTGTTCTACATGTACAAATTTGCGTTTCTCTTCTCTTTTTCTACACGTGTAAACCCGATACTCTCAGCTTTTGCTCTACGTGTGCAACCTTGTGTTTATCTTCTGTTACTTCAAGCGTGTAAATCTATGTCTTACATTTCTTGTTCTGTCTGTGTAAATTTGAGCCTCACTATTTTTGTTCCACGTGTACAAACTTTCGTTATCTTCTCTTGCTCCACGCGTGTATATCTACTTATTAATTTCCTTATTCTGTAGCCTATGTGTAAATCTACGTCTTACATTTCTTGTTCTATGTGTGTAAATTTGAGCCTCACTATTCTTGTTCTACATATATAAATTTGCGTTTCTCTTCTCTTGTTCTACACGTGTAACACTAAGTTCTCTATCCTTGTTTTACGTGTACAAACTTGCGTTTCTCTTCTCTTGTTGCACATATGTAAACCTGTCTCTCTCTTGTCACGTTGCACACGTCTAAACCTGCATACTTCTTCCCTTGTTGCAGGGCCATGGAACAGGTGCTCGGACTCCTGTTGCTGCTGCTGCTGGCCGCGGTGGATCCTCTCCTGGGTCTGGAGCAGAGGTTCGCCATGGAGCCACAGGACCAGACGGCGATAGTTGGCAGTCGCGTCACGTTACCTTGCAGAGTTATCAATAAAACCGGGATGCTCCAGTGGACGAAAGACGACTTCGGGCTCGGGACGCACAGAAATCTTTCCGGCTTCGACCGATATTCTATGATCGGAAGCGACGAGGAAGGTAAGTCAGAGCTAATTATTGTTCGCTTCCCAGTTCTGCGTTCCCATCCCTTACGTGATGTCATACAATATCGAGGACACTCCGACTGGTGGGGGTGATAGATTTAGTATGAAGTGGATTCTAGTTTAAACTGATTATTAAAGTGTAACAATTTTTTTAGTATTTTGTTGAGAACATTAATTGACAAGCATGAATAAACTTGTAACTTCTTAATTCTAATAATGTGTATATTATTCTTTCGATTTAATTAATGTTTTAATTTGCTCCTGAAAGCTAACAGTGAGTGATATGCATTATTTTTTTAATTAAGGCAGTATCATATTTCTTGCTTTTATCTTCGAAAATCCCACGTGGTCACTTTCTCTCCTCATAGCTAAAAATTATTTTTATTTACCACGTAGAATACATCTTTCCCCGCATCCGTTTCGAGATGTGTGGTGAAAAAAAGAATTTAAAATACGTACTGTAACAACACTATGAGCCACAGAACAGTGCTAAAGTTATTAGTAGTAGGCCAAGACTAAATGAACATTGCGTGAGTGAACCATAGGACATGAGGGCGCCAAAGTTGGGTACAACATCAGCCGTACAGCGCGAGCTCTCTCAGTAATATCTCGGTATCGAGAGCAGTTACAGACATGTGCGACCACTCGTTTCATTCTTAATCGCGAGCTCTGCATTATTAAAGTGATAACCGACATGTACGTTACACTTTGAGTGAACCATAGTGAAAAAATTGTTGTGAGCTGGGACTATTTTGAAACGTCGCCTAAAATAAAGAGAAAATGTATTGGATGCCCTTCATTAATTACTTCTCTTATGATAAATCCATATTTTTCATCTGTAAATCGAAACAAAAGTAAAACATTTAAACAAACACAACTGTAGTTTCATTCTCGAAACTGGGTGACGGTGATTCTATCTTATAGAACAGACATTTTTTAAACAGGGGTGAGATTTTCTGCGGTGAAATTGATAATAATGACATGCTATTTTGGTGAGATGAGACCAAGAATTTGACTTGTGATAACCATACCTGTTATTTGCGTCAAAATCGAGAAATAACGCTCTTATTTAAGAACACGATAGGAACTGTGAGGTTATCTGCTGTGTGATTGGTGATAGACAAACGGTATTTTGGCAAGATATCGAGAATTTACCATGAGATTATCTAATATTTCCCTTACAACTAGAGAATAAATAAATTCTTCGACTCTATGTCATCTGTGAGGTTATCTACGATGGAATTCGTAATGGAGTAAAGGTATTTTGGTTAGATCAGACGAAGGATTTAACCTGAGGTAACCAAATATTTGCCTTACAGTTGGAGGATAAATCGATACTTTTTTGTGTGATTAATATATTTATAGCGAAACATTTTAAAAGCTTCTTTTTATATTTTATTTCACCATTTTGGTTGTTTTGTGTTATTTTAATATGTGAATGTAATTTTATACACACGAAAACTCAGAGAAAATTCAACTATACATAAGTTTATGAGTATATTCTGAATATTTTAAGGTTGTACGACAAAATTTGTGACGCAAGCATAATTTTATACATATGACAATGTAAAAAGCGAGGAAGTAGCATGCAAACATATCATCATGATATACTGACCTTGGAATAGCTCTGCGTTATATGACACGCCCTATAAAAATGACCGCAGTAAAAAATTAACCATACGTTATAAAAGATGAAACTTTGGAATATTTATTTCGAGTGTAGGTACTATAGTTTTAGCTTATGAATTTTTTATTTCGCCATTTTTGTTTCTTTATGTAATATTAACTTGTCAGACATTCACCAATTATAATTGACACTAAAAGGCAGACAAAATTCAAATATTCATACATTAATGAACATATTCTGAATAACTCAAGGTGATACGATAAAGTTTGTGACGCGAGGATCATTTTATACGCTTGAAAAAAAAATGGAAGGCGAGAAAATTGTATGCAAACATAACACCATGTACTAAACTTAGAATATCCCTATACTATACTGTATGTTACCCACACAGCGTATAAAAATGACGATATATTATGAATAGAGATTGTACATTTTAACAAATTGAAATTAAAAATTTAGCATATTAGAAATCATAATTAGCATTTTATAGCACTTTTAATGTTATAATTTAGCCTTTTGTAATGTTTTTGGATGGAACACTTTTTTATGAGAAGTTTGGTGGTAGAAATACAGTCGTAGAAATTCAATGTCATCAATGTGTTCAAGGGGCAGTTACACTATTCGCCTGCAAAAATGTAGTGAAATTAATTCTTTTATAGCTCAGCTACTATAAAAGCTATACGAACGAAACTTTTTCATGCTTAATATACATAAATTACACTTTATAAAACACTATGCAGAAAATTAAAATAGCTAATAATTACCCGTAAAGATAATGTCAAATTTGGGTAACTATTTTTACAACCGTAAAACATTTGCATAATAAAATCTAAAATTAAATATCTGCATGAATCTATTATTGGTATGTTTTAAAGACCTACATCAACAACACAGTCTAGAAGTTTTCCCCAGTCGTGGGACTGAAGCCGGATGGTCTATGGCGAGTCCTTGGCATCAACCCCTTTGATTTGATTACCCCCTTTGATTTGATTACCTGGTTGGGTTTTTCCGAAGTTTCCCCCACCGAAAAGGCAAATGCCGGGTAATGCGAATCCTCGGACCTCATCTCATCTCACTACATCTCGCCAAAATGTAAAAAAATTGTACAAAATTGTAAAAATTGTAGAAAATTACTAAATTGTAAAACTATAAAAATTTGTAAAAATTGTAATTGTAATATTGTGAAATGTTGACATGTTCCACATCTTAAAGCTTCAATGCTCATGTAAGATCTATGGAATAAAATAAATGAATGAATGAATGAATGAATTACCTATTCGCTCAGGAAATATTTTTTTTAATAAATAATTTTAGAAAATCTAACATTGAAAGCAAGGTTGCGGGTTCGATCCCGGGCCAGGTCGATGGCATTTAAGTGTGCTTAAATGCGACAGGCTCATGTCAGTAGATTTACTGTCATGTAAAAGAACTCCTGCGGGACAAAATTCCGGCACATCCGGCGACGCTGATATAACCTCTGCAGTTGCGAGCGTCGTTAAATAAAACATAACATTAACATTCTAATACTGAAAGTAACTATTAAGGAAAAAAAAATTCCTAAAGGAATAGGTAAAATATCCTAGACGGTGTTGTTGATATAAGTCTTTAAATCATTCCAGTAATAGTATCATGCAGATATTTAATAATTGTAGATTTATAGTGTAAATGCTTTGTTGTAAAAAAATATGAAAATTTGATAATATTTTACAGGTAAACTTATTAGCTATCTTAATATTCTTAATAGTGTTTATAAAGTATAATATATGTATATTAAGCATGAAAAGGTTTGTTCATTTAGTTTTTATAGTAGCTGACAAGCAAACATTCACATGGGGGCAGATAAAAGAAGTTAAATTTTCTTTTTCCACCATGTTAATAATGTCAAAACAAGTACTTATACAAATTTTGGTCACTCCACCGCAATTACGAGGCTTTCCAGAAAGTGCTTTTCCCTGGGACCGTTTACAAAACAAAAGCACAATTTCATGGTAAGATTTATTGAAACTGATACAGCAATTGTTCCGCTATTTTTCAACATATTCCTCACTCGAATTGAGACATTTGTTATATCTCACATAAGCCGATTATCGGTCCCTATCCTGAGAAACATTAATCCAGTCTCTGGCATAATATCTCACCTCTCTCAAATCCATTTTAATATTATCTTCCCATCTACGTCTCGGATTACACAAAGGTCTTTTTCCCTCAGGTCTCCCAACTAACACTCTATATGCATTTCTGGATTCACCCATACGTGCTACATGCCCAGCCCATCTCAAACGTCTGAATTTAATGTTCCTAATTATTTTAGGTGAAGAATACAATGCGTGCAGTTCTGCGTTGTGTAAATTTCTCCATTCTCCTGTAACTTCATCCCTCTTAGACCCAAATATTTTCCTAAGTACCTTATTCTCGAACATCCTTAACCTCAGTTCCTCTCTCAAAGTGAGAGTCAACATTCCACAACCATACAAAACAACCAGTATTGTATTGTATTTATTAACATTCCATGGTATTCATACATTGCTTCACAGGTAGAATATGGAACAAGTCAAAAAACTTAATACTATTATAAAATCTTAATCTATAGTCACAGTCTAGATGAAATATATACAGAAGAGATTTACAATATAGTCTACTAGTACAACGCAAAGTTTTAGTATCAATTTCATGAAGCGTTATTGAATGTCATGAATTCACCTACAGAATAGAAGGCGTGAGAAATTAGGTACTTCTTTAATTTGGCCCTAAGTAATCTTATGTTTTTAGTTTCATTTTTTATATCGATAGGGAGACTATTAAAAATTTTACTGCCATATAACGCACTCCGTTTTGATAGGTAATATAATTATTTTAAAAATTCTAACTTTCGATATTTTTAAAGCAGAGTAGATGACAAAAACTTCTCAACCGAATAATAGCATGCACTTCTCATATTTATTCTGCGTTTAATTTTCTTTCTAGTGATATTTATATTTGTTACTGTTGCTCCAATATATTTGAGTTTTTCCACCTTTCCAAAGGATAAATTTTCAATTTTTATATTTTCATTTCTTACTATGTTCTGGTTGCGAGACATAATCGTAATACTTTATTTCTCCGGGATTTAGTTCCCAATCTACTGGTATCTCATTACTTGCTTCAAGTAAAATTCTCGTGTTTTTCCGTAGTATTTTGTGGATTTTTTCCTAACATATTTACGTCATCCGCATAAACAAGTGAGAGAAAAATATTGGAGCATTTTTAAGAATGAAACTGGAAAACTGATAATTTTGACGAAAATGTAGGAATTCTCTTATGCAACTATGCTATATTGAAAATTTTAAGAATTAAACATTCCCTGCACGCTTCATATAGCGATTGTCTTTGTGAGTTTAACTTCTTGTTATTGGGATTAACAGAGACTTGAGCACGACCTCTTACTACAAGCATAGAGGTCCACTAGGTGAGCCTCTTCAGCTGCATTATGGGAATGACTTCTATTAACATTTGTTGCGGTCACTTGAAGCACTCTGGTGGTCAGGATTTGGACCAGGGGCCGACAATTGAATTTCCTGCGCTATAGGGTGGCACAGCACAGCAAAATCCGCGAGTGGACGGTTCGGGGCGCTTCTGCAACGCCGGGTTCAGCGAGTCGCTGATCACCACATTCTCATTCGCAGCGCGTGGGCCCGGACGTGACGTGGCGTCTCCGCGCCAAGATATTCTTCCGCTGTGCGGTCCAACTCATTTGCTAACATGATGGAGATAATAAAATGCTAGTCCGTGTTGTGGCAGTGGAACGGCTGTATACATCGCGTTTGCAGTCTTGAGCACGTATGCCTTTACATGTTGAGCCTGTGTGGGAAGAAGAGCAAACAAGAATTTACAAAAAATAAACGTCCCTCGTGGGCTTCTTAAACGAGTAATGTCCTTAGTTGGGATTTCTAGGAGCCGTTTGTCACAGCTAAGTGCCAAACGTGTCTGTAGGTCAATGAAATGCTCTAGAAAGAACTTGCGTTACGCCAGAGGTCACTGAGCGATTATAACTTCAACGAACGTATCTTCGATTTCATATAGACATTCAGTTATATCACATTCTAGTATATACAGTCACGAAGCTCAATACTTACTAAATATGCAAACATAGGCAGTTGAAATACGCCTCCATAGATAGTTTCTCACCACCAGGATCGCTACTATCGCCTCATCACAGACCCTTTCCCCAGCAGACGATAAAATGTATTGTACTTTCGATATCGTATTCTTTTGGAAAAGATTAACACATTCCTTCCACTTTTGAAATATGAAACACATAAGGTTTATATATTATTTTCATAAGGCATATATTATATTTTATAAAGTTACCTTCCTGGATCTTTCGGAAGAAGGATAACTCGACCTCTTTTTCTTACAATATTTATAGAACCACAAACGTCTCCTTGTCCCATATTATTATTCAAATTATTGTATTTAGTCATTTACAGTTATTACAACCGATAACGAACATTTCACAGTTATTTTGTTATTCTGTGGTGTACACAACTTTTCACAACAAAGCGAAATACGACACAGTCAATGCCTTTTCGATCTAGACCAGGCCGTAATGTATGTTCGGGTTTTCTGTTTCCGTGTATGCAGCTCAGTGAAATATATTATAACTTTATTGCGTATCATTGCTAAGTTTTATTTAGTGTAATGTGTCCAAAAGTTCTGTTTACTTCTTATTGCATAATATGTTGCAGAAATAATTACAAAACTGTGTTATTCTAATGTGAAGAGAATTTTACGTGTTAACATAATCTGTTCGCAACGACATTTTAAGTTTAGATGTAAGCTATTTTGAGGTACAATAAAAACGAATTTATATTGTGATTCTAATTTAGCACATCTACCTTCCTTAATTGTAGACAGAAAATTTACCATACCACTCCTATGAAATTAGTGTACGTACGATTGTGTTACTTCGTCTCTTAGGTAGTAGATAAATACAATAATTCAGTACTCAATTGTAGTATTAAAATACAGACACATAGAATGTGACGGGTGTCATACATGACATTATGTTTAATTATAATGTATAATTGCGAATTTAGGAATATAAGTTAAATATAGTAAACATAACCTATAATTTTCATATGAATGGCAAGGCATTGGAGATCACTAAATTTAGACAGAAATGGGCAACTGGTACAGTAAACATAACCTATAATTTCAACATATCTAAATATCCGTGCGGTGCGATTGAAAATTATTGAATCGTGCGTAAATGAATGTACAAGAATTTCGCAATATTTAATCGAAATAAAGGCAGGTATTACACATATGAACAACGCAATTTTCACACCATAAATAATATTACATCTTAACTCGCAAGTGAATTATGTCTGAAGTGTCTCATAATCATTGTTTTAAATTTTATTAATGGAATTACACTACATTTTGGAGAAACATATGTTACTGTTTCTGCATTCCAATTAATTTCTATGGTTGAAACGCCGCCCTTCGTGATCGGGTTAAACGAGTTACATGGTCTGCCTTACGGCCTGTATTAGATCACGATGGCTGTGACACAGTCTATTGTTCCTAGTACTCACAGCGCTCTAAGCGGCTAGCAACTACCGGGACAAATGCAAAAAATCACCCCAAGCTTCGTGATTGTATATAGTAGACTGTGGTTATATCGTATTACAGGTCTATACTCTTATTGAACTGGCTTTGCAACCGCATGTTACAATTTAATGTTACTGATTTTTAAGTGTATCTAATATTTTTCCAGTTACGGCCTAAAACATAAGAATGTGTCAATTTACTTGGTCCTTTAACCAATATGCCAGAATATTTCACGGAATGGCAAATTTTATGTGTAGAGTGAAGAATAATATGGCATATCTCCTCAATGAATTGACCAATGTTCATGAAACAAGTTCTGAGTATATTACATGTATCTTACTTACATTATCAGAAATAGTGAGGAGTGTAGTGCTGAAAAGTACTTGTGCATGTATGAACATATATCATACTCGTGGGTTTTAGTTCGAACTTAGGGTTAAGATGCAAATTAGATTTACTTTAAATGTTATTTTAAATGATCGTTAATATTATTATACTATATTGTTATTATTATTTATTATTACCTTTACTTATTAATATTATTATTATTTATTATTATTATTAATTGTGTTTATTATTAATAGTCATTATTGAGTATAATTAGTTACCACCATAGACGAAAAAGATTAGATTTAGACTTAGGCCTACATTATACTTTAAATTACGTCAATATCTATTTTATTACAAAATAATTATGAAAAAACTTAATAATAATAATAATAATAATAATAATAATAATAATAATAATAATAATAATATAATTTAGTTAGCTGTTTATAAAAAAATGTCACGTAGGTCTAATTTATATTCTGTATATTCGACATTAATTCCGTATCACTGAAGGAAGATGGGAAAATGAAATTGACAATAAGATCGTTCAAACATAGCTTTATTTAGAACCGTACATGTCGAAATATGCGGCTATCAGTAACAGAATGTCTTTACGACAATAAAGAAAAGTGTGGTTCCTGTGACCGAGTTATGTTAATTCATTGTCTCCGCCAAAATGCATTGTGTAAGCTCTGATACAGGGTTCAGATCGGAATATCTGATTACCTGTCATCTATTTCGCAAGTTAGTTCAATGTCTTTTCTTGCCCTGGACGGCTAGTAGCGCAGTTTCCCTTTCAGTTGGCTCCGTGAATGAATTACAAACTCTCTGGCTCGTGAACGAAACACCTCACGATTCCTTTTTATATCAGACGGAAACTTTACCTGCCTGAACTTTTCAGAGTCCAGAGTTCGACAAAGAATAGACTAAAATCCTCATACTATAGCTATGAACTTCAAGAGCAGATGTATGCAGGTAATACTTATTTCCAGAACCGGTTTTTTCTTTTTTGTCATCAGCGATAGACGCGAAATCTGGCAGAGAACACGTGAAGAGGTATGTGCAGTTTTTGTCATGAATTTGTCTAATTTCTGTAACATAAGCGAAAAGTATTGTTTCATAGAAGTACAGTATCTTAGTTTACAGTATTCCTGCACTAAGGATAAAATATCGCATCGGAGCACATTAACCGTGTAATTGTACTTTTACATTATCAAAGATCACAGAGTAAAAAAATAACGTTAATCTGAAACTCACCAGTTTTACCTGATGCTTCTTTTATTTTCGTTTGATAAAATTTACAAACTATGTTGGAAGTAGCCAGAAATTTGAAGTCTGAAGCATGGGATTTCGAATATTTGTCTAGAATTTAGTTGTTTGCTGAATATTTGTATAAATTTTAGTTGTTTACCCAATATTTGCATAGATTTTAGTTGTTTGCTCAATATTTGTCTACATTTTAGTTGTTTGCTGAATATTTGTCTAGATTTTAGTTATTTGCTGAATATTTTTCTAAATTTTAGTTGTTTGCTAGCATTTGTCTAGATTTCAGTTGTTTCCTGAATATTTGTGTAGATTTTAGTTGTTTTCTGAATAAGTTATTTGCCTAAATTTTAGTTATTTGCTGAATATTTGTCTAGATTTTAGTTGTTGGTCAATATTTGTATAGATTATAGTTGTTTGCTCAATATTTGTCTAGATTTCAGTTTTTTGCTGAATATTTATCTAAATTTTAGTTGCTTGCTCAATATTTGTATAGATTGTAGTTGTTTGTTGAATATTTGTCTAGATTTCAGTTGTTTGCTGAATATTTGTCTAGATTTTAGTTGTTTGCTGAATATTTGTCTAAATTTTAGTTGTTTGCTAACATTTGTCTAGATTTCAGTTGTTTGCTTAATATTTGTCTAGATTTTAGTTGTTTGCTGAATCAATTATTTGCCTAAATTTTAGTTATTTGCTTAATATTTGTCTAGATTTTAGTTGTTTGCTCAATATTTGCATAGCTTGTAGTTGTTTGCTCAATACTTGTCTAGATATCAGTTGTTTGCTGAATATTAGTCTAGATTTTAGTTGTTAGAGCTGAATATTTGTCTAGATTTCAGTTGTTTGTTGAATATTAGTCTAGATTTTAGTTGTTTCCATAATATGTGTGTAAATTTTAGTTGTTAGCTGAATATTTGTCTACATTTTAGTTGTTTCCTCAATATTTGTATAGATTCTAGTTGTTTGCTCAATATTTGTCTACATTTCAGTTGTTTCCTGAATATTAGCGTAAATTTTAGTTGTTTCCTGAATATGTGTCTAGATTTTAGTTGTTAGCTGAATATTTGTCTACATTTTAGTTGTTTGCTCAATATTTATATAGATTTTAGTTGTTTGCTGAATATTTGTCTACATTTCAGTTGTTTGCTGAATATTTGTCTAAATTTTAGTTGTTTCCTGAATATTTGTCTAGATTTTAGTTGTTTGCTCAATATTTGTCTAGATTTCATTTGTTTGCTGAATATTAGTCTAGAGTTTAGTTGTTTCCTGAATATTTGTCTAGGTTTTAGTTGTTTGCTCAGTATTTGTATAGATTTTAGTTCTTTGCTCAATATTTGTCTACATTTCAGTTTTTACTGAATATTTGTATACATGTTAGTTGTTTCCTGAATATTTGTGCAGATTTTAGTTGTTTGCTGAATATTTTGTGTACATTTTAGTTGTTTACTGAATATTTGTCTAGAGTTTAGTTGTTTGCTAATTGCATTGGTGTTTCCCAGACTCTCACGCTTTGCTCAGGGCAGAAGTGCTCCTCCTGCAGAGCAAACACACATTAGCAGTGATATTAATTTGTTATTGTGAATACACAGCCAGCATCTGCTCGTATATTGACACACGCTACTGGACTTCGCTCGTCGATTCCCAACGGCATGGACAACTCTCCTCGAATCACGGTCAGAAAGACAGCATTGAGGATTTGTGTTGGAGTGAAAATTCTCAGAGACCGACGTCCGACGAAGTCTCCCTGGAGCAACAAAATTCCAGCGAAGCTTCCTTTGCATATGAAAATGACTATAAACTCAATATTTACTCCAGTAATCTGAGAAAATAACAACCAACAGCATTTCCTAGGCTGGCGATTGTGGTTCAAAGGCTAAAATCCCCAAGAGACTCTCCAAGGATTAAACGTTGTTTCGAAAGGTAAAATTAACAGGGAGTGTAAACTAAAATAGGGCGCATTGAAGAACGCAATTTTGCAGATGCTGGAAACATGTTCGGCGCTGAATGTAATTTTTTTATTCAAATGTTAAGAGACAGTTCACATTCGACTTTGTGTCCTTATTGCGCTGAAATACACGTACTTCGGCGTGTTTTTTATTCATCACCGTTTTCTCTTATCTTTTTTTTTTAGACGGTAGCCTATAAAAGTATAATAGGCGAACAAAAATATCTCCAGGTTACCAAGCATTAATTAGTTCATGGCCTGCGATCTCTCGGGGTTTTAAAATTGTGATATCTCGCATTACATGGGAAAGCGCACCGGTTGCTCTGGTGCGCGACAAAGAAGTTGGTCGCTCTTTTATTCCGCTCACGTCATAATAACAGTGCCTTTAGTATCGGGAGAGTAATAAGGGCCGCACTTAGCGAATATCACCAGCTCTGAACCCGCCCGGCCTTGGCCCAACAACTGATTTCTGCGTCCAGCACATGTGTTCGGGAATTTTGCTTTCGCGTGAGGATCAGGAATTAAATACTTCGAAGCACCATTAGTTTAATGAGTTGTTCGTCGTCGTAACTTGAGTACGGCTTCGGGGCGCACTTACAACAGGGAGTCGTCAATTGGATATGTGATATTGTAATGGAATCCACTCCAAGTTATAGGACCTAAAGAGTAGATAGTCCAATATATCTGCATTATAAGCATAACAGTTCTCCGTTTCTGAAAAATGACTTTTTAAATGTGTCATAATTACTCAGGAAATACCTTTACATAAACTGACGGAAAGGAGACAGAGGACGGACATTGGAAAGTTTTCTTTTTTCCTCTCAACCGTACTATCAGGGACTGGAATGATCTACCTGCAGACTTACTAAAGACTTTGCCAATAACCGCAAATGTTTTTAAACATAAGCTGAAGGACTTCACTAGTAGATGGTAGTAAAACAAGGCTCCATACTTTTTAGATGTATAGTGAGCGTGCGTGACGTAATAACTCCGACTATACAACACCGATATCGACTTCCTGACTCTTGATTCACGACTTTCACTCAATGATTCTGATTTCAGGACGTCTACTTAATAACGTTGAATTAATTACTTTGATTTCACGTCCACAGCTTGATGACTACGACTTCAGGACTTCCACTTAATAATGTCGAATTAATGACTTCGATTTCACAACTTCAACTTAAGGACTACGACTTCAGGTCTTCAACTTAATAACGTCGAATTAATGACTCCGATTTCACGACCTGAACTTAGTGACTACGACTTCACAACTTGGAGTTAATAACTTCGAATTAATGACTGATATCACGACCTCAACTTAATGACTCCGATTTCACGACCTCAACTTAATAACTACGACTTCAGGACTTGCACTTAATGTCGAATTAATGACTTCAATTTCACGCCTTCAACTTAATGACTACGACTTCAGGACTTCGACTTAATAACGTCGAATCAATGAATCCGATTTCACGACCTCAGCTTAATGACTACGACTTCAAAACTTTGAGTTAATAACGTCGAATTAATGACTCCGATTTCACGACCTCAACTTGATGACTACGGCTTCAGGACTTCCACTTAATAACGTCGAATTAATGACTCTGGTTTCACGACCTCAGCTTGATGACAACGACTTTAGGACTTCCACTTATTAATGTCGAATTAATGACTTCGATTTCACGTCTTCAATTTAATGACTACGACTTTAGGACTTCAACTTAATAACGTCGAATTAATGACTATGATTTTACGACCTGAATTTAATGATTACGACTTCACAACTTGAAGTTACTAACGTCGAATTAATTACTCCGATTTCACGACTTCAACTTAATGACTACGACTTCACAACTTGGAGTTACTAACGTCGAATTAATAACCTCGATTCTGTGACCTCAACATAATGACTACGGCTTCACAACTTGGAGTTTATAACGTCGAATTAGTGACTCCGATTTTGTGACCTCTACATAATGACTACGAATTCAGGACTTCGGCTTAATAACGTCGAATTAATAACTACGACTTCACGATCTGAATTTAATGACTAATGACTCTGATTTCACGACCTCAACTTAATGCCTCCGATTTCACGACCTCAGCTTAATGACTACAATTTCAGCTTTTCGACTTAATGTCGAATTAATGACTCCGATTTCACGATCTCAACTTAATGACTACGATTTCAGGACTTCGACTTAATAATGTCGAATTAATTGCTTATATTTCTTCTCGAACCCAACTTAATGACTACGATTTCAAGACTTTGACTTAATAACGTCGATTCAATATTTCACGGCCTCATTTTAATGGCTCCGACTACACAACACAGATCCTGACTCCCTGTCTCTTAATCAGACTCCACTGGTTCGACTTAAAGACTCCTTTGTTACAATACTATTAATAATGTGTAGAATGGACCAAAAATAGTCGGGACAAATCTATATTATAAGTAAAGACTAAGACCTGATATATACAGACTTATAAAGTATTTTTGAAGTCGGAACAGTTCAGTGACCTAGTCCACAAGCCAGAGATGTCCGTCGCCCATACTGGACTGTCCGGATGAGGACAATGCAGATTCTGAGTGTGCAGGCTGACACAACGAAGCCGCAAGTGGGTGGCTCGCAGCTTCTTTCGTAGTTAATACCTTGCCAGTCACGTTCGCCTATCCATCTTGTTTGCTGACAGTGTAATTTGTGTGACTTCCAGAAGTGTTTTAGAAACAAATACTCCGCCGCTTACCATCAGGTGGGAGGACGAGCATGTTCTGAGAACCAAGAATTAAAATGTCTGCTCAAACTTTATGCATTAATGAAGCTAGTCTTCGTCGTTATGGTGAATCTTCTAAAATAAATTCCATCTGCATTCGACAACAAAGTGAATGTCATATTTATTTTGTCTGCTCGAATTACCTAGGTGCACATCAAACCCAACACAAAACTGTATTGAAGTAGCCTACTTATTTTATGCTCGACCATGCCGAAATGTAGTAATTATACACCTGGTAGTAGCCCTTTAATACTTACTTACTTACTGGCTTTTAAGGAACCCGGAGGTTCATTGCCGCCTTCACATAAGCCCGCCATTGGTCCCTACCCTGAGCAAGATTAATCCAGTCTCATCATATCCCACCTCCCTCAAATCCATTTTAATATTATCTTCCCATCTACGTCTCGGCCTTCCCAAAGGTCTTTTCCCTCTGGCCTCCCAACTAACACTCTATATGCATTTCTGGATTCGCCCATACGTGCTACATGCCCTGCCCATCTCAAACGTCAGGATTTTATGTTCTAATTATGTCAGGTGAAGAATACAATGCGTGCAGTTCTGTGTTGTGTAACTTTCTCCATTCTCCTGTAACTTCATCCGTCTTAGCCCCAAATATTCTCCTAAGCACCTTATTCTCAAACACCCTTAACCTATGTTCCTCTCTCAAAGTGAGAGTCCAAGTTTCACAACCATAAAGAACAACCGGTAATATAACTGTTTTATAAATTCTAACTTTCAGATTTTTGGACAGCAGACTGGATGATAAAAGCTTCTCGACCGAATAATAACAGGCATTTCCCATATTTATTCTGTGTTTAATTTCCTCCCGAATATCATTTATATTTGTTACTCTTGCTCCAAGATATTTATACTTCTCCACCTCTTCATAAGATAAATTTCCAATTTTTATATTTCCATTTCGTACAATATTCTGGTCACGAGACATAATCATATACTTTGTCTTTTCGGGATTTATTTCCAAACCTATCTCTTTACTTGCTTCCTGTAAAATTCCCGTGTTTTCCCTAATCGTTTGTGGATTTTCTCCTAACCTATTCACGTCATCCGTTCTGTAGGGGCATGAGCGTTTATAACTACGATATCGCACCATCTACCCTTAAGTACTAAATACGATAACCTATCACTGATAAATTCGACCTTTTTTACTGTTGATTTTATTCTTTTATGAATAAAGTAGCCCTTTAATGCACCTCATTAAAGTACACGTATTCATTATAGTTCAATTGTTTAGCCAATGAGAAATCACCATTGTAGCATTATAAAACCGCAAGTATCGATTATTCTCGGATATGCAATCGAAAGACAACTAGCGAAACGTCACGGAGGCTGGATATCCAGTACTGTCGCAGAAGGTTATGTTCTGTTACTATAATAATTAGCGTTAATTGTAAATAATTTCAAATAAATTCAATTTGTCATCTCGTTTTTTTTTTCAATTCTAAATCAATTTCCAGGTTATATCAAGATTAATGTTCATGTTATTCTCTAGATTATATCAAGGTCAATGACATTCGTTCCTCGGAAAAAATCAATACTTTCGCGTCTGCGCACATCTCACAATTTAGAAGGTCAGTTCCGCTCCTCACTTAGATAACCATAACATGAATACTTATGAATAATTTCAAGTTAGAAATATGGTCGAGCATAAAAAATCGTATGAAACTTGCGTATAATGGTAATTAAGACGCTCGTATGAAAATTATGAAACTCGCTTGTGCTCGTTTCATAAACAAACATACTCGCGTCTTAATTACTACCATTATAGGCTCGTTGCATAATGTACTATTATTTGTTTATTTAATCTGGTAAAGCTAAGACCAGCAGCCATTCTCTTCCGCCCAGTCAGACTCTAATTGAATACTTACGTCTTAATACATTTAATAGACATGGGTCGATAACACAATTTTTCGATACGTCATACTCAATACTGCCACTCTTTTTCTTTTTCATTTGATTCTCCGTACTACAAATTCAAAACTGGGAAAATGAAAGCACAACACAATATTTAAATATCACTGGGATTTGTAATTCGGAATTCGAAATTATTCACGCAACCTTCTGTTTTTATTTCACTTTATAATCCGTTATAAACAAGTTGGAATGTGCTACAATTATTTGTAATCCTTGCTATAAGAACAACGTTCATTCAATTGAATTGATACAGAATAAATTCTGTATTATAAAACATTCAAAATACCTTACCATTCCAGTTTCCAACCAGTCTATTGGGATAAGCTTTTGTTCGAAAAAGCTCAATGACAGAAGAATCACTACTTACTCGGTGATATTTCGAAGAAAACTATTAAGAAATAACATTGATTCCGCTGAAACATTCACAATGATTCTATTTTATATCCCTTCGGTGTGATCTAGAATAAATTTGTTATTTATCCAAGATCGAGATAAGTACAGGATGATCCGTTTGGGTATGGATAAAATAAAAACACTGTAGAACATTTACTACTGAACTTTATATGTTGAAACTTTGTGCATACAACACTGAAAGATGGGAGGTTCCTCAGAGCTCAACATGACCCCCATTGCGCACGCTGCACAACTCATAACGGTGATGCAATTCAGCCCATGTCCGTTGTAACATAAGAGGGGTGATTTGTTGAAAATCTTGAGTTATTTTTACTCTCAGATCATCAAAGTTCCTGGGTTTCTATGAATAGACAATGTCTTTAACAAAACCCTGCACGAAGAAGTCAGGAGGGGTTAGATCTGGGGAGTCTGGGGAACAAGTCAAGAGATAGCTGCTTCTCATACTGGGTTTCACCTGCGACCTTCTGCTATGTTTTTTTAACACAACCTGTTTCTACAAATGTTCGATACCACAACATTATGGAATCCTATTTAGGTACATTACGCACACCATACTCGCGTCGAAATTCCCTTTGAACTCTTTTAACTCTCTCAAATTTAGCATACCAAAGAACACATTGTGCTCGCTGTTGATTTGTAGTAGCCATTTTAATCATCTACGATTTGTCTTTTCAGATTATGCATTGTTGATTGTCATATATGGAAACTCCCATCCTTTGATCATAATATAACCAGCAAGAAATTTTTCCTATTATCATAATAGCTTTATAATAATAAGTTAATATTATCCATACCCAAACGGATCAGACGTACATTTTATTTGTTATATATATTTACGTTTATGTATCATTGTTGTAATAATATATAATCTGATTGCTGTACAATCTACTCGTAGAACAGCAATAGAAAAAGTAGAAAAGAGGGTAGTAAGAAATGAAGAATAAATTAAACAGAGAAGGATGTGACAAATATAAAAAGAAGGCACTGCTTTCTTTACTGCCTTCTTTATTCGCACTCTCCAAGCTTGTCAATCCAGCCAAGCCTTTACTCCAAATTACGGCCTCTCAGCATCTCCATTATTTCTTTCCTCCAAGCTGCTTTAGGACGTTCTCTCTTTCTTCCTCCTGATGATGACCATTCCAAGACCCTCCGTGGCCATCTGTCTTCATCCATACATCTTAGATGCCCATATCATTGCAGTGCTTTTTCTTCAGTCCTCTGCAGCACACTCTATTCCCACTCTTATTTCTTCACTTCTTACTCTGAAACCTGAGGATCCTAGCATTACGTCTTAAGCCGTCCATGTCGACTGATATAATTTAACATTTTGTCTTTCAGTCATAGTCCACCCTTTTGATCCATAAGTTAATATAAGCTACATAGAGGATCATCCTTGTGTCGTCTTTGATACCTCTTCTTCCCAATATAGGTATACCATTTAACATTCACTAAATGTAATTATTATTTATGCTCGACAATGCCGAAATGTAGTAATTATACACCTGGTAGCAGTCCTTTAATGCATGTCCTTAAAGTACACCTATTCATTGAAGTTCAGGTTTTCGATTATTCTCGGATATGCAATCGAAAGACGAGGGAAACGTCACGGAGGCTGGAAATCCAATACTGTCGCAGAAGGTTATGTTCTGTTACTATAATAATTAGCGTTAATTGTAAATAATATTCAAATAAATTCAATTTGTCATCTCGTTTTTTAATTCTAAATCAATTTCCAGGTTATACATTCTCTGCATTACATCAAGGTCAATGACATTATTGTTCCTCGGAAAAAATCAATACTTTCGCGTCTGCGCACATCTCACAATTCAAGAGCTATGAAAAAGGTCACTTCCGATCTTCTGTCAGATACAAATAAAATGTATACTTCTGAATAATTTCAAGTTAGAAATAATGGTCGAGCATAAAAAGTCGTATGAAACTAGCCTATAATGGTAATTAAGACGCACGTATGAAAATTATGAAACTCGCTTGTGCTCGTTTCATAAACAAACATACTTGCGTCTTAATTACTATCATTATAGGCTCGTTGCATAATGTACTATTATAACACTTTGTCCTTGTGACAACCTTTTAATAAGGAAAGTGTGTAGAAATAAACTACTTGACATAACCAAGACATTTAAACTAGCTGTATACGGTTATTAAACTTTTGAAATCGAAAGAAAATATTTACAAAGTAGGATTTCTTGTAAACAGGATGTTTTTTGGCTTGTTACACCCACAGTTTTGTGAGAATTGTGAGATTATAGCAATATTTTATGTTGTCGGATATCTTTTAGGTCACCATCACACAAATTCGAAACACACAAGACATTGAGTCGATTTCTAAAACACGGACGAAATCGTGGTTCCGAACCTCGGTTTTTAAACCGCGATCGAGGTCTGAATCCTTATGCGATTTCTAAAACGAAGTCGAGACGCGGCTTGAGAAGAAACCGAGGCTCGTGGGTTTTATATATGGCAACTCAGCTAAGAATCGATTTTTGTTCCTGTAAACAGTCGATATTAGAAAGAAATGAACATCGGGATTAATATTTTTATTGAATTGCAGTAAGTCACATTCTTTTGTTCTCAGCTAAGGTATTGTTATATTTACTAATTTACAGAATATATGTGCGTTTGAAATGGAAACAAGAAAACAAATGGCTTTTAAGGAACCCGAAGGTTCATTGCCGCCCTTACATAAGCCCGCCAGCGGTCCCTATCCTGTGCAAGATTAATCCAGTCTCTATCATCATACCCCACCTCCCTCAGATCCATTTTAATATTATCCTCCTATCTACGTCTCGGCCTCCCTAAAGGTCTTTTTCCCTCCGGTCTCCCAACTAACACTCTATATGCATTTCTGGATTCGCCCATACGTGCTACATGCCCTGCCCATCTCAAACGTCTGGATTTAATGTTCCTAATTATGTCAGGTGAAGAATACAATGCGTGCAGTTCTGTGTTGTGTAACTTTCTCCATTCTCCTGTAACTTCATCCCGCTTAGCCCCAAATATTTTCCTAAGCACCTTATTCTCAAACACCCTGAACCTATGTTCCTCTCTCAAAGTGAGAGTCCAAGTTTCACAACCATACAGAAGAACCGGTAATATAACTGTTTTATAAATTCTAACTTTCAGATTTTTCGACAGCAGACTGGATGATAAGAGCTTCTCAACCGAATAATAACACGCATTTCCCATATTTATTCTGCGTTTAATTTCCTCCCGAGTGTCATTTATATTTGTTACTGTTGCTCCAAGATATTTGAATTTTTCCACCTCTTCGAAGGATAAATCTACAATTTTTATATTTCCATTTCGTACAATATTCTGGTCACGAGACATAATCATATACTTTGTCTTTTCGGGATTTACTTCCAAACCGATCGCTCTACTTGCTTCAAGTAAAATTTCCGTGTTTTCCCTAATCGTTTGTGTATTTTCTCCTAACATATTCACGTCATCCGCATAGACAAGAAGCTGATGTAACCCGTTCAATTCCAAACCCTGCCTGTTATCCTGAACTTTCCTAATGGCATATTCTAGAGCGAAGTTAAAAAGTAAGGTGATAGTGCATCTCTTTGCTTTAGCCCGCAGTGAATTGGAAAAGCATCAGTTAGAAACTGACCTATACGGACTCTGCTGTACGTTTGAAATACTAGCATTAATTAGTATGTAATAGGGAACGGATTTTTAGGTATAAAAATATTTCTCAAATAATTAGCATAATTCGAGCGTTTATGTTGTAGCTAGTTTATTATGTGTTCATAGCTACTACCAACATTACTCTTCAAGAAATGACCACTCATATAAATTGAGAGAAAGAAGACAGAGGGCGGACACTGGAAAGTTTTCTTTTCTCAATCGTACTATCAGGGACTGGAATGCTTTACCTGCATACTTACTAAAGGCTTTACCAACAACCAGAAACGTATTTAAAAATAGGCTTAAGGACTTTACTAATAGACGGTAATTATACACAGTATGTAAAGGATGCAAATGATATTTTGTTATTGAAGTGTTGTATCAGTGAAGAATTATGTTGTGTCAGTGAAGTGTGTTGTGTCAGTGAAGTGTGTTGTGTCAGTGAAACGTGTTCCTGTCAAGGAAGCTTTATAGTTTATAGTGGCAGTGCAAAGTATTTGAACAGTGAAATGTTTTTGAAGTGTTAGTGAAATCAGGATAGAATCAGTGAAATGTGTCGTAGTTCCAGTGCAGTGAGTGAGTTGACAGCGAAATGAGTGTAGTGTGGGAAGGTACTTGTGCAGATATGAACATATCATAGACTACTCGTGGGTTTTAGTTCGAACTTAGATTTAAGATACAAATTAGATTTATTTTAAATGTTATTTTAAGTGATCGTGCTTCATTTAATTTAGGATATTCCATATTATTATTATTATTATTATTGTTAGTAGTAGTAGTAGTAGTAGTAGTAGTAGTAGTAGTAGTAGTTGTAGTATTAATTATTTGTATTAATTATTGGTATTATTATTAAGTGTATTTTTAATTAACAAGTTTATCATTGTCATTATTGAGTGTAATTAGTTACCACTGCCACCGGGTATATACCCATTGCAGTGTGAATAAGTACATACACATACACAACATTAACTACCTGAAAACACGAGTGTAACGAATCAATAACCTAAATATTAACTGGATTAAAATTTCAATTGGAACTAAAATGTTGTCTGGTTCTATTTTCAATATATAATAGGCCTACTACGTGGAAAGCCCCAGTAGCATAAAACTTAAAATAAGAAGACAAAATCACGTTTGCTTCATACATATTCTTGTAGGCCCACATCATATTCGAGTAGGCTATTAAATAAAATGTCCAGAACTACTGTAAAGACTAAGAATTAAGTTATAACGTCTTATAGACATAAAGGTGTAATTAGTATAAAATATTATATCTCACTTCTCTCAAAGCAATAAGAAGATGTAAAAAACTTGTCAACCTGCCGTCTCTTGCATTTCGTTGAAAATTATTATTTAGCATTCTTGTTAAATTTTGCGTTGATTCCTTCGAAAATCGAAATATTCGCCTAAAATTATCGTCGTTATATAGTTACAAAGGATTATTCCTGTCTCTCACCACTCTAATCCGAGATTTAATATTTGTAGTCACAAATTTTCCTTTCATAGTCATCCAGCTGATCTACTTCCTCCATTTTGCATACATGAGGCCGTGGTTTTAAACCTACCCCAGCCGTGATCTCTGCTTCAGACAATGGTTTCGAGCCGTGGCTCAGAAAAATGAAAAAGACCCCGTTTTATAAATCCAAACGCGGTTTAAAGCCATGACCGTGGTCTAGACCTCGTTTTAGAAATCGACCCTAAGGGTGATATTCGTACACATTTCGCTAGCCTGCGCTACGAGCGTGCTGAACTAGCCTCGGCTATCGACTGATTACTTGTACAGGATTAATATCATATATCATATCATATCATATCATATCATATATCGTATCACATCATATCATATCATATTATATCATATCATATCTCATATCATATCATATCATACCATATCATATCATATCATATCATATCATATCATATCATATCATATCATATCATATCGCTAACACTGGTTTATGAATACGAAAAACGTTAGTTCGCTGATCGTCCACCGGAAGCTCGCGCTAAGAATGTCTATGAATATGGCCCTAAGAGTCTAATCCGGTTGCGTTGCACTCGACGTAGTTACAGTAAGAAATTCTGATGATTTATTGAAGTTAAGGTTCACGAGCTGTTTTTACCGAGATGATGGAGCCCGGGGTACAGACTGTTTCTTCATCTTTCTTAACGCAGTGACAAAGCGGAAGTGTCTTATTAGCATCACGCATCCAGCGATTTATCTTCAAGGTTAGTCACGGAGCAAGCCAAGTGGCGTCATCGAGGCGGACTTCTCATATTCTCGACAATCATTCCAAGAAAATGAATTTCTTACCTTGAAGACTATAGTGTAATATTTTCTGAGAACGTTCTGAAATATCTCTTCTCAATTCATGTGATATATTTCTGCTAAATTAATTAATAATTTTATTATTCGTATTAGAGTTTTAGTTTCGTTGATTTGGTTTGGTTGCTTTTTGTTCGTTTTAGCTGCTTGATAGATTGTACTTTTGGTTTAGTTGCTTTAGGTACGTTCCAGCACTTTTGAAGATAGATTTTAAGTTGCGTTGGCTTGGTTTGGTTGCTTCCAGTGCGTTTTAGCTGCGTAAAGGATTTTCTACTTGATGGTAGGTGGCTGGCTGGCTGGCTGGCTGGCTGGCTAGTTACGCTGGCTCTTTTTTCGTTGGTTTGTTGCATTACATGTTTGTTTGGTTGATTGTATTGGCTGGTTGGTTGAATTGACTCCTTTTATTCATTCATTCATTCATTCATTCATTCATTCATTCCGACAGAGCCTCTTCCACTCAACCAGAGGGCGAAAGAAATGCATAATCGTAATACCACAGTCTATACTTGTATTTTTGAAAGATGGGACATGACAGTTAAGCGGCCGAACTTGAAACTACAGTGCTATGTTTCCAATATGGACTACCACGCTGTCAGCTGATGGAAGCTAGCAATTGTTGTTAAGATGGCTGACGTTAAAACATTCATTGACAATTGACGCGAAGGTAAGAAAACAATACAAAAATCGGCAGAGAATCAAACACGAAACGTACCAATGCTAACTTGTGTGCACAATAAATGTCACCAAGAGAGCTGTTACACGTGGGAAAGATAAGTTTGGCAACTCAACCGTTGTTACCATAGCAACAGACCCACCACGCTATGTGACATTCAGTTGTTTTTCCGATCGCAACGCTCTTGTCATGTCCCATCTTTCAAAAAAACAAGTATAGTATATACAGCTACGAAACTTGACTTGTGAGGATGCTAGGAACAAAAGACCGTGCCGCTACTATTTCGCATTGTCTGTAATGAAGCGATATTGGCGATCCCAGTGGTTAGCAACTATCTATGGCTGCATATTTTCTACGTATTGAGCTTCGTGACTGTATACGTATATACTAGACTGTGGTAATACTCTACAATGTTGTTACAGCAAAATTTATTTATCGGAATTTTTTATTGATTTATTCGTTCATTTCTTGGTTGCTTGCGTTTAAGTTGCTTATGTTCGTTGGTTCTTTGGTTGGTTTGGGTGACTAGTGAATTAGGTTGGTTTGTTGGTTTGCTAGCTGGTTAATGTAATTAATTATTAGTTTGGTTGTTGAGGCAGGTTGTGTTGGTTGAGTTGCTTGGGCTATTATATCGATTAAGTTGATTTATTAGTTATGTTAGCTTGGTTTACTGTTATCTATTTATTATCTACACTTCTCGAATCTGGAATTTTCTTCCTGCCGATATTAGAACCTTTCGGGTGACAAAGTCTTTCAAAACTAAAATTCAACAGGCACAGTACAGTGTATTACGATAAAAGGTTGGGAAGTGTTTTTTTCAAAATCAAGGAAAAGTTTGAAAAATTTGTAATGCACTTCACAAACGTGTACTGTACAGCATTTTTTGCACGATCACATTTTTAAAATTGCACATATAATACATTTTGCATTGAAAATTTTAAGCAATATTATTCCAAAGCTTGCGCAAAACTATGCTGTAATGATAACTAAGTAACAATAACTGCACTGTAATGGATCTATTTCAGTATAATTTTATATTATGAAGAATGGTTTCTCTAGCAACAAGTTTCTGTGTGGGAATTCTAAAGTTCAAGGCCTAACTATAATAGCTGTAAATCCTTCTACTCTTCATCTTTCACGGTCTCTGCAGCTCATCTCTGGAACTCTCTACCACAACATGTCAGAGACTGTCGGACGTTGTCTAGTTTCAAAAATAAATTAAAATTTCACTTTTTCAATTCAGATTCCTTTCAGTTCTAAGCCCTTTTCTCTACGATAGTGTTGTAAAAAGGCTACATATTTCTTTTCCTTCCTTTCCCCTTTTTGTTCTCTTTATCAGTCGATGAATTTATTATCATAGCCTTTTTATTGTGAATTTTATTTAATTTTTTTCTCTTTTTTATTATTATTTTATTACATTCTATTTTGTTATATTCTACCTTACGTTTTCCATATTAACCATTTGTACTAAATGAGTTGCTTTTACTATATTCCAATGTATTTTACTTTCTTTTTTTATTATGGTATTATTTTCATGTTATTTAGTATCGATTTGATTGTGCTATTATTATTTTTTTTGTAATATGTTAGTATTCTGTTCTTTAACTTTTTGTTAAATTTTAACTGCTTGTATACTTTGTGACCTGGTAGGGTATAAGAGAAGGCCCTATGACCTTAACTCTGCCAGTATAAATAAAGAATTATTATTATTATTATTATTATTATTATTATTATTATTATTATTATTAAATATAACAAAAACACGATCGTGCAAAAAATTACATTCGCTGTTAAACGCAGTACTCATAAGGAAAATGTAATAATTTGAGTTTTTCAGACAAGTTTAGTGAATTGATTTTCTCTTAATATGTTCAGCAGTGATTATATTTAAGTATCTAAATAATTGTATTTTTATTTTATAAAATGTGATATCCCTAAGTAATCATCTTTACATTTCTAATATATTCAGCTTAACTGGTGACTTAAATAGGCTTCAATAGTATTGCACAACGAAGTATCTATTGTTATTGTTATTATTATTAATATTACTGTTATTATTATTGTTATTATTATTATTTCTTATGCATTTGTATTATTGTAGATCTGATTGAATAGAAGAGAAGTTCTTAAGACCTTAACTTTACTATGCCAGGTAAAACAAAATAAATTGTTAATAAATTACTATTGGTTAATTTATGACATTGCTCAAGTTGACTTCGTTGGTTGTATAGTTACTTTGAATTGGCGTACAGTTTAAAACTAACAACTAAGTCGTCAGAATTCTTTCACCTGTTATTTGATATCGATTTTCTAGATTTGAACTTACTGTTAACCAAAGAAGTTTGTTATCATTACACATAGACTGCTACAAAACAGTAAAATTATGAATCGAACTGTCGCTGCTCTTCTTTATCGAACTCTCCCTAATCGTTAACATGATAACATCTCTTAGCAAGGGTTAGTAACGGGGTAATGGCGGACCTAACATGGAATTTTGCCTTTATTGATCTATAATCACGAACACAGGGGTCTTTTTAAGGCAGTAAATCTAATGCATTTGACCAACGGCTTTACTTCCGCATCCCATAAAAGGCACAATAAACCTTTCTTCTTATTATTCTTCATTTTAGACGTTTATAACCTGTTTCATTCCTTTATAATATCGAACCATCTCTCCCCAGATATTTCAAGCTTTTCCTTCGTGTTACAGTTTTGTTAGCATGGGCTCGATTCCCGCTTGGGCTGATTAATTGGTTTTTTCAGAGCTTTTCCTTAATTATAAGACGAATGTCACATAATTTCATGGTGAATATTACACAGTAAATAACCTAGTAGTCGATACAGCGTTGTTAAATAACCTAGTAAGGAATACAACTTTTGTTAGGTTTAATACGTGAGGCATAATCGTTCCATTTTCTGCCTGTCCTATCCGATTTTTCTAGTTCTTATTCTTAATATATTCATTAATGGTTTCTCGAAAACTTTTTATGTCCAAGTTGTATCTGCTCTTAATTCTAAATAATTCAGATTCCCTTCAATTGTAACCCTTTTCTCTGCCACAGTTTTATAAATTATACATCTATATGAAGGGTTCAGAACCATAGTGGGCCAAGTGCCATTTACTAAAAATAGAGAAAACAAGGGTTAAAATTAAGTGAATACCATAGTTTAATGAAGATTGACGTATCATTTAGTTTTAATGCGAATACATTATATTATTTGCTATATAATTAATTTAATTATGGTATTTACTTAAGTTTGATCCTTGTTTTCTCCGTTTTTAATATATGGCGCTTGGCCCACTATGGCTCTGAAGCCTTCATATATACAGTATATATGGCATATGGCTAAAATTCACAAAATCAGATACATTTCACAGACATTATGTGTTTATTTAGTTTATTTTTCTGTATATTATTGTTAACGTGTAGATCAGTGTTACCTAACTAGCCACGATTATTTAAAAGATAATTTTACTTTATTTTGCAATTTATATAATAATGTCCACAAAAATGTCAGTTCTGTGACTTCTCAGAATTGACAAAACCAATTTTCAATTTGTTATCCCTTAAATCTCACGTTGATTACTGAATTTAAAATTATGTTGAATATGCACACTCTCATATCTGATTGTTAACATAAATCTAAACCACTGGCGTGGCTCAGTCGGTTAAGGCGCTTACCTGCCAGTCTGAAGTTGCGCTCGGGAGCGGATTCGATCCCTGCTTGAGCTGATTACCTAGTTGAGTTTTTTTCCGAGGTTTTCCCCAACCGTAAGGTGAATGCCAGGTAATCTATGGAGAATCCTCGGCCTCATTTCGTCAAATACCATCTCGCTATCACCAATCTCATCGACGCTAAATAACCTTGTAGTTGATACAGCGTCGTTAAATAACCAACTAAAGAAAAAAACGTAAATCTACGTGACATATTTACAGAATTTAACTATTTCAGAACTGATTGGTAATAAAGGTACTCACCGGAAAACAGTTACATATGTCTTTTCTTTCTGTAATATTATAAAACATTACAAATCAACCTTTCACTGCATACTCCTACACTGTGGCCCAAACAACTGAAGAGCTGTTCTGGATTCTTGCTGTTATCCAGTGGATATTTACTGTATATCGCTTGTAGTATGTGTTACAGAACTGACATTAACTATTAGGGACTGATTTAAATAATATTTAGAGCATTAAAGATACAATTCAGTGACTATTTTTTGTAATATACTACAGTAATAACTGACAGGTCTATGCTAACATTTAATCCTGTCAAATATTGTATTTCACTCTTGAATTGCTAAATGACAATAAAAATGCTTTTTATTTATTTATTTATTTTTCTAATATTTGTAACATAAAATAAAATATATACAGAAAAACTTTAGCTCGCCCCTGAAGGAGTAGAACTCGTGCTCAGGGGCGGATTCCTGAATTGAAATTAATAAGTATACAATACAATTTGTCTTATGTCTACTATGCAATTAGAATATATAAATTTAAATTTACAATTTTTCCATTTTTATAAAATCCATACATAACTTTTTTAATTTAATACTAAAACTATTAGAATTGACAAGATTAGGATATTTAAATATAAATTTGTTATATATTCTTGGGCCTAAATTACTACTATGATTAAATGCGGCAACAGTGTTGCATTTTGATTCAAACAATCTTAAAGAATTCATACCTTTTGTTTCATATCTATGAGAATACAATTGAAAATTATTTCGATTTCTATGTAGGAATTTTATTAATGCAATATAATAAATTTGTCTTATGTTAAGTTCATTAAAGCCTAAAAACAATTTTGAGATGGAAAATCAATAGGTTTATGTAGACATATTTTAATTATTTTCTTCTGTAATAAATAAAGTGGATTAAAATTGGATTTAAATGAGCTACCCTATCCTATAATTCCATACATAATTACCGATTGAAATAAAGTTAAATATATTGTGCGTAATAAACTATTGACGAGTAATTCCTCAATAAAACAAAATAATAGACTATTTTACGTAATTTATTACAAAGGTGATTAATGTGTTGGTTCCATTTTAAATGATTATCGAAAATTATACCTAAATACTTAACTTCAGAGGACTCCTTAATAATCGGGCATTTATACTGTATAAGACAATCAGAATTATGAAATTTAATACTTAATATAGATGTAGGATGTTTGTTACGGTTTTCAGATAATAAGAATGGAATAATTATGGTTTTATTTTCGTCGAAAGAAAGATAATTTATGTCAAACCATTTTTTTTATTGATTTAAGTCCATTATTTGAAGAAGTAGAATAGAATAGAATGCAATGGTTTATTTTCGCTGGCAGATTTAAGGCCATAAGGCCTTATTTTCCACTCAGCCAGCCTTAATCAATACAATAGTGACATACATATTTAAATTATGAATATTTACAATACACTAAAAATTCTCCAGCAGTATTCTTCAGTTAAATGTTAACGACTAGTACGTGTTTATTTAAGTTGAGGTAAAACCTATACGAAAAATTAATAACTTAATTTATGAGCTAATGTAATTCAATTCAGTCTATATGCAATATGTAAAGAATAATAATTGTAATTAACTTGAAATGTAGTCAGGGACGTCAAAGAACTGACATTTCCATACTCAGAGTTGTTGCTCCAGCATAATATTGTTTAATTACAACTGTCCAAATTCTATAATTTCCAGTCAGTTGCACAATAAATTTCAAGGACATGTTATGGCCAATTTTGTGATTTCGAGCCATATACCAACACTACACTACACTCCCTTGATTACAAGCTTAATTTATTACCATAGATTTTTCTATTGTGGCTTTAATTTAAATTTAGTTTTTTTTATTATTTTATTAGCCTACATCCCATTTGTTGAACTCTTCCTTACGTTTTCCCACTTAACTATTTGTGTAATTGAGTTACTGATGTTACATTCCAATCTTTAGATCTTCATTTTAATTTTTCCTATTATGATGCAATTTTAATTGTTATAGTGTTCATTTTATTATTATTTTGTTATTAATTAGTATTTTTTCTTTTCATTTTTGTTAAATTTCACTGCTTGTGTATTTTGTGACCTGATGAAGTGTAAGAGAAAACCCTATGGTCTTTACTCCGATAGTATAAATAGATAGAAAGATAGATAGATAGATAGATAGATAGATAGATAGATAGATAGATAGATAGATAGATAGATAGATAGATAGATAGATAGATAGATAGATAGATAGATAGATAGATAGATAGATAGATAGATAGATGGATGGATGGATGGATGGATGGATGGATGGATGGATGGATGGATGGATGGATGGATGGATGGATGGATGGATGGATGGATGGATGGATGGATGGATGGATGGATGGATGGATGGACGGACGGACGGACGGACGGACGGACAGACAGATCAATCAATAAACAAACAAACAAGCAAATAAATAAATAGCTAAATAAATAAATAGCTACATAAATAAATAGCTACATAAATAAATAAATAAATAGCTAAATAATTAAATAAACAAACAAATAAATAAATAGTTAAATAAATAAATAAATAGTCAAATAAATAAATAGCTAAATACAGAAAGAAATAGTTAAATAAATAAATATCTAAATACATAAATAAATAGCTAAATAAATAAATAGCGAAATAAATAAATAAATTGGTAAATAAAAAAATAAAAAATAAGTAAATAAATATCTAAATAAATACATAAATAAATAAGTTAGTAGTAAATAAATAAATAAGTAAGCAAATAAATAAATAAATAAATAAGCAAATAAATAAATAAGTAAGCAAGCAAATAAATGAATAAATAAGTAAATAAGCAAGTAAATAAATAAATAAAAATATCTGAGCACGCAAATCTAGTCTTTCAGGTGAAGCTCCCTGTAAAGCAGATTTGAATAATTTCTAGGGAAAAATTGTTCCGGGATCGACACCCGGCCCCGGAACAATTTTTCCCTAGAAATTATTCAATATCTGAGCACATTACTTATTCGTCTAAAATTCAGTAGCTGTACATCACCGAAAATATTTTAACTAAAGTTATGGGATTCTTTGTCACAGACCTCGATTCTCGGTATAAAAAGCGGAAACATTCACGACTCTGTGTCCCTGTGTTTATATATTTTTTCTCTGCTACTCAAACAGAATCTAGTACCAGAGGCTAATCATAATAACTAGCATCTCCACTTCACATGAGACATTCTCTTCTTTCTTTTTCATATTTAAATATGAAAACTGCTGAGTTTAAATGTTGTATGTAGAGTTGCAGTCAATAGTGCTGCTGTTCACAAACACAGAGCTGATGGCGAGACGTAGTTCCTGCACTGCAAACAGTGACTCAATCTGTGGAGTCTGATGGGAAGCGGAAAAAAATCCGCTTACAGATATTCTCTCGGACATTCTGCTCTTTGTGGCGCTGTGGATGACGAACTTTAAAATTCTACAGTATAACAAAATATTTTCCATTTTTTCCAGTCTTACAGTAACTTCGCTAGTACTTCTGTTTTTGTTTTTCATATTTCACATTTATAATCTTTTGCCACGGTATTAAGCAGAATGAGTGAATGAGTGGCTCTTTGTAAATAAATTTTAGAGAAAGCTGTAACGACCTGCCCGTCAGCGATGAGCAGAATGTTGGGGGACTTGTATCGGTGCAGTTTTGGTGCTTTTTTATTCAATCTCTTAATTAGGTCATCTAAATATAGATTGAACAAAATGGGTGACAGGCAGCAAACTTGCCTTCCACGTTGATTGATGTTTATAGGCTCTGTAGATTCGTCATTGTCCATGAATATTACAAGCTCTTAATGATTTCCACCAGATGTTCTGGTAGTCCTTTCTTTCCTAGTATGCTCCGCAATTTCAGGCTTATTACTCTGCCAAAAGCCTTGATGTAGTCAATAAAGACCATAACATAATATATGTCTGTTTCTTTTATTGCGAAAGCTACATGAGTATATGATCGACCTTTTCAGAAACATTTTGTTTCTCTTCTAGCAGGGTCTTTTTGTATTACCTAAGCTCTAGAGATAATTATTTAGGCATATATCTTGAAGCTTGAATTCAGCAAGTGTGTCTCTGATATGATAGGATATATGATATGATATGATATGATATGATATGATATGATATGATATGATATGATATGATATGATATGATATGATATGATATGATATGATATGATATGATATGATATATGATATGATATATGATATGATATGATATGATATGATATGATATGATATGATATGATATGATATGATATGATATGATATGATATGATATGATATGATATATATGATATGATATGATATGATATGATATGATATGATATATATGATATGATATGATATGATATGATATGATATGATATGATATGATATGATATGATATGATATGATATGATATATGATATGATATGATATGATATGATATGATATGATATGATATATGATATGATGTGATGTGATGTGATGTGATGTGATGTGATGTGATGTGATGTGATGTGATGTGATGTGATGTGATGTGATGTGATGTGATGTGATGTGATGTGATATGATATGATATGATATGATATGATATGATATGATATGATATGATGCGATACGATACGATATATGATAAGATATATGATATGATATGATATGATACGATACGATATATCATAAGATATAATATAATATATGATATGATATATGATATGATATGGTATGATATATGATACGATACGATGCGATACGATACGATATATGATATGATGTGATATGATATGATATGATATGATATGATATGATATGATATGATATGATATGATATGATATGATATGATATGATATGATATGATATGATATGATATGATATGATATATGATACGATACGATACGATACGATGCGATGCGATACGATACGATGTATGATATGATATGATACGATACGATATATGATAAGATATGATATGATACGATACAATACGATATATGATAAGATATGTTATGGTATGATATGATATGATATGATATTATATGATATGATATGATATGATGATGATAATAATAATAATAATAATAATAATAATAATAATAATAATAATAATAATAATTTATTTTAGCTGGCAGAGTTAAGGCCGTAAGGCCTTCTCTTCCACTCAACCAGCAAAAAGTATATATACATATGCATGAACTTACAAAGAATTCAACAATTCAATATATGATATGATATGATACGATATGATATGATACGATACGATATGATAGAGATATATATTTCTCAACATCGGTCCTGCTGTCCCTTCACATTTCTGTATTCGGGCCAGCATTCCCTTACTTGCACTATTTACAACTTTAAACACAGACGCATTTGACATTTGAAGCCTATTCTTACTATGTCTTTCACTGGACCATCCTTCTAATTTATCCACTACTATTCTACCTCCCTTCTTTTATTCTCAAGTCACTTAAAAACCATTCCTACCTACAAATTCATTCCCTACTTTCTCATAACTTAATACAGTAAAACCTGTTCAAGACGGAAGTTACATGGTTCTAATTTTTTTTCTGTTGTGGACAGGTTTCCGTATTATTCAGGTGTGAAGTTAAAATGGAATATTTTATCATTCGTATAAGTGAAGAACAAAATGGCATGCCACAAACTGCAAGAAGTACAAAGTATTCCGTTTAATACTGCTCACATTAAATCAGCTTTCTGTTGCTTATTCCGTTGGTGAATCATCTTGATGGAAATCTCATTTTCTGTATAAATGTTATTGTTTATCTTAGTCACCTAGATATTTCATACATTCCTTGAAAAAATATAGTTTACATTAAAGGCCTCTATAGTTAGTATCCGTAATAATTTTAATTGTAATTACAATTATAGTCTTCTTCTTACAAAATATGATTTAGCCATAAATAACTTCATCCGAGACTAAAACTCATCCTCCCAACTTTTACAGGATCGACGAAAATCTCTCCGTCCTATTGGCCTACAGGATGTTTCTAGATTCAGTACTCAAACTTCTAGGGATGACGCAAGAGACCAAAAGAAACGTTTTTTGTTAAGTGACCATTCATCGGAAACTAGGGGACAGTCGGGTAGTATCGGACATCGCGTTTCTTTCATCTACCACCATATGGTAGTACCTGAATGGCATGGTTACGTTTCTCTATGCGACATCACAGAAACGTAACCATGTCAATCAGGTACTATCATCGTGTGGTAGATGAAATAAACTCACTGTCCGATATTACCCGATGTCCGATACTACCCGAATCTCCCCTAATATTTGAACGACAAAACCAGAAACTGTACTATCGTCTCATCGGATTAGGTTTTGGCAATGGTACCTGCAGAAATGCGCTATGGAAGCTGGTTTTGGACGATTTGTGTTTTTCGCCAACGAAGCATAGTTTAAACGAGATGGAATAGTCAATTGACATTCAATTTATAAATTATAGGGGAACAAAACTGGCCTAAAAATATGTCTGTCGACTATCTGCAATGGCACCTTAATTTTATTTTTGCTTGATTATTTACGCTGTATCAACTGCGAGGTTATTTAGCGTCGATGACAGAGGTGATGGTGAGATGATGTTTGGCGAGATGAGGCCGAGGGTTCGCCATAGATTACCTGACATTTGCCTTACAGTTGGGGAAAACCTCGGTGAAAAAACCAACATGTAATCAGCCCAAGCGGGAATCGAATCCGCGCCCTGATCGGTGCGCAAGCGCCTTAGCCGACTGAGCTACGCCCGTGGCTGGCACCATAGCATTGGACCGAACTCACGACGTATTCACGCCATAAAACATACAAAGTATATTTAATGTAAGATTTCTTTTGGAACTGTGCTAACAACTGGAGACACATTGACACTAAATAACCAGATCACAGACATCGCGTCTCTCCTCAAATTTATTGTTGCGGATGTGAGTTGTGGCAGCGAGTAACATTTTTTAACTGTATATTTCATGAATACATTCATGCCATGTTTGTTTCATAAAAAAGGAACCATAACTGTGCCGCGTTTCTCCTACAGAATTTTGGTTGAAAATTGAAATCTGTTTCGATAGGACGGACGACCGCCTGACAGGGAGTCTCCGCGAGGATCGATAAGGTCTGTCGTATGGTCACTGAACCAATGGACGACGGTTCGTGGTCAGCACCCAAATATCCACTTCGCTTCACATCACCTGAAAACCTTAACAGCGAGGTCCGTATTGTTAATTAAAACTAACCACCACGTTCTGGGGTCATTTTCTGCTGAATTGAAAACTGCGGAAAGGAAATTGTAGAATACTTGTTAATGTAGAGAAATAAGTTTGTATTTTGCTGTATATGGGACACTCCCCGGTTTTCATACCTTAGACCAGTTTTGTCAAAGCAAGCACATTTTTCTGACCTTGACGTTGAGCGCGGGCAGCAAGCGCTAAGTATGGAAAGAGGAAGGATTGTGTATATGAATAAGCAGCCTGTTGGATTAAGAAAACAGTGGTGCACAAACTTCAAACGGAACGTCGTTATTTCTATATGGCTTCTTTCTGTTTGATATTATCTATATTGTCTGTAAAACAAAAGTACTAATACCAATTTCTTAATATTGCAGTTGTGTTTTAAATGTTAATAACATAATAAAGAGTTAAGACGGAATATTCACATAAATTCCATAGTAGTACAACTATACTGTACTAAATGGATGAAACACATCATTCATAAAGAAAGTGATATCACAAAAAAAGGGATTGAGTACGACATAATAAGTTTGAATTGGTATTGATGGTACCTTTAGTCTTATAAAAGTAATCAATAAACTAATCAAAACAATATTACAGTACAAAACAAAGTTACCTAGGTACTGTATATGTTTTAAGTGTAACTAATATTTCATAACAAAACTCTCATCGCAGTATGCTTTTAAGGTGATACTGGTGAGCAACTTCCTATCATCAGAATATTAAATTATTTTCTCGAAATGTACTGAAGCTATACAACACATGAGCACGTATCTTTTGCTTATGATGTAACAGTAGTTGCTTTGTTAATTCATTTCCTTACAAGTAATACGTATTTACGGTATATTAGATTTACGAAAACATTCTGTATGGCTACTAAATAAATTTCACTTTTATATAAAGGAAGTTGAGAAAATATTTATTTTTAACAACAAATTCAAACTTCTAAAAAATGAACATTACAATTAAAACTTACATTCTTATAATGCACTCATACTTCTCAGACAAATCTAAAAATTAACATGAATACTCTTTTAATAAGTTCTCTTCCCTTCATCTATTGAATCAGTGCTGGCCATCCCTGTATATAGTTCGACCAAGCCGTATATTATACTACCTCTCTCGTCTGTCTCTTTCCTTTCCGCTGTAAAGCGCTCAGGCTCTCCTGAGCTCTAAAGCGCGCGCTTGCGCCTGTTGGCATCAATTGACATGACTGCCTTAGACACCAGTATTGAAACTAGTACAACACTTTAAATAAAACTAGAAAATTTTCCGTAATTTTAATACGACGTGAGCGAGTGAGTGAGTGAGTGAGCGAGCGAGCTACAGCTACCCAGAAATGGAAATTCTACATATCCAACCTTAATTAAACACACCAGAATAGTACGATATATACAGACACATAAAAACATACCTACAACAAATTCTCAATACGCAACTGAATTTCAGAACACACACTACTTGACTCCACACTACCTAACACAAATACACCACCCAACAAAACAACATAAAGGTATTCAGTCTGTCTCAAACAGCTCAGTCTCTTGGGGAGAATTAATATTACCTCCAGAATGAAAAAAAAAAATCGATAAGAAAGGGGAGAAACTTGTCGTCCACAAGTTGTTTATATTTTCTCCATAGGCCCAGAGTATGAGAATAATAATTTAAGGGATTTTTTAAAAAAAAGAACCATAGTCTAATAAATGTTAATTTGAGATATTAAGCATGTGGTGAGCGTATAGCAGCGGCCATCTACTGAATTAGTTGTTAGTGGAGAAAACAGCATAGTCCTATGTTTTCATAAAACAACCATAGCCAAAGAGTTTTCTTGTGAAGACAGACATTGTCCAGGACGATGGTAGCATTTACAAATATCCCATTCATATTATCTTGAATCATTTATCATACAATTTTAAACTGTAGTAGATTGACAGCATTGCATCTTATGTACGCAAAAGCCACCTCAGAGAAAAAAACTGTAACACGTAAATTGTTGTAGTAGTTATGCAATCATCTTTAGGTACAGAAGTAATCCCATGGAAGAAACGTAAGCATCGAAAGGAGAAGAAACAGGATAATTACAATAAAGAAAAATAAGATTAAAGTAGAGGGATAATTCAGCCACAACAGAGTATAATTTCTTAACCCTTTACTGCCCGATTTTTTTAAAATGACTTTCCACAATTATGGGTGCACAAGGTCATAGAGACACCAAGGAAAAAAAAAAAGCAATCCTCTTTCTAATAATAGCTAGCCAAGGAACTGGCAGGTACCGAGCTGCACTCTATCGGTAAAGAACGAAACTACTTCTGAAGATGCCAAATGGAACCATCGGGAAAATTATACGAGTCAGAGATTACAGAAATGTTAGTGATTTCAAATGGAGTCATTCGAACGGAAAGGGTTAAAACAACCATTGTCCACAGTTACCTACATTTACATATGTATTTCTATGAAGTAATTTAAGTTCTAAACGTGCTTCAGTTTTCTTAAGTAAAGTAAAGGAACAATTCAGCCACAAAAAGTATATTTTCTTAAAACAACCATTGTCCACAGTTGCCTACATTTACATATGTATTTCTATGAAGTAATTTAAGTTCTAAATGTACTTCAGTTTTCTTAAGTTCGTACAACACCTTAAGAAATGGCGTGATGAATTTCATACAACAGCGATGCCAGATAGTTTTTTTGTTTTTCCTGAAAATTTATGTTTCTGGACTATGGTTGTTTTTCCAAAAAAAAAAAAAAAAAAAAAGCCTTTCAATTAAAGTTCACCAAAAGCCGTGCCAAGCAGATGTGCTCCAATTGCCCGACCAAAAGGATAATTAATGCAGGCTTTACGAAGCATTTCAATCTTGTTTTTGGTGCCTTATGTATATTTCATATTGGCAGCTAATTTTCTGTGATTATATTTTCTATATGGTACCCCCTTATTATGAGCCTTCCTCGTTTCCCCGATACCAACTGTTAAGCCGTGTGGGTTAACGTATTTTATTAAAATGTACTTGGGTATTGAGGGTATTTGTTTAACTAATGTTGACCGCATTCCATGTTTACTTTAAATGCAAAGCATACACGGCTCTGTGCAAATGTATTATTGTGATGAAATTTGATGGTCACTGATTTCTCAAATATTTACGTATCAATTTCCATATCTATCCCAATTTTAAAAGGATTTAACGCTGGTTTGAAGCTTCCGACTATACCCGAAATATGCTCATATAACTCGACAGATTGCAAGCATGGAGGGGAAGAGGGACGATATCCGTTTGTGGTGAAATCTGTACTTTGTCGTCGTCCTAAACTTTCATTGCAGTACTCTAATGGAAAAAAATCATTTATTAAGAAAATTTAGCTACAGGGCAATTTACTCATTCATAGCGTTCTGCTCAATGGTAGGTATTTCACTGCAAACCCAGCATTTTCTAGTCTTTCCTATTTTCTGCCTTCCTCTTAGTCTCTGCATACGACCCACATATCTTAATGTTGTCTATCTTCTGATATCTTCTTCTGCCCCGAACTCTTCTCCCGTTCACCATTGCCTCCAGTGCATCCTTCAGAAGGCAGTTTTTTCACAACCAGTCACCCATCCAATTCCTTTTCCTCTTCCTGATCAGTTTCAGCATCATTTTTTCTTCACCCACTCTTTCCAACACAGCTTCGTTTCGTATTCTGTCTTGCATTTCACACGCTCCATCCTTTTTCATACCCACATTTCAAATGTTTCCATTCGCTTCTCTTCACTTCGTCGTAATGTCCATATTTCTGTCCCATACAATGCCACACTCCACACAAAGCAACTCACAAGTCTCTTCCTTAGTTCTTTCTCCAGAGGTCAGCAGAAGATGCTCCTTTTTCTATTAAAAGCTTCCTTTGCCATAGCTATCATCCTCTTGACTTCCTGGCAGCAGCTCATGTTACTGTTTGCAGTACATCCCAAGTATCTGAAGCTGTCCACTTGCTCTACTGACTCATTTAGAATTCGCAAGTTTGTCATGGTCTTCGTCTTGTTGGCAATTACAGTTTTAATTATTTAGTACCTACTGTGAAAGGAGTAGTTACGTTTTTTCACAAACAAACAGTAAAGGAGAAGCTTTCAGTTTGTTTTCACCTGTAACGTCTATTTAAAAAAAATGCACTTTTAACGTGTCGACTAATACAGTTTTAATTAAAAAAAAGTAGTTTAGTGGGTCGTTTTGTTGCACTGGCTTCATTGGATTTCGGTTGCTTTTGAAAATAGTCTAGGAAAAAAACCTGAATGTCACAATTTACTGTTTTTACAGGAGAACAGATTAAAAGCTTGAAGACCCCACTATATTTTATTTTATGCTCGACCATGCCGAAATGTAGTAATTATACACCTGGTAGCAGCCCTTTAATGGACCTCATTAAAGTTCACCTGTTCATTAAAGTTCATGTGTTCCACCAATCAGAAAATACCATTGTAGCAATATGAAAGCGCAAGTATCGATTATTCTCGGATATGCAATCGAAAGACAACAATGATCAATAAATCACCTATATTTGAAATAAAGTCAGTTCTGTTGCTATAATAATTAGCGTTAATTGTAAATAATATTCAAATAAATTCAATTTGTCATCTCGTTTTTCAATGTCAAGGTCAATGTCGACATCTGTTTCTCGGAAAAAATTAATACTTTCGCGTCTGCGCACATCTCACAATTTACGAGGTAGTGCACAAGGTCAGTTCCGCTCCTCAGTCAGATAAGAATAACATGAATACTTATGAATAATTTCAAGTTACAAATATGGTCGAGTATAAAAAGTCGTATGAAACTTGACTATAATGGTAATTAAGACGCTCGTATGAAAATTATGAAACTCGCTTGCGCTCGTTTCATAAACATACTCGCGTCTTAATTACTACCATTATAGGCTCGTTGCATAATGTACTATTCTTGGGCTGTCAAAGTTATCTTAACTAATCAGGTTGTTATTCTGTACAGCCAAACCCTGCAAAATTACAGTAACTCAGCTGTTAAGTGATACTGAAAAAAGAAAGTCAATAATTTTGGACTTAACATGGCACTTCAAACACTTACGTCATGTCCGATAAACTCAACAATTGGAACGAGTCCATTACCATACACAAGGGGTATCTGCATGTATACATGACCTACTTGGAAGATTTTACGGTATTTCAATCCCTAAGGAGTTGCAATGCGGAAAGAATAAACATTTGTTGTAGATAGAAAGCTTTAAATGTGCTCAGACGAGGCAGTGGCATGGTTTTATTCTTTTGTGCTTCGACATGGACGCGAAACAGATGAGTGCGCAATTCATTATGTAGTCATAGAAAGTTAATACAAGTTTGGCGTTATTCACATACAGATGGATAAATAACAATAAAATATTAAATAGTAATATGCGTTACAAGAGCGGTATGTTGACGTTTTCATGTTCGAGGAAAAGATTGGAAAAGCGAAAAGTAGTTCAGCTTTTTTAATTTCCGAGAACATGAAAACAAACATACCGCTCGTGTATCGTACATTATTTTGTGCGAAGATCGTTTATTACATACCTGAAAGAGGAATTTCTAATTAGTTGCAATGAAATCTCCATCTTGGTTTCTGTTCAATGCCGGCAACTTTGGAAAACAAATATATCTATCTTCAACATTGTTCCTATAAAATGTTTTCTGTGTTTACTATACTGCAGCAGGGCGTGATATACGTCTATCTTTTTTTTCCCCCAGTCTATAAATGCGAACTTAAACAAACGGTAAGGTTATGTAATGATTTATTTTTCATTTTAATACTTTAAGAAAATTATTTATTTCTGCACACTGAAATTATAACAAAATTATTTATTTCTGCACATTAAAATTAATTGTCGCATTTGTGCAGGTATTCAAAGTAACTGGAGCACCACCACAACTTTTTTCTATTGTGAAACTTTTTTGCATGAATATTGATTTTCCAGTTTCCGTCGAAGTTGAAGCATTAACACTATAGATGGCAGCATTTGATGAGTCTGGAATCCTATTGATTTTTTCACGGCTTCCTTAATGTTACTCGCATTACAAATGCAGTAACTTTTGTGGTGTTGCAGAGTTTACTAATTTTTGCAAATATTTAAAAACAATAATTAACAGTGCAATTTAGGTGAAATTGCAGTGGTAAGTTTCCAATTGATAATTATTACTATATTGAACGTCTTTAAAAATAATATGTTAAAAGCCTAAAGCAGTAAAATGAATATGACGCCTAAACGGTAAGAATAGGGAAATTGTTATGTGTGTTACGTTGGGAATACTGAATGTGGTATTTCACACTTACCGCGTATTGGTTTTGTGCGGAAAGCAAGCAAATACGCACGATCTCGCACAAAGGCTATTCTTGTGTGCTTACATACAGTATACCAATTAATTATAGGTAATTGTGGTTCAGAACAGTTCTTTACTTGTCCTTTCAATAGTACATTTTGTTTTAATGTGTTGTTACTGAAGGATTGGCTGTTGTTCGATGCTTATTTTATTCCATCCGTTAAGTACTGTACACTTAAACCCTATAGCAAATTCTATTTATTATATATTGAAGACAGTAAAAAGTTATATATATTAGGATATTGATTGTATTAAAGCTCAGATGTTTAAGCATTTATAACACTTAAAATAGGCAGACAAAACGACAATAAAACGTAAAAAAGGCACAATAATCTTTGAAAAAGGCATTATACATTTAAAAAAGGCATAATATACTGTCGGACAATATCAAAATTCAAATTTAAATTTAAAAATCACATTCTAGTTCGTGGAATTGTTTGTTGAACACATGTCAGGTTGCGCAACTTCACCTTAACCCATGACATATAGTAAATATTGTAACTATGCTGTTGTAAAATTGAAAATTAATATGTAATGTATTTATTATTATTATTATTATTATTATTATTATTATTATTATTATTATTATTATTATTGTCAGTTATCAATATCATCATTGCTATCTCTGTTTTCTTTCTTTTCGTTGTATTAGCGCGATGAGAGCACTATAATGTACTTTTGACTCTGTTGACCCTCTATAGGGCTTTAACTTAATTTGTATCATTTTCATCAGTGTTTGTAGGCCTATTTCTTTTTTGTATTTATATGTGGTATCTGGTAGGATGGAAGAGAAGGCCTTATGGCCTTAATCCTGTCAGATTAAATAAATTATTATTATTATATTTTAGCAATAAATTTAAATTATATCAACATAACTCACATAATTATTTAGTAGGTGACACATGTTGACTCATAAAATACTTTTTTTTCGTGATTAACTGTCTTTTCACAAATCTTAGTCTACATACGGTAACAAAACTGTTCCATCGGTTGAAAACACATGAGCACCAAATGTAAGCATGAAGTTTACTTTTCAATGGTTTACTAATTTAGGCATTCTAGCTAACCGATCTTATACCTTCTGTCACCGACAATAACTGACTGTTCCTCACTCAAATTTCTTTCTCCTGCAATTCCTCATCTTTTACAATATCCACCTCGCGTCAATGGAATTCCTTGTCACAAAGTATTAGGGGCTGCAAGACAACAAACACCTTTAAGAACAGCTTAAAAGATAACCTTATTAGCATTTCACTCCAATCATACTGATTTAAACTATCACTGACTACACTGTTACTTTTTTCTTTAGACATTATCGTGATTGTGCTGCATTTTCAAAATTGTCTCATAATAATCTCTTTCTATTATCTAATATCATTTGAAATATATTAACATTCTATGTATTTTAGTTTAATTCTGCTACATAGTTTATTTCAGTGTTTAATTAATAGTTCATAGTATTTTGTTGTTTAATTCGTAAATAACACTTGTATACATGTAACTCTCATCTAAATCAAATTGTTGAATTCTTTGTAAGTTCATGCATATGTATATACACTTTTTGCTGGTTGAGTGGAAGAGAAGGCCTTACGGCCTTAACTCTGCCAGCTAAAATAAATCATTATTATTATTATTATTATTATTATTATTATTATTATTATTATTATTATTATTATAAACACGTGTAGCACAAAATTATAACAGTAAGATTTGAAAATATGAAAGCGAACAATTGAAAATGCTACGTGACAACTTCTATGAGAACGAGCTTAATATTTAAAATTGCAAAGCTGATCTTTGGTATCGTGAAGAGATGACAATATTATATTTATAACTGTGGATTGTCGACCATTATTGATATTACACCAATAGTATTAAGGCACGATTATTAGCAGATTAAACACCGAAATAAATTACTTTTATTTACTATTGTTAGTGAAGTTAGTCATTGCTTTAAGTATTTAAATTTTATATACATTACATTAAAATTAATTAGAAAATTACAAATAAACAAGAAATATTGCTTTAAAATGTCAAAAAAGGCATTTATTAGTAGGAAACATTAAAAAAAAAAACAAAATAGGCAAAATAAAAATTCGCCCTATCAGTTTGATTTACCCCAAATCACATTTATATCTATAAAACAGCTAATTATTTACTTCCACCCAGTAAAAAGGCATTTTGCCAAACATTCTGGCTCTATTGATTATGCTAATCAGGTACGGTTATATAGACAATGAGAATAATACTGGGAGATGTATTCCTAATTACTGAAAATGTTACTGAATAATTTTCGCAATTATAGAAACTCACGTATATTTATCTCATAATATTCAGTTCCTAAACCTACTAATATATTTAAATGACACATTGAAAATCATTCGCATTGTATATGTCGACAGTCCGCCGCAACGAGGGCTTATTGGCTCTGTTGTTGGACGTCATACTCCTAATTTTTTAATCATAATTCTCGTATGAATTAGAACCTCATATGGGACAAATATGTATTTACGGTGAACAATTTAAAAACGTACCGCAAGCTAGGAACGGAATAGCGAGAGATTATTCATTGAAATACTAGTGAAATGTTTGTAAACAGAATAAATATAAATGGCTGCCATTAAATGTAATTTTTCATTACACATGTAAGCAAGGATTAAAATAAACAGTATATTAATGAAAGAAGTCAACTAATATGTTGTAATTCGACCTCAAAAAATTACTTCACCCGACAGCAAAGAAGAGAGTTTTCAGTCTCCTCTTCATGCATTAATACTAAACTTTTGGTTGCTGTGGTGACTTAAACCTGCATTTCAAGGGTCTTGCTTAAGTATTAATCGGTAGGAGATGCTGGTAATTAGTATTTAATTTGCTACATATCTTAATTCTGTGATTTCCTTCTCTGAGAAGAATTAATTAAAGAAAAAAGTGTTTCACGTAATAATTCACCATTCAATTTCACACTCTTTCTGTCTTATACAAGATAATAATTTGAGAAATAAATTATTAGAGTATTTTTTTACGTAAATAAGACTTTGTTCGAGGTGCAATTGATGAGAAAATCTAACATTTTTATTGTAACACTAAGTTGGAAAAGTCTCTGCTAGATGCTGTACACGCCAGAGCGTACGCATGCTGCCATCTATCGTGTGCTGTATAATCTGTTTGCAAATTTGCAACGGAAGGAGTGACGCGTTATCGAATAAGAAATGTTATTAAGATTGGAGGAGTTCCTTGTGTTGGGTATTATTGATTCAACCAAATAATATAAAACTGACTCAAAGTGGTAATGCTAAAGATAATGTTAATGCTATGTGGCTTGTTCTGGTGAAGATATATGGAAATAGACCCAGGAAGTTATTAAATATAATTATTGAAAATAAAGAGATCAAGATAAATGAGGCTCCTTTATAAACATATTTTGTTCCAAATAATGTTTTGAATTCTGTATGTAAATTTGTTAATAATTTTGGTAAAAAGGAAGCTTTTGGAAATCTAAGAATAGTTTTTGCTATATTAGCAATTGGGCTACTAGGGTTTGTAGTATGAGCACATCATATATTTACTGTAGAAATAGATGTTGATACACGAGCACATTTTACATCAGCTACTATAATTATTGCAAATGATAACCTTAGTTAATTAAAAACAGTATACCATGAAAATATTAAGCAATAAAATACATATGATATAATAATAATAATAATAATAATAATAATAATAATAATAATAATAATAATAATAATGAAACAAATCGGAGACATTCAGTATTTTTTAGTAGTATTTATTTATTTAACCTGGTAGAGATAAGGCCGTCAGGCCTTCTCTTCCCCTCTACCAGGAGATTCCAACTACAATATGAACAATAAAATTACAATTAGTATTAAATTTACAATTACAATTACAAATAACATTACAATTAGTATTAAATTTACAATTACAAATAACATTACAATTAGTATTAAATTTACAATTACAATTACATAAAAATCAAAGTACGAAAAGATTACCTGAATAATTAAAGCTAGATAATTTATACACAATCTTCCGGAATCATTCAATACCCTGTCACTTTTTAATAGTGAACCGTAATTTGTGTTTTTCTCAAACGCAAATAATTTCGTACCGTAGTGAAATTAATCTCATTTCATATAAATTATTTCAGAACAATCCACCCAAGAATTTAGAAGAAATATCGGTAGCCTACACAGATTGCATGGCGAAAACGTATTGTATAGATACTGCTTGTCTAAAAACTTGATTGCGAGTAAATCCCAAATCAGAAGGCAATTTCTCAGCATCATAATAATTACTAGTACTTTATAATATACTAAGAAAGTAAACAATATGAACTCACCTTCTACATTTTAAAGCGTCGTGTCTGATTCTATCCTTTGGCACCAATTCCAGGAACTTCCATTAATTATGTATCTCTGGAGAAATAATTCTCCATAGTCTTCAACCTATATGGCTTGAAATGTCAATAATTTCTGCTGCTTTCCGCACTCGCGATGTATAAGCCAGGGAATTGCAGAGAAATTATTAAGTGGTGACTTAGTAATGGCCATGGAAACAGGTTGTAGTAGGCCCTATCGCTCTTTAATATTCAAGAAAACATCTTAAATATTACCTTCAATTTTAACAAAATATCTCTTCGTACTATTTTAAATCCGTAAAAAGTAATATTTCTATGTCCTTTTTCATGTCTAAGGGAACATCTCTCAATTATCTCCAATATCAAGAAGAACATATCTCAGTATCATCTAAGTATCTAGCAAAACATCCCAATATTATCTTCAATATCAACAAGAACATCGGTCAGCGCGTATGGCCGCGAAACCAGAAGGCCTGGTTCGATTCCCGGTCGGGTCAAGTTACCTGGTTTAGGATTTTTCCACGGTTTTCCCTCAACCCGATATGAGCCAATGCTGGGTAACTTTCGGTTCTGGACCCCGGCCTCATTTCACCGGCATTATCACCTTCATCTCATTCAGACACTAAATAACCAAAGATGTTGATAAAGCGTCGTAAAATAACCTACTAAAATAAAAAATAAACAAGAATATGGCTCACTATCATTTTGAGTATCTAGGAAAAATCTCCCAATATTAATTTCAATTTATCTTCAATGTCAACAAGACATGTCTCAATACCGTCATAACTGTCTTGCAAAACATCTCCCAATATTACCTTCGGTAACATGTTTCAGTATCACCTTATATATCAAGCAAAACATATTCCAATGTTGTCTTCAAAATCAACAAGAGTGTGTCTCAATATATTCTAAGTATCTAGCAAAACATCTCCCAATATCATCCTCAGTGTCATGGAAAATTTATCCCAGTATCATCTTACTCTTTAAGCAAAACATCTCTCTATATTATCTTCAGTGTCAGCAAGAACACATTTCAATATCGTCCTATTTATCCAGTAAAACAGTTCCCAGTATTATCTTTAATATCAGTAACAACATGCCCCCAATATCGTCTCAATATTCTAGTAAAACATTTCTCAATATTATATTTATTGTCAAGAAGAACATCCCTCAGTAATGTCTTAACTCTTAAATATCTACCAAAACATCTTCCATTATTATCTCCAATATCAGGGAAAACATGTCTCAGTATCGTCTTACGCATCAAGCAAAAAACATCCCAATATTCTTCAATATCAAGAATCAGTATAGTCTTAAGTATCAACAAAACATCTGCCAATATTATCCTCATTGTCAACAAGAACATATCTCAATATCGTCTTAATTATATAGCAAAACATTTTCAATATTGTCTTCAATATGAACAGGAACATAACCTCAATATCGTTTTAAGATTTCTAGCAAAACATCTTCCAATATTATATTAAATATCAACAAGAACATGTCCCAATATCGTCTTAAGCAGAGGTTTCCAAAAAGCGTATCGTCATTCGTGCTCTCGATGCTGCCCGCCGAACACAGTGTGCTGTAAGACTAGAGAAGGGGAGAGACTCGTACCTCAACAGATGGGAGCGGTCAGTGGGGGATCGCGGCAACGGTCTGCTTATGTTTACAAATAATGGCATCGAAAGAATAAGAAATATCATACGTTTGTATATTATTTTGACATACTATGAAACTGGAGCCCCATCTGTTGCTGTTGACACAAGTCATTGCAAATTCAACCTCTTCTGTTCTATGGTGCCTTTCAGTGCCTGGAAAAGATCTTCTCCAGTTTTATTTTGTAATTACATCTAGAAGACATTCAGACACAGTAAAATGTTCATTAACTCCTCGGATGAAAATGGCTAGGTGAGCTTTGTCATTTCTATCTGTGCTTTCGTCCAATGCAAGTGAGTAAGCTACAAACTGGTTAATTGTGATTTCGACTTCAGATTCAGTTACATTTACAATCTTGAAATTCCTTCTCTGAACTGTAATTGGAAACAATTTAATTTTCTTAAACTTTGACTTTGTTCTGGACACAGTATTTGAGTAACGTCCTGTATGCACGATTTTACGAATGATGCTTCTGTAAAGGGCTTCATTAATTTTCCAATATTCCAAGCTAGAACATAGCTAGCAAGAAACGTTTTTTGTTTAAGACTGAGAACACGTGTATGGTTTGTGTTTATATTTTCTTGTTTTATATTTATCAAAATATTTGTAGGCCTAAGCATTTCACCTAAAATTAAACAAAAAAATTATGTTTGTCATGCGGAACTGAGTGTAAACGTATTGTAATACACTGATTATTATGTATAACCAACAGTTATACTGATAACCTCAAAATAAATTATTTTCACATGTCCAGCATACCTGTACTTGTATGATATTCTTTGTGAAGAGTCGAGTATTGTCGTCGCATGTTGAATTTTAACACACGCTTAAGAATATTCGAACAAATTAAGCATTTCACATTCTCCCAACTAACACGAAACATTTCCTATTCATCCTTGAATCCAACGTCCATGATTAGAAGACATTGTAAAACGGTCGAACACTCCGACCAACACAATGATAATGGCAGTCCGCCACTGCTCTTCGTTTGCGCATAAACATTGAGTACAGTACAGGTGGGGATGGGTGAGGCGGAACGCGCTCATTACGTACTGGCTTCGGTTCCGTTCAGGGGCTTACTCGCGAGTACGGTTTTGGAGACGTCTGGTCTTAAGTATCTACCAAAAACATGTCTCAATGTTATATTTTTATATCAATAAGAACATGTCTTAATATCGCCTTAAAATATCTAGCAAAATATTTCCCAATATTATCGTCCATATCAACAAGTCTTAGTCAGTATCGTCTTAACCCTTTCTAACCCAAATTAAATTTACAAGCAATCCATGTTGAAACAAATAGCTGTATTAGGACCAATTCAGTGACTAAGTTACGGGAGTGGCAACATTTGAAACAAAACTATATTGATGAAAATGTATTGAAATAGAAGTTATCCAGCAAAATTTACCTTCATATGTAACACACAAGTATATAAATGCTATAAAGTTAATTATTGCCATTTGGTATCTATAGGTAAGAAAGGGTTAAGTATCCAGCACGACATATCCAGATATTATCTTCAATGTGTAAGAACAGATGCATTAGTCATCAGTATTATATAAGAAAATATACCTCAATATTTCAATATTCAAGGAAACATCCTAATAACTTCCTTCAATATCTAAGAAAATATGCCTTGAAAGCGCCTACAATATTCGAGAAAACATATCATGGATTATCTTCGTTATCGAAGGAATCGCGCATGAATATCACTTTCTTTGTCAAAGAATATATATTCGAGGTAAATCTCCAGTAAGTTATATATTAAAACATAGATCAGTATTATTATTTGTACTATATAAGACAGTGTCTTCCAGTATTATCTTCCGATATCTAAGAAAACATGATTCGATATCGTTTACAGAATATAAGAAATAATTCCGAATATTGAGTGGATTTTAAGACTTTTATGCTAAAGAGAATCGTGCGAAATATTTTATATTTCATCCAACATTTCGGAGTTACTGCATAGGGCTATCGTATCATTTGAGCCAGAGTCATTGTAGTTATAAAATTCTGTATGCCAGTTCGGCCTGATGTGCAATATAATTACATTTCAAGTCTAAATCAGATAAAAGAATAAGCCTGGTCACAGTCGATCTGCTGAAATCGCTCCTCGCAGGAGATTGCACGCACGTGCCGCCCGAGGGAATGTCGTTGCACGTCGCTGTTCAACTCGACTGCTGCATTGCGCTTCTTCCTTGTCCCCATCATTATCTGATTGCAGCAATTAAGTCTGACGCCATGTTACCGCCGACTAAAGGATTTGCTGTTCAGACTGATATTAGAGCTAGTCGAAATGTGTTTGGTTTATGATACAGGGTGAATCAGAATAACACACAAAAATGTTCGTAATAGACATGGGGAACCCACATGAGTATTTTGAGATAGGAAATGTATATCCATAGACATCTGGTTTATATCTTGTAGGGCTGTAAAGGTATTTGTGCGAGATCGTGCGTATTTGCTTGCTTTCCGCACAGAACCAATACGCGGTAAGTGTGAAATACCACATTCAGTATTCCCAACGTAACACACATAACAATTTCCCTCTTCTTACCGCTTAAGCGCCATATTCATTTTACTGCTTTAGGCTTTTAACATATTATTTTTAGAGACGTTTGACATAGTAATAATTATAAATTGGAAACTTACCACTGCAATTTCACCTAAATTGCACTGTTAATTATTGTTTTTAAATATTTGCAAAAATTAAATAAAGTCTACAACACCACAAAAGTTACTGAATTTGTAATGCAAGTAACATTAAAGAAGCCGTGAAAAAATCAACAAGATTCCAGATGCCGATGTTATTACTGCAATATGTTATATAAATAATATTGTTAAAATATTAAAATGAAAAATAAATCATTACATAACCTTACCGTTTGTTTTAAGTTCGCATTTATAGACTGGGGGAAAAAAAGACAGACGTATATCACGGCCTGCTGGAATATAGTAAACACAGAAAACATTTTATAGCAACAATGTTGAAGATAGATATTTTAGTTTTTAAAAGTTGCCGTCATTGAACAGAAACCAAGATGGAGATTTCATTGCAACTGATTAGAAATTCGTCTTTCAGGTATGTAATAAACGATCTTCGCACAAAATAATGTACGATACACGAGCGGTATGTTTGTTTTCATGTTCTCGGAAATTAAAAAAGCTCAACTACGTTTCGCTTTTTCAATCTTTTCCTCGAACATGAAAACATCAACATACAGCTCTTGTAACGCATATTACTATTATTAGTTTAATTTCCTTTTGTACCATCACGTATGTACGTCACAGCTATCGCCATACAGCATCACCTGTGATATTTTGATGTTGTAAATGAATAAACTGTAAATACATCGCACAGTGAATCTTTTATTAGTTAGTACATAATTTAAATGCTATAGGTAATGAATTGTTCATAGAAGCTGCTCAAAATAACGACCATTGATTTCACAGCACAGTTAATCGAACAATTGCAATGGTTAGCAAGTTTTTTTTTTTTTAAGATACCTGGCATATCGCGAATATCGTCAATTATATAGCGGTAATTCCTGTCATTAACTTCTATTCTGTATCGATTACAGTATCGTACACAAGACTTTTGACGTACAAAAAAATTCATAGGTGTCAAATCTGGAGAACGTGCCGGTTAGGGCGCAGGACCTCTTTTACCAATCCCATGTCCCGGATACGTTGTGTTTTTTTAGAATATTTTTACGGCACCCCACGACTATAATACTGTCAAGTCCAGTCGCACTGATACTGCAATAAGCAATATAATATAAATTCATTATATCATTAATTGTCTTTCGTACCTGCCACTTGTAACGCTTGTTATGCGTAACATTCAAACAGCTATGTCACCACACTCATTGCCCACTTATATCGACTTTGTTTACTGAGAATAGTACATACTACTAACCACTGAAATATTTACTATTACTCATACAAATGTACCAGAGAATGGAACGCGTTATTCATCAACAACGTACAATTGTGCTAATTCTCACAAGAGCAATGTTAATGAGATTATTTATTTATATATTTATTTGTTTGTTTATTTATTTATTTACTTATTTACTTATTTATTTACTTACTTACTTACTCACTCATTCATTTATTATTTATTTATTTATTTATTTATTTATTTATTTATTTATTTGGAGTTAATATCATCAGGATTTCTCATCTTAAGGAGAAGGATCTACAGGAAATCTCTTTTTCCATATTTTTAAGTAGAGCCTCTATTTTCATAACATAGTTTCATATCAATATATGAAGCCCTTTAAATACAACATTTTCACTTTTGCCCTTTATGGTACAGTCACAGACATAAGAAGTGCAAAAATGCAGTATTATAAAGAAAATTATATATCTGTTCTCAAGAGTAAAACAGAATCACAAATCTTGTCTTAAATGAAAGCTTAAAGACTGCTAATCAATTTTGATTGAAAATTTTTAGAAATTTTAATTTTTATATTTTTATTTTGCATTTTTATGAAAAGAAAAAAAATTGCATGTCTATTTTCAACTTATTCTTTAATTTGCAATTTGATAATATCCTCCTACAGAATTATTCATGTACAATGTGAGAATATGTCCTGAAAATGTTACTCAACTATCTCTATTATTGTCTGAGATATTAAATATTAAATGTTGAAAAACGTAAAGTAAACTGCGGATATTCAAAGGATTGGAGCTATTTAAAAATACGTTGAAAGAGTAATGGAACGGAGAAAAATTCTCTCCGGCGCCGGGATTTGAACCCGGGTTTTCAGCTCTACGTGCTGACGCTTTATCCACTAAGCCACACCGGATTCCACCCCGGCGTCGGAAGAATCGTCTCAGTTTTTTTTTAAGTTCCAACTCTTGAGTTCCCTCTAGTGGCCGCCCTCTGTACTACTTCATAGATATCTATGAACCTAGGACCGAAGTCCACACATGTGCTGAAGTGCACTCGTAATTCCGACGGAATAACTGAGACGATTCTTCCGACGCCGGGGTGGAATCCGGTGTGGCTTAGTGGATAAAGCGTCAGCACGTAGAGCTGAAAACCCGGGTTCAAATCCCGGCGCCGGAGAGAATTTTTCTCCGTTCCATTACTCTTTCATCGTATGATGACGCAGAATATCAGCATGGGAATATCATATGTACTTCGGTACATTAAAATAATATATATTTAAAAATAGCATAAAAGCAATATTATTATCTTCCTAACGATCTTAAAATTTCGCCCAAATGAAGTCAATATTATTTTAGGCTAAAATAAAGAAAGACGTTAATTTTTTTCAAATATTTGATTATTCCTTAAGCGAGAAACGAAAGAATTCGGTAATACATTTAAATATAATATTATAGACAAACAAGAAATTGGCTAACATACTGCCTTTAAATTTAAGATACGCACTGTATAATACAGGTGTGAGATGTTTTCCTTTGAGGTCATCGATTTTGTCAGCCATTTTACTCCTCCGTTATATGAGTAATTTACAAAGAGTCGCTGAAGATTAATGTATATGGAAACCTCCCACATATAGTCTATGAGACAGCTTTTGATTTTGATCCCGTTTTAACAGCGTAGCAGATCGGGGCGGCCCGGGGGTGGCGACATTTCAATTAGAAATAACGCAGAGCTTTACAAAGAGCGCTGTAAACACGGGGCAGTTTAAATATTGCAAAACAATACGGAGACTGCATTGCGCCCAGATGATATGCTACCGGTGCGGTTGTATAACATAAAATGTTGCAGTGTCGCCCACCCCGCACGTTCGATACGTTTTCCCTTTTATGCTGTAATTTCTAGGCCCCACAATAGTCCCTACCCATCGCCCTCTTCCTCTTCCCGTCTCTCTCGCCCCCTCTCTGTTCCCCCTTTACACAGGAGGGGGTAAATTGCTCCGTCTCAAAGGAACGATACGTGTGCCAGCATACAATACATTTAGTTTTCCTACCTCCTGGCCAGGTAACCACTCGGTAATTAAATTCCACCCTCGAGAAGTTTCAAGTTGCGTTATCGATGAATTTGGCGGGTCCATAGCCCAACAAAAGACTGCAATTAATAAGCCCTTCTGAATCGCCCGCGACAGACCGAGTCTGTGCCACACAGACACCGATCACATCTCTGTCACGGTTTCTGCTTGCAAAGACTCGTCGACTCGTACCAGCAGTTTATCCGAACTAGTACACATTCGTTTATAGGGATTCATCGATTTTGATAATAGAGAACATGCATGGATTTTATTTTTCTCCAAAGTTTGCTCTTGCAGTGAGAAATATGATATAATCTCTTATACTCCCTCTGTTCCAAAGTATGGTATAGAAAGATGTCCTTAATTCTGTTTCAAAATATGGTATAGAAAGATGTCATTAATTCTGTTCCAAAATATGGTATACATTTGAAGGGTACACGGGAATAACGATCAAACTCCATTTTAGAAAGTTTCGAGAAAAACGAATTTCAAAGTTTAAGCACTTAATACTTTGTTATGTGTGTATTTAATAGAAATTGACGTAGTGGAATGTCAAGAACGATGATTTCTTATTACTAGCTAGACCACATGATAGTACTGCCTTTCCACTATAAGATAGCATTATTAACTCAATTTCGATTTTTGATGGACCTTAATCGTTTTTTCCGTGTACCCTTCATTTGTTAAAGTTCTCAGTAATATAATGTAACTTTAATACATCTTCTAAGTGGCGGCTCGTGATAAAATGTTACGTGTGTTCACAATTTTGTGTTCCAAAACCGAAGAGAATTTGAAATCGTACGTTTTCCTAATATGAAATGTCATGATTCCAATGTTACACTATCGAAAAACTGTATATAAATTCAAAACATATAATAATAATAATAATAATAATAATAATAGTAATAATGAAACCCAATCATTTTATTTCTAGTTTTTCCTGGTAACTCAGTTTACCCAGTTCTTTACTGTTCAGAATTCCTTGAACAGAGTTTACTGTTTACGTTTGTTAAAAATTAATACAAACCACAGCGCCGTTATTTACTTAAGCGTGCGTTCAGTAACATATGAGCCGTTCAGAGCAGAAATGGTGTAAGTCAAAAAAGGGTAATGAGGGTTAAATTAAACATTCTGTAAAATACAGCGCAAAGTAGCAATTAATATTCAATTTATTTACACTATTTGTAGGCAATGGATAGCAAGAAGGACATATTAATTGCTACTTTGCGCTGTATTTTACAGAATTTTTACTTTAAATCTCATTACCCAATTTTGACTTATACCACTTTTGCTCTGAACGGCTCATATTTTGGTTCACAGCACTCTGATACACTATAGCCTATACCAGTATTGTAATCCCATTCGCATAGATAGATTACTATAAATACATACAGTAAATATTATTCTTAAATAATATACACTACCGTAGAGAAACTTAAATTCATAACACTATTACAGTCAGCCAGCACGTGTTTGAAAGCCAAACTATGCTATTATGCTAACACTAAAGTGTAGTAATACACAAACTACACTCTCGCAGCAGCACTGTACACACATCCGCATAAAGTGAATGTTCCGACAGTGAGAAATGCTGACACCTACAGGCTAAAATACAGACCATTAAATTTCCTCCTCGAGATGTCTTTGCTCGAGATATAGCACGTGAACGATAGGCATCGATGCACCTGACATATGTAGGATAAATCCACTGTTCACTTAACGCTTTGTGCTCTTGACGAGTCATAAGCGACCAGCGAAAGACAACTTTCACCCGCGCATGCGTAAAATTCATGTAACTTTCTTGAAAAGAGCACGGCTTGTACGTAAACGCATGTTGCCAAGTTTACATAGGAAGTTTATGCAAGATGCGGGAAGTTTAAAATACTCGATTCTGATACTATACATCCCCACTACGTCAATACGGTATTAAATAATATAAATAGTCGTGCATTAATGGAAACAAGGTGTTCACGTGCTCTTGTGCTCTTATTGACGCACCGCCATTGTCTTTTAGACACTTATTTGTTTGATAAATTAAGAAAAACATAAAATTAAGGTGCATTTCATTCTCTGTGGTGTCAAATTAACAAAAGAAAAAAATTGTTTTGAGAGAGACAACTTAACATAAAAACTGCAATAAATTATAACCCGTTTTTGTACGACTGTTGAGCCTTAGCCGTTCTATTCAAAATTGACTGGGTTGGTGTTACATTTTCTGCAACAGGAACAACACAGCAGGTGCCCATTTGATTTCTGTTCATAATGAACTAGTTAAATATTATAGTTTGATTCACTACAGAAGATTAGAGTCATTCACAACTGCACTGTCTGACAGTCCCTTCACTACTGAACAGAATACCACACAGCGAAACATTTCGTGCGCGCATGCGCAATAATCAAACTTGTTATGTTTGTTATTATACCATATTTTGGAACGGAAGGAGTAACATACAGAACATTAGGGGTTCATTCATTCATAGTTTTCTGCAGAAGAGCAGGTCTTTCACTACAATTGCAGCATTCTTCAATCTTTCCTATTTTCTGCCTTCTTCCTCGCCTCCACATATGATTAATATACCTTAATGCCATCTGTCATCTAATATCTTCTTCTGCCCCGAACAATTCTACCGTTCACCATTCTCTCCAGTGCATCCTTCAGTAGGCAATTTCTGCTCAGTCAGTGATTCAACCAATTTTATTCCTTCTTCTATTCCTGATCTCCTTCAGCGTCATTGTTTCTTCACCTGTCCTTTCCAACTCATCTTCATTTCCTATTCTGTCTGTCAATTTCACACGCTCCATTCCTCTCCATATTCACATTCCAAATGCTTCTATTGCTTCATCGTAATGTCCATGTTTCTGCCCCACAAAGCACTTCACTAGACTCTTCCTTGTTTCTTTTCCAGAAGGTCCGCACAGAAAATGTTGACTTTTTTATTGAAAGCTTTTCTTTGCCAATGCTGTTCTCCTTTTGACTTCCTGGCAGCAGCTCACGTTACTGCTTATATTACACTCCAAGTATTTGAAGCTGTCCACTTGCTCTGCTGCCTCACTTCGAATTTATTTTTCTTCCGATAATCATGGTATTTGTCTTATTTGCACTTATCTTCATCCCATACTGCTCACAGCTGTCATTTAGCTCCAGTAGCGTATCCCTTAGTATCGTCTCCTCTTCTGCTACCAACGCCATACCATCAGCAAATATTATGCACTTTGTTCTTCTTCCTCCTACTATCACTCCTCCCAGATCCATTATAATATATATTACTCAAATTTTCTTTTGTAAATGGTATACTTTGTCTTCTAGGAAATTCCTGTTTAGTAGAAGTATTTTGTAATAATAATAATAATAATAATAATAATAATAATAATAAGTGGGCGTGTTATTCATAATTATAATATTTACTTTCTACTAGAAACGTCAGTTATATTGAGCACATCGGAAAGTGTCGGCTGAATTAATGTCTCTAAAATTATTTAAAAATTTATCACAATAAGCTCATAACGTTAACTAGATTTAGAAATATTTTATGGAAATGACTTGTTGATAATCCTTTCATAATTCGAGTGAATATTTTATGCTCGACCACGCCGAAATGTAGTAATTATACACCTGTTAGCAGTCCTTTAATGCATGTCATTAAAGTACACCTACTCATTAAGGTACAGGTGTTCAGCCAATGACAAGTCAGCTTACAGGTGTTCAGCCAATGACAAGTCAGCTTTGTAGCGTTATAAAACCGCAAGTATCGATTATTCTCGGATATGCAATCGAAAGAGAATTAGCGAAAAGTCACGTAGGCTGGAAATCCAATACTGTCGCAGAAGGTTATGTTCTGTTACTGTAATAATTAGCGTTAATTTTAAATAATATTCAAATAAATTCAATTTGTCATCTCGTTTTTCAATGTCGAATTCAATAATCAAGGTTATATCAAGTTTAACGGGATTACATCAAGGTCAATGACATTATTGTTCCTCTGAAAAAATCAATACTTTCGCGTCTGCGCACATCTCACAATTTACGACCTAGAACAAGGTTACTTCCGATCTTGTCAGATACAAATAAAATGTATACATCTGAATACTGTAATTTCAAGTTAGAAATATGGTCGAGCATAAAATGTCGTATGAAACTCGCCTATAATGGTAATTAAGAAGCTCGTATGAAAATTATGAAACTCGCTTGCGCTCGTTTCATAAACATCCATACTCGCTTCTTAATTACTATCATTATAGGCTCGTTGCATAATGTACTATTATACACGCAGGAACCCTTCAATTTTAATTGTAATTTCATATTAATTTTGTATTGTTTGACTATGTCGAAGCATAATACATTTTTATGTTTGTGGCTGTAGCTAATTAAATTGAATTATCGATGCAAAAGTAAGCTGGTCGGCCTTTCCACCTAAACGCTGTCGTATCCCGGATTTATTATTATTTATCCCTTTTCATTCCATTACCCTTGGTCGGGTTTGAACACGCGTACCTCGAATCCAACGCTTATCGTGGTTACTGCTAGACCACCAACAACGACTATGTTTCGTATGCCCCTCACTGTGTAGTTTGTCTAGACAAAGTTGCATATGCTCTATAAAGCTTGTTTCTTGACATGATTGTTCTGGGTAACTGCGCCCATGCGTCTTTCAATTCATTCGTCCCTCTTATTCAAGTAACCTGAGCCAAAGTTTCACATGCTATAAAACAACTGGGTTGTAGAACTGCACGAGGTGCAAAGTTATAAAGGGTTTCAAGTTAAGAACTGGTTAATAAATTCAAGTCGTGGGATGGAAGAATAAAATTCTCAGCGGAGAGTGGGTTAGAACTCGGCGATACAGCAGCGATATTTATGGAAGTAAACAATTTTCTGTAGATGTGGCACTATTGTGAGGCAGAAGAGGATGGCGCTTCGTTGCTAGAGTTCATTGCTTCTACAAAATTATCTAAGCACAGGGTGTGACATGTATACAGCTAGGATTTTATACGAGAAAAAGTTGAAAAATATTTATTTATTTATTTATTTATTTATTTATTTATTTATTTACTATTTATTTATTTTTTGTGTATGTATGCATTTATTTATCTATCTATCTATCTATCTATCTATCTATCTATCTATATATCTATCTATCTATCTATCTATCTATCTATCTATCTATCCATCTATCCATCCATCCATCCATCCATCCATCCATCCATCCATCCATCCATCCATCCATCCATCCATCCATCCATCCATCCATCCATCCATCCATCCATCCATCCATCCATCTATCTATCTATCTATCTATCTATCTATCTATCTATCTATCTATCTATCTATCTATCTATCTATCTACCTACCTACCTACCTATCTATTCTATCTGTCTGTCTGTCTGTCTGTCCGTCCGTCAGTCCATCTATTTATTTAATCTGGTGGAGTTAAGATCATTAGGCCTTCTCTACTACACAACGAAATATACAAAAAAATTGTAAAGGAATGAAATAAATATGAAAAATAAATGAAATAACAAATATAAATAGAAAAATAAAAATACATATATACAGACGTGGACAAATTATTAACAAAATTGACGATTTTTTATGATAATTCTATTTACAAAATTTGACTTTTCAATTTAGAGTACAGTTGAAAATTTTGCATATTTCCTTCATTACAGAAGACAGAAATATGCAAAAATGTCAACTGTAGTTTAAATTGAAGAGTCAGGTTTTGTAAAAACATATAATAAAAATCTTCAATTTTGCTAATAATTTGTAAATTAGCAAAAATATCAACTGCATTGAAGAGTCAAATTTTGTAAAAATACAAAAACAAAAATCTTCAGTTTTGCTAATTATTTGGAAATATCCAAAATGTCAACTGTGGTCCAAATTGAAGATCGAATTTTCTAAAAATATACAATAAAAACCTTCAGTTTTACTAATAATTTGTAAATATGCAAAAATATCAAATGTAGGCTAGTCCAAATTGAGGAGTTAAATTTTGAAAAATATACACTACAAATCTTCAATTTTGCTAATAATTTGGAAATACACAAAAATGTCAACTGTAGTCTAAATTGAAGAATCATATTTTGTAAAAATGTATAATAAAAATCTTCAATTTTGCTAATAATTTGTCCACGTCTGTAATATCACAGCAGGTACAAATGAAAAATGTACAGATATGTTAATTGCCTAATATAAGTCAAATTATTAAGCCCTGTAAATTTGTTGAGTATTGTTCTGCTCTTTCGAAAACGACTGAAGTTGCCTAAACTGTTTATCTAATTTCTTTGTTATTATGCTATAAAGGTGTTTGTCATATAAGGCCTATATTTTAGAATTTAAGCATTTTATATGTTTACACAATTAATGGGTTCTAGACTAAGATTCGAAATGTATTATTTGCAACTGCAAGAAAATAATGACGATGGAGATAGAGAATTATGTAGATCGTGACGGAAGACATAGATTTTTTCTAAAATAAAGGTTAAGTTAAATTTCATAATTGTGTATAGATTTGGATGGTGACAAATTTAAATTACAGAATCGTATATAGATTTTGACGAAAGACAAATTTAACTAATTTTTTTAACAAGTTAAAGTAATTTAAATCGAATAATTATGTAGGGTAAAGGTTAGTAAAACTGTGATACGAGTAATATTGCGATAGTTCTTTTTGAGAATTTATTACAATGTTACTGAGCGAGAGAAGGACCGGTTTTGTGCAGAAACTTGTCCACGAACATTCCCTTAATACGTTGACGCAAAAATCCGATCTTCCTCTCGATGAGTTAAATTGTAATAAATTCTCAACAACAAAAAAACTATTACAATATTACTAGTATCGCAATATTACCAATCTTTACCCTATACTCTCGAATAGAAGACACATAGAAAGGTTTTTTTTTTTAAGTAAGAGGTAATTTAAACTACAGAATTATGCATAGACTCTAAGAAGTAGAACAATGGATAGACAAGGAGACCAAAGGAAATAAAAGGACGACAGTGATAAAATTAGAACAATAGAACTACAAGGAGTACAATGGAAAGACAATGAGAACGAAGAATACAACGAAAACATGGTTAATACAAGGGTAAAAAAGGAGAATAAAATGGTAACAATGAGAAAATAAGGAGAATAAGAGAATTACAAGAAAAAGAAGAGGAATGCAAGGAAAACAAGGTGAATACAAGAAGATTGAGAGAAATATGTCGAGAACAAGAGGAATATACGAAGGACAAAGGATTACTAGAAAAACAAAGGAATAAGAAAATAAGAATCAAGAAGCAAGGAGAACAAGAGATTACCTACAAGGAAAACAAGGTGACTGCAAGGGAAATACAACGAGAGCAAGTGGGATCCAAACAGAAAAAGGGCAAGACAAGGAGATTAGGGTGATGGGCAGGGCCGGGTATTTATGGAGATCGCGAAAATCAAGACATAATAGATATGGAATAGATTTTTACTAATTTTTACGAATTAAGTGATTCTGATTAATAATATGCGAATAAACAATCGCGACAAATCGCGAAATAGAGTTCTAATAGCGAAATATAAACACATTTGCGAATTATTGCTACTGCGCCGTTTTATAGCGAATTTCATATTCTGAGTTTTTTTTCTGATTTTTTTTTTCACTTGAATGTGTTACATATCCAAGTAGGCTACATTACATGGTATTCCAGATGTTCTGATTACATTAGTAAACTCAAAAGACGAAGAATTGGGCATTTCAATAATAATTTGAAAATGTTAATTTGAGGGCTGCAATTTTGTTCGTTTTTACTGAATATGTGTTAAATACAGTCTCAATCCAACAAATATTGTCTATTGGCCATACCGCACTTTTACCAGAATCCAACGAACCTTTAATGTTGATTTGGAATGTAATATTCATACTGAGTTAATAGCTACTCCAGTTTCAAAATAATTGTATTTTCCAAAATTTCCATTAATCTCCGCCAAGAGTACAAATCAATCTCCAACAATATTCGCCTACGCCAATATAAAAAAACACTTACTTACTTACTTACTTACTTACTTACTTACTTACTTACTGGCTTTTAAGGAACCCGGAGGTTCATTGCCGCCCTCACATAAGCCCGCCATTGGTCCCTATCCTGAGCAAGATTAATCCATTCTCTATCATCATATCCCACCTCCCTCAAATCCATTTAAATATTATCTTCCCGTCTACGTCTCGGCCTCCCTAAAGGTCTTTTTCCCTCCGGCCTCCCAACTAACACTCTATATGCATTTCTGGATTCGCCCATACGTGCTACATGCCCTGCCCATCTCAAACGTCTGAATTTAATGTTCCTAATTATGTCAGGTGAAGAATACAATGCGTGCAGTTCTGTGTTGTGTAACTTTCTCCATTCTCCTGTAACTTCATCCCTCTTAGCCCCACATAATTTCCTAAGGACCTTATTCTCAAACACCCTTAACCTATGTTCCTCTCTCAAAGTGAGAGTCCAAGTTTCACAACCATACAGAACAACCGGTAATATAACTGTTTTATAAATTCTAACTTTCAGATTTTTTTACAGCAGACTGGATGATAAAGGCTTCTCAACCGAATAATAACAGGCATTTTCCATATTTATTCTGTGTTTAATTTCCTCCCGAGTATCATTTATATTTGTTACTGTTGCTCCACGATATTTGAACTTCTCCACCTCTTCAAAAGATAAATTTCTAATTTTTATATTTCCATTTCGTACAATATTCCCGTCACGAGTCATAATCATATACTTTGTCTTTTCGGGATTTACTTCCAAACCTGTGTGTTTACTTGCTTTTAGTAAAATTCCCGCGTTTTCCCTAATCATTTGTGGATTTTGTCTTAACATATTCACGTCATCCGCATAGACAAGCAGCTGATGTAACCCGTTTAATTCCAAGCCCTCTCTGTTATCCTGGACTTTCCTAATGGCATAGTCTAGAGCAAAGTTAAAAAGTAAAGGTGATAGTGCATCTCCTTGCTTAAAAAACACAAATGATAAAATTAATCTTTATTAATACCTGCCCTTGGTGATGAGGTTTCGTTTTTATTTCATGGTCAATTCGCAAGTTACTATTGCACATCTACTCAGGAGAAAGAGTTAGTTGTACGACAAAAGCGAAAAATACAGAAATCAGGCAGAAATTAAGATTGAAAAAAGACAGTAGTAGTTTATATGAGAAGTAAAGAATACGAGGGTGAAAGAGAAATAAAGAAAAAGTTAACGTGGACAGAAGAGAAACGGTAAAAAAGGAAGAGGCAGAAAGCTGCGAAAGCAAATAGGCGTATCTGTTTGTACCGGGAGTAGTGGAAGATCAGAGTTACTGCTTCTGTTGCTTGTTGGGTCGAAAATCGTTAATGAAAAAGTTGCAGTAAGTTGTTCGCATGGTCGTTTTAATCGTAGACGAGGTTGTAATTTGATCAGTACCTTTAACAGCGTTCAAAATCGAGAGTGAATGAGGCTCTTTAGAGCGGCTTGCTCCGCTATTATGCGGATTTATGAAGTACGTGGGGCACGTGATAATTAGGTGAGACTGGGGCGAAGTGAATGTTTGCTCTCCTGAACGTGTTGAAACACTCGTACTTGCAGACCGTCGAGTGCGCTGATTATTTTCGTCTGCTGATGGGATCGCGCCATCATCCCCCCGTCGAGTCGGTAGATAGCATACCTATGAGCCATGGCCAAAGTAAAACCACGGACATTTCCAACGGCGAGACCACAGGAGCAAAAAGTATTTAATGATTGCGAGATCAGCAGCGTTCGGAATTGCCTGCAGCGGATTCAAAAGGACGCTAATTTACGTGCGGAACTCGGGTTTTCTTGTAGTATTCCGTTGTGAAAACTCTACATAAAAATGTAGGATAAAGCCTGGAAGGCATTCAGTGACCGTCATCTCAGTGGTCGAATCCTGATCATATTATGAATGGAAAAACTAACTATCCTTTCGTTCCTTTGCTCTTTGATTTCCCAGAAATAATCATTTTACATGACTATTATAATGAATAATTTCGAGGGAAAAATTGTTCCGGGGCCGGGTATCGAACCCGGGGCCTTTGGTTAAACGTACCAACGCTCTCCCACTGAGCTACCTGGGAACTCTACCCGACACCGATCCAATTTTTCCCTCTATATCCACAGACCTCAAAGTGGGCTGACAACCGTCAAGCAACCAACATTTGAGTGCACACTAACTCTGTGTGATCCGGCCCCGGAACAATTTTTCCCTCGAAATTATTCAAATTAACTTTACAGGGAGTTATTCCTGAAAGCTTAATTTGCATGACTATTATACTTTTACTACGTCATACTACTTTTGACCAATAAAACGGTATGTAATGACGTGTTTCAACCAATCATGGCTTCTTATCCTACAGTTTTTTTCACCTTCCTAGCAATTGTTTGTTTTTATCACCTCCCTAGCATTTCTTTCTTTGTTTGCCAACTTTGCACTTTCAATAATTGTACCTTTTAAAATGATTGGCGTTTATTTCTTCATCCTTAATTAAAAGTTTTCTATCATATATTTATATTATTTAGGCTATAATATTATTATAGCTTCTTATGTATGAAATAAAATTGTGGATAGTCACGTGTCAGAGATTGTTTAATAATTATACATATATTGAAAATTGAATTGAATGAAACTGTTTTAATAAAAATAAAACAGAATCAACAAATCTTTTTTGACTAGTAATCGTCCATAGAGTTCAATGAAGATTGTATAGTTGGCACAATTGTGACAAGAGATAAAGCCTAGAAGGCATTCAGTGACAGTCCTCTCAATTGTCGAATCCTGATCATATTTTGAATTGAAAAACCAACTGTTCCTTCGTTCATTTGCTGTTTGATTTCCTAGAAATAATCATTTTACATGACTATTATACTTTTACTACGTCATACTACTTTAGACCAATAAAACGATACGGAATGACGTGTTTCAACCAATCATGGCTTCTTATCCTACAATTTTTTTCACCTTCCTAGCATTTGTTTTTTATTACCTTCCTAGCAATTGTTTGTTTTTATCATCTCCCTAGCAATTGTTTCTTTGTTTGCCAACATTGCACTTTCAATAATTGTATCTTTTAAAATTATTCATGTTCATTTCATCACCCTTAATTAAAACTATTCTATCATTTATCTTATTTATATTATTTAGGTTATGTTATAGCTTCTGATGTATGAGATTATGGATAATCATGTATCAGAGATTGTTTAATCTATACTAATAATAAATCTGTAGCCGAAATTTTTCTGGTAATTTTCGATTTTCCAAAAATAATTGGTCCTAACATATATAATTAACCGCCCTGAAACCGAAAATCGCTTTTTTGAAATTTTTGTTTGTATATCTGTCTGTATGTCTGTCTGTCTGTCTGCCTGTCTGTCTGTCTGGATGTTTGTTACCTTTCCACCTGATAATGGCTGAACCGATTTATACGAAAATTGGAATATAAATTAAGTTCTTTGAAACTTAGAATCTAGGCTATATGGCATTCAAAATATTTTATTTAAAAGAGGGGTTATAAGGGGGCTTGAATTAAATAAATCGAAATATCTCCCTTATTATTCATTTTCATGAAAAATATTGCATAAAAAAGTTTCTTTAAAAATAATTTCCGATAAGTTTTATTCCATGCAAAATTTTGATAGGACTGATACTTAATGAGATAAATGACTTTCAAAATTACAATAACAACGCCATCTAAGGCGGTGTAATGAAATAAAAAACAAATGACCGTCTATAAGGGGCCTTGGACAACAATCGAAAACTATGAAACATAGCCTACAGAGAATGTTTCTGTGTATGTATGAAGTAATATCGGAAGCTAAATTAACTCATTTGTATAATTAATTATTAATTCGCCTTTGGAAAGTGTAGTTCCTCTAGATGGACATTATGCTATAATGTTATTACAGTAACTTCTGAGTGAATCGAGGACAGGTAAGATTAAAATAGCTTCTTATGCACAGAAAACTTGGTAGGCATTCGTTTCCTGTATTTCCTAAAATAATTTTTATGACCAAATGAGTGGTCTCTGGATCAAAATGATCGCATTTTAATTTTTTTAATACAATTTAAATTAAGTAACATAATAAACGATTTATAGTTCTATCAAACACGAATGTTCCCTGGATCAAATGTCCTATTTTAATTATGTAATTACTTTATATTTATTTCTAACGGGTGCAGCGGAGCGCACGGGTAGGGCTAGTAATTATATATATATTGATAATTGAAGTGAATGGAACTGTTTTAATAAAAATAAAACAGAATCAACAAACTTTTTTGACTAGTGATCGTCCATAGAGTTCAATGAAGATTGTATAGTTGGCACAATTGTGACAAGAGATAAAGCCTAGAAGGCATTCAGTGACAGTCCTCTCAATTGTCGATTCCTGATCATATGATTAATGGAAAAACCAACTATCCTTTCGTTCCTTTGCTCTTTGATCTCCTAGAAATAACCATTTTTACATGACTGTTACACTTTCACTATGTCATACTACTTTTGACCAATAAAACGGTACGGAATGACGTGTTTCAACCAATCATGGCTTCTTATCCTTTTCACCTTCCTAGCAATTGTTTGTTTTTATCTCCTCCCTAGCATTTCTTTCTTTGCTTGCCAACTTTGCACTTTCAATAATTGTACCTTTTAAAATGATTGACCTTTATTTCTTCATCCTTAATTAAAAGTTTTCTATCACATATTTATATTATTTAGGTTATATTATAGCTTCTTATGTACGAAATTATTATGGATAGTCACGTATCAGAGATTGTTTATGGTCCGACAAGGTTTAATATAGTAGTTTGAGAAATGAAGATTTGCCAAGTTAAGGGTTAATACGTGTTCTATCCATTTTCTTGTGATCATAACAGATGAGTTACTCATTTAATGTACAGTTCCTTCCGTATTGTAAGGTTTATAGAATGGGAAAAGTCAGAAACTTCACAGAAAAACGTAATTATTATTGTTTGTGATTTCGTTGTAACTGTACCGTATCATATTTTTCACTGAATCGTTTACCGTCAGTATATGAAAATATTTCCTTTCCTACATCTCTAGGAACAAAATGTTTCATTCTTGGATAGGCAACGCGTTTACTTTTTAGGGTGGTAGGATGTCTTACGAGTAGCTATGGATAGCAGCAGGAAAGCTGGGCAAACTTCACTTCCCATTATTGGCTTACCAATATCTACCAAGAAGGCTCACGAGATATTGGACGAACAAGAAAACGCTGAGAAAGATCAAGAGCATCTTGAGATTTTATATAGGAATAGAACATTGATCCCAAGTCTACAAATGTTGTAATAACGATAATATCTGATTCTTCGTAAATATTATATTAAAGTTTTGTGGAAGTACTTACATTTAACGTTTATTTGCCGACGCTATAAACGATGAAAATATTATTTTTCTTCTTCTTTTTAAAATATAGCTGAAGATCTATTTTTTCGACTTATTCTTTTCTCTAAACACGACGACCGCCAACTGTCCAATTGTATGCCATTCGCTATAAATAGGATTTTTCATCAAATATCGTACGCTGTCATTTCTATTTCTGTAATCCCAGATGACCACTGAACTAAGATCAGACAATCCAAGATGAATGCTATACAGCATAAATAGAGGTAGAGTTCAGTTCATTTCCTAGTTTTCGATCAAAAGCAAACTCCAGTTAGCGATGTTTGTGGAATCGGGGTTAAGAAATTTTCGAGGCATCACAGTACGTTTTCTTTTTTTTATTATTATTATTATTATTATTATTATTATTATTATTATTATTATTATTATTATTATTATTATTACGCTTCTCTTTAAATAAGCCCTATTGCAAACAATTGTTACTTAACTCACTTTTGTACAAAGAATCACTCATCAATGTGTAGGCCATTAAAGCGAATAATATAATTCCCAAATAATTTGTCTGTCTCTAATCTTTTGCAGCTAACATATTCCAAACTAATATACTGTTTTGCTTTAAAATAACTTTAAAAAATGTTCTTTATTTGATTTAGGCTATATTGCATAAATTTAGATTTTTCGTGGAAACAGCAAATTTTCGCGGAAATTTTTCATAAATTTACTGTCATAAATCAGTCACATTACTGACAAAACCTGCATAATATTTCTTGGTGCCGCCCTCTATCGCTAACGACAAAAAAACCGGCCCTGCTGAAAGAAATTGACTGGGTCACTGACTAAGAAGAAACTGCGTACTGAAAGATGCACTTTAAGGAATGGTGGACGAGAAAAAAAAATTCGGGGCAGACGAAGATATCAGATGATAGACAACATTAATATACAGGGAGGATAGGGTACACTTAAATGAATAGAAAACGTTTATCACGTTTTTATATTAAGTGCATGGTTAATCAGAAAATTAAGTTTGAAGTTTCAGCACTCCTGCAACATCGCCGCTAACACACTACTCGTGATATGTAAGAGGTCAACGAACTCGATGCGTCTCAGTAGGTAAGCTGATTTCTGTCACAACGTTGCCACTCACTCACTCAGCGTGAAGGGGCTTCAAATAATAATAATAATAATAATAATAATAATAATAATAATAATAATAATGATTTATTTTAGCTGGCAGAGTTAAGGCCGTAAGGCCTTCTCTTCCACTCAACCAGCAAAAAGTGTATATACATACTCGTATGCATGAACTTACAAAGAATTCAATAATTTGATTTAGATAAGAGTTACATGTATACAAGAGTTATTTACGAATTAAACAACAAAATACTATGAACTATTAATTAAACACTGAAATAAACTGTGTAGCAGAATTAAACTAAAATACATAGAATGTTAATATATTTCAAATGATATTAGATAATAGAAAGAGATTATTATGAGACAATTTTGAAAATACAGCACAATCAGGATGATGTCTAAAGAAAAAAGTAACAGTGTAGTCAGTGATAGTTAAAATCAGTATGATTGGAGGTTTTTAAAATTAAATTTACACGAAAACCGTCCACGCCATTGAAATACGCCACAGGTATAAAATAATTATTCTTTACAGTGGCGACTCGTGATATTTTTTGTATGTAGGATATGAGATTGACGACTGATGACAAGACACAAACTAATAATAATAATAATAATAATAATAATAATAATAATAATAATAATAAATAATAATATTTACTTACTTACAAATGGCTTTTAAGGAACCTGCAGGTTCATTACTGCCCTCATATAAGCCCGCCATCGGTCCCTGTAGTAATAATAATATTAATAATAATAGTAATAATAATAATAATAATAATAATAATAATAACAAAGCATGCAAAATCAATACAAGTAGGCCTATGTTAGTCTTTGACTCACCATTCTGGTACTGGCAATTTATTAGTAATGAAGTTCGATTCTCCTCTCCATTTTAGCAGCGAATATGACTCCTAAGCCATTGTACTGCCGGATATTTAGCCCTACTGATGTTTCATCGTACGTTTGCGCAATTAATTTCTTGCTACAGTTAAATTCTTCTAAATGATCAAATACAACTTCAGATATTGTTTCGGCTGTCCTGTCATCTGAAACTCCAGTTAAGTCTTGTAGTTATTACAGCTTATTTTATTTATTTTATGTAATTTCGTTTTTTATTCATTTTGTTTTATATAATTTTAAATTATTTATTATTTCGTTTATTCTATTCTTTTAAGGGAATTGGACGTTATTGCATGCAAAGTAATGGTAAGAATAGCCTATCTTCAAGCAGTCATAAATGTAATACTATTTATCACAGCTCTTTCATTTTTTTAGTGATATATGTATATACATTAAGCTTTAAAATGAAAGAAGAATGGTTAATCTAGTGTAAATCTTACCCTTAAATTAATTTTTGAATTTAAACATATTTTTATATAAATTCACTACATACCTGTGATTAGGTAGACTCTATTCACTTATCCTAGAACACATTGAATTAAAATTTTGGCCACTTACTGCTAACAGATACTAAAACATACCCTACTAAAATTATTAAAATATCTGTAATACTATGGGCATAGGGCTTATACTAATCTTCAATTTTTTAAATTTATTGACGGTGATGATTGCTATAAGCCCTGTACCCATAATATTACAGATACATGAATAATTTTAGTAGGGTATGTTTTAGTATCTATTAGCAATAAGTGGTCAAATTTTCAATTCAATATGTGCTATAATAAGTGAATAGAGTGTACCTAATCACAGACATGTAGTGAATTTATAAAAAATATTGTGCTTAATTAAAAAAATTAATTTAAGGATAAAGATTTACTCTAGAGTAACCATTCTTTTTCACTTTAAAGCTTAATATGTATACACACATAGCTAACAAAAATGAAAGACCTCTGATAAATAGTATTATATTTATGACTGTTTGAAGATAGGCTATTTTTACCATTATTTTGCATGCGATAATGACCAACTCCCCTTAAAATGACCAATGAACTGCATTTAAGAAGGCCACAAGGGTACTTGAAAATTCTTATTGTAGTCTCTGACAGGGTCTCCGCCACTCAGAAAGAAGGGTCGTAGTATTAGGATACGCGGTCATATCCTCAAACGCGGTTAAACTCAAGCCATACCCCTCCCTCCGCACTCTCCCCTGTCCAGTAAGTTCACTGTAAGAAATACCGTTTGCTGTAAGATATTTGGATGGTTCCTCGGAAATTATTTCTAACTGTGCAGTAGCGACAACTCACGACAGAAAGTAGAAACTTAAAGGAAATTAATATGTCCGGACGCATTGAAAATCAAAATCTGTAATTAAAATGTTTTCTATCCTCAGAGGCATGAAATTAAATGTAGGATCATCCTCATATCCTTCATGGAGGAATCACCACTGATTCTTTATTAAATTTCCTATCGATATAGACAAAAATCACTATCTACTCGCAATGGTTGCCGAATAAGAGGTTGTTAATTTTTTTTTGGGGGGGGGGACTTTTTTTTAAATTATGAATTTCCCACAAATATGATATTATAGTTTTTTGTTACATAGAACATTCTCGTGACCAGAATATTGTACGAAATGGAAATATAAAAATTGGAGATTTATCCTTCGTAGGGGTGGAAAAATTCAAATATCTTGGAGCAACAGTAACAAATATAAATGACACTCGGGAGGAAATTAAACACAGAATAAATATGGGAAATGCCTGTTATTATTCGGTTGAGAAGCTTTTTTCATCCAGTCTGCTGTCAAAAAATCTGAAAGTTAGAATTTATAAAACAGTTATATTACCGGTTGTTCTGTATGGTTGTGAAACTTGGACTCTCACTCTTAGAGAGGAACATAGGTTAAGGGTGTTTGAGAATAAAGTGCTTAGGAAAATATTTGGGGCTAAGAGGGATGAAATTACAGGAGAATGGAGAAAGTTACACAACGCAAAACTGCACGCATTGTATTCTTCACCTGACATAATTAGGAACATTAAATCCAGACGTTTGCGATGGGCAGGGCATGTAGCACGTATGGGCGAATCCAGAATTGCATATAGAGTGTTAGTTGGGAGACCGGAGGAAAAAGACCTTTTGGGAGGCCGAGACGTAGGTGGGAGGATAATATTAAAATGGATTTGAGGGAGGTGGGATATGATGATAGAGACTGAATTAATATTGCACAGGATAGGGACCGATGGCGGGCTTATGTGAGGGCGGCAATGAACCTTCGGGTTTCTTAAAAGCCATTTGTAAGTAAGTAAGTAAGAACATGAGCTATTCGCTCTGGAAATCTGCAAGGCTATTTCACTTCCACCCTGTATGTACGGATGTGATGCGGACACGAAGAGGAAGGCAGAAAAGAGGGAAGATTGGAGAATGCTGGTGGGTTGCAGTGAAGGACATTCCCTTGAGCAGATTGCACATTGGTTCACTTTTCACCTATTCTCAGCAATTTGTTAAAGCATCCTCCCAAACTTCCCTCTGGCAGCACAATTCTTCATTAGTACTTTGGTAACACTGAGCGCATCGCGTGTAAATGAATGTTCCTTTCCTCTTATTAGACGCATTAGTAAAGGGAACGGGCAAGTCATTTGGAAAAGATTTCATTTCTTGCGAGCGCGGGATGGTATCGGAACCGCGTCACACGATGTGTATCCAGTGCGGCATCCCCATCAAGAGTAATAAGGCCTAATGCAAGCAGAAGAGAATGAGATAATGGCCGCAACTCCTCTCTCCAGAGCTACGACGGGGAGGCCATTACAGCCGAGCGCCTGGAGTGACTACAAAAACATAAACCAGAGTCTGTAGTCCCACACATGTTTATTTAAACCCTGCAAGGACAACTGGAAACGTCCGCGTAATGCCAATTGTCGAATTTAATCCCCGGAATTTGTTATCCGGATTAGTGCAGCCTGTACGGATCTGGATAAAACAATCAGATGTGCCTCTTGCGTTCTTTGGGTCCTGCGACAAACCGATCGCCTCGCCTTCAGACGGGGGAGCTGCCACAAAAACATCCCCGACCTCCCCCTGCTACCACTAAGATAACGGGAATCAACTTACTTACTGCAGAGACAACATCTCTAGCTCTGTGTGGCTCTATAAATCTACATTCAAGGAACCAGAAGCCACAGAATCCAAACAGAAGTCGTGATTGGTGCCAGGTGCAGACATATAGGCCTAGTCATGAAATGGAGTATTGTTTTTTTATCTCGTTATTTAACAACGCTGTATTAACTACCAGATTATTTAGGGAAGATTAATCTCTTCAGTCCTGGGGAAAATTTTGGAATTAAGAAATCTATTAACCCTAGAATACTAACGATATTCTACACCCTTGCATACTTACTTACTTACTTACTGGCTTTTAAGGAACCCGGAGGTTCATTGCCGCCCTCACATAAGCCCGCCATTGCTCCTTATCCTGAGCAAGATTAATCCATTCTCTATCATCACATCCCGCCTTCCTCAAATCCATTTTAATATTATCTTCCCATCTACGTCTCGGCCTCCCAAAAGGTCTTTTTCCCTCCGGCCTCCCAACTAACACTCTATATGCATTTCTGGATTCGCCCATACGTGCTACATGCCCTGCCCATCTCGAACGTCTGGATTTAATGTTCCTAATTATGTCAGGTGAAGGATACAATGCGTGCAGCTCTGCGTTCTGTAACTCTCTCCATTCTCCTGTAACTTCATCCCTTTTAGCCCCAAATATTTTCCTAAGCACCTTATTCTCAAACACCCTTAATCTCTGTTCCTCTGTCAAAGTGAGAGACCAAGTTTCACAACCATACAGAACAACCGGTAATATAGCTGTTTTATAAATTCTAACTTTCAGATTTTTTGACAGCAGACTGGATGATAAAAGCTTCTCAACCGAATAACAGGCATTTCCCATATTTATTCTGTGTTTAATTTCCTCCCGAGTGTCATTTATATTTGTTATTGTTGCTCCAAGATATTTGAACTTCTCCACGTGTTCAAAAGATAAATTTCCAATTTTTATATTTCCATTTCGTACAATATTCTCGTTACGAGACATAATCATATACTTTGTCTTTTCGGGATTTACTTCCAACCCTATCTCTTTACTTGCTTCAAGTAGAATTTCCGCGTTTTCCCTAATCGTTTCTGGATTTTATCCTAACATATTCACGTCATCTGCATAGACAAGAAGCTGATGTAACCCGTTCAATTCCAAACCCTCTGTGTTATCCTTAACTTTCCTAATGGCATACTCTAGAGCAAAGTTAAAAAGCAAAGGTGATAGTGCATCTCCTTGCTTTAGCCCACAGTGAATTGGAAACGCATCTGACAGAAACTGACCTATACGAACTCTGCTGTACGCTTCACTGAGACACTTATTAATTAATCGAACTAGTTTCTTGTTATGGACTGTGTATTTATGAAAAAAATTAGGAAAAAAAATTGAAGTAACTCAGAATTAATGTATCCTATAGCAGACCTCGGGGCTCAGTCTATTGTAAATTAATTACATTAACTATGACTGAATATTCGGTTTCATTTTATAATATGTGATACAAAATAACAATTCTCACTTTAAAATCTAGAAGTCTGACGTTTCCCATAGGAGAAACAATATAATATAATATAATGTAATATAATATAATATAATATAATATATATAAATTTTAGTAACGTGTACCAATTTTAAGGTACGAATCTGATTATGCCATCAAACGGTACAATGTTTTATTTAACTCATCCATCTTGAGTCTTGCGTACACTACTTTTAACACTTTATTACAGAAGATTGATAAATGGGCAACTTACTAGTGCTATGTATTTAAGCACGTGGTGTATATACTGAAACAGCTGTAAGCCCACGTGCTTAAATATATAACACTAGTAAATTGCCCATTTATCAATCTTCTGTAACCCATTCAATATAATATTTGATGCGTTGGGCCGAATAACGGTCTATGTTACAATCTGCTAACTGTGCACGAGGAACAAAAATGTTACATCGTAATCCCTCTCATAAATTTACTATCGGACGGACAACATAGACCGTTATTCCAACAATATGTTTTGTACACTAAGTGAAGTATACGATTGTATCGTATTGAAAGTCATAGAAGTTTGTAACATTTTTAACTCCACAGAAATGCTACTGGGGAATACAGACAAAAACAGTTTTATACAATCAGAATATTATGAAATATAGAAAATCAATAAAAGGTTAAATTATGAAAAAATGATTATAAAATATATTTTTAAATGCTATATATTAATATGAATTAACACTATATAATTTATTAAAGTTACACTCAATGTCATATTATGAATAAACATAGAATATTAATCAAATAATAACACTATTATTAGAAAATGGCTGCGGTATTGAGATGTAGGGACACCATTAAATTAATAAAGTTGTAACAGTAACAAATGAATAAAGAAAATTAAATATTACAGTTGAGAAATTTTTGGGGGATGAAATTTGAACCCCTGTCCCGAATATTCAGTATCCATCCTAACAGATGACTCATATGTTAAGTTTACATTTTATTAATAATGAAGACAATAACAATCACAGTTTTTAAATGCTGACTGTAAGAGAGTAATACATTTTAAACAGCTCCTTTCTGACATCAAGAGCAAGCTGTGAGCACAAGAATTGCCACAAATCTGTTCCTGAAACGAAATACCGTGATAAAATTCTAAGATAAAATATAGTGGCAAAACACAACATAGACCAACTAACACTAGGTAAAGTGTAAATTAAAATACAACTAATAAAATATTGCAAAAATAACAGACAGGAACTTAACATTACTTGGGGAATATTTCGCACTAACTTGCGACTTCGTCTTCCTTGTTGTATACTCAAGACCACTATCCCTCAGCAACTTTCCTGACACAACTTTTCACTTCCGTGGCGCTACAGCCCGTGAAGGGCCTAGACCGACCAGCCGGCTGCTGGCCTCACGCCCACATGCCGAAGCAGAGGTGGACGATCATTGAACCAGAATGGAGGTATCGTTTGGTTAGCACGATGATCCCCACAGCCGTTATAGCTGGTATTCGCAACCGGATTTCGCTACCTATCGTAGCTCCCCAAGTGCATCACGATGCTGGGTGGGCACCAGTCCCATACACTGGCCAAAATTTCATGAGAAAATTTCTTCCCCATGAGGATTCGAACCAGCGCGCATTCCGTAACGCGAGTCCTAGGCAGGATGCCTCAGACCACGACGCCACGGCGCGGGACCAACTTTTCACTTATTAATATTAATTTGTTTGGATCCATTTTTTTAGATGTATTTAGTCGGTCAATATTTATCGTAGAAATCAGAAATTATCACTTTCTTGCAGTCGTCAATTTTACGTAATAGATCAACCGAAATCTAATACACAAAGTTCAAGCACCCAGTATTCGTAAAGAAAACAAACTCCTGTGCACTACCTCACGGTATGATGTAAATAACTGGATACGCTAGAAGTGACTAGTGACATAGACCGTTGTTCCAACCAAGAAATAGATGGTTCTAACTCGTGTAGAAGCGCCTCTGATACAGATATTGAAAAACAATTTTTGTGGCAGCTGTGTAAGACTATACAGAGCATTATTCCATTAAAAATTCCATTTTGAAAAATTGTAATATAGTCCGCTATCCGGCCCAACGCTTCAGTTATATAATACAGTGCGTTCATCTACGGGTGGGGCCAGGAAAGCGCCATGTGCTGATTCGCCGCTTTGTGCGCGCAGTTGTTGAGACACGCTCGACAATCAAGGACATCAAGGTCGACAGATTATCAGTTGTGAGCCAGATGTTGCAGTATTTAACACGTACAGTTTAATTTCTTGACACAGTTGCTTAAATATTCAGCGTGTGTGTAAAATTTGTTAACAAAGCAAAACGCAAAATTCACCTTGAACAGAGAGTTTTTATGTATGATGCATATGTGAAAACAGAGTCATGTAGAGAGGTGCGTAGGCAATTTGAAGTGAAATATCCGGGTGCTCCAATTCAGGGTAGAGAAACTGTTAGACGTCTTGTTAACAAATTAAGCCAAAACGAAGAGTATTGACGGGAGAAAAAATGATAAAATCAGTGCATAATTTACACGCTCTCCTAATAAATCTCTAAGACGTGTTTCACAGGAAGTTAGTGTTTCAAAAACATCAGTCCTTACTGCTGCTAAACTTTTAAAATTAAATTAAAATTAAAACCCTACAGAGTATAGTATAGAAAGCGGAAGCTTACGGATAGACGATTCCCTCAAGCGACACCGCAGGCAGGCCGCTTTCCTGGCCCCACCCATAGGCGAACGCTGTATTATGTAGACTTCCATTTCCGTACAGCAAGTATTTTCAGGAAAGAGCTCAACAGTCCAGCCAAAAGCCTTAACGGAGGGGTCAGCAAAAACGGGTGGGAGGAACCGGGATGCGACATAAGCATTCAGACGGACAGTAATATGGTCAAAACTCTCATGGGATATTTTTACAGATTACAATATTCGCATGTTACAAAGGTTTTGTTTAAGTCTTTCAAAGCGGCCTACCTATATTTTGTGACATGAATTTATGTAACATAATATTGAGGAAATGTATAAAATATGAGAAAATCACTCATCCTCTTGTCTTGTTCACAATTGTAATCCCAGACAACACTGTGAATGAATCTGAGTCGACGCATTATACCGAAGAGACCAACCAGTGTTCTGTGTGGCCTTCCAATAGAAGCGGCAGAAAAATAGAAGCAAATAAGCCAGACGCAATCCGAAGCAATAAAGCCGAAGCTTGACAGATTATCTCTGTAGCTAACCCAGCTGAACAATAGAACTGACATCATAATGGCAAACAATAGAAAACGGAAGACCTTCCTAATAGATATATCAGTTCCTCTTAATGGCAGTGTACCGAGGAAATATGATGGAAAAATCGATAAATATTCAGATCTGTGTGCCGAAATTCAACAGATGTGGCATCAGGATTCAGTAAGCCCATTCCCTTCATGTTGGCCACGGAAATTAATTCACAAGCACTGACAGCAAACAACAAGACAATACAATTGTAAACATAATACATTAGCACAAATTCAGAAGGCGGCACCACAGGACATCTGCAGCACGGTCAGGAACATATATAGACCTAGGTATACAGCGTGATTCACGAGGATTTATCGTCAATTACAGAGCTCATTTCCGAAGACATTCTGAGCAAGAAATATCTTATAAACATTTGTCCTAATCTCAATACTTTCAGAGTTATATCTTTTCTTTAGTTTTAAGGGTGAAAAAATATTACAAACCAGCCGTACCCGTGCGCTCCGCTGCACCCGTTAGAAATAAATATAAAGTAATTACATAATTAAAATAGGACATTTAATCCAGGGAACATTCGTGTTTGATAGAAGGATAAATCGTTTAATATGTTACTTAATTTAAGTTGCATCCAAATAATTAAAATGCGATCGTTTTGGTCCAGAGACACTCATTTGGTGCAATGACAATTCCTTTAACATGTTTCTTAATTTTTATTGCATGCAACCATAGTTTAATGAACATTGACATCATTTAGATTTAATGTGTATATTTTATTTTACTTGTTATAGGTTTCCATTGAATTATGGTAATAACTTAATTTTAACCCTTGTTTTCTACGTATTCAGTAAATGGCGCTTGGCCCACTATGGTACTGAACCCTTCAAATAACTTAAATTATATTATATAATATTACATATTATATTATATTATATTATATTATATTATATTATATTATATTAGGCTATATTATATCAGAACTTACTGTAATAACATTATAGCATTATGTCCATCTAGAGAAACTACACTTTCCAGTGGTGAAATAATAATTAATTATACAAATCAGTTAATTTAGCTTCCGATATTACTTCATACAAACACAGAAACATTCTCTGTAGGCTATCTTTCATAGCTTTCCATTGTTGCTGTCCAAGGACCCTTATAGACGAAGTCATTTGTTTTTTAATTCATTACACGGCCTTAGATGGCAGTTATTTTAATTTTAAAACTCATTTATATCATTAAATATCAGTCCTATCAAAATTTTTCAAGGAATAAAACTTATCGAAAATTATTTTTAAAGAAACTTTTGTTATGTAACATTTTTCATGAAAATCAATAATAAGCGATATATTTTGATTTATTTAATTCAGGCCCCCTTATAACCCCCCTTTTAAATAATGTATTTTGAATGCCATATAGCCTAAAATCTAAGTTACAACGAACTTAATTTATGTTCCAATTTTCATCGAAATCTGTTCAGCCATTATTGCGTGAAAAGGTAACAAACATACAGACAGACAGACATACAAAAAACAATTTCAAAAAAGCGATTTTCGGTTTCAGGGTGGTTAATTATATATATTAGGACCAATTATTTTTGGAAAATCGAAAATTACCAGAAAAATTTTGGCTTCAGATTTATTATTAGAATAGATGGAGAATGAACTATTCAGAAGTGTCATTTCTTTAATTGGCTAGTGTTCTGAAGCTAAAAATGTGTTGTTAATTGCTCTGTACAGATTTTGTTTTCAATTTTTAACTAAAAATGACATTCTTACACACTTATCACAAAAATTGTTATAAATAATATGACTTCAGGAACTTGATTCTTTACAGTTTAATTCTGCATCCTAATGTACAGTCTTAAAGAATTTACAAGAATGGTGTGATTTGTAACAATTTCTGTGATAAATGCGTAAGAAAATGTAATTTTTTAGTTTAAAAAAATCTGTACGAAGCAACTATGTAATTCACAACACATTTCTAGCTTCAGAATATTAGATAATTAAAGAAATGATACTCTTAAATAGTTCATTCTTTATCTGTAATATTCTTTTATCCTTAAAACTTGAGAATAATGGTTTTTTACAAACAACTTCAAATTGGTGTAACTCTAAAAATATTGGAAATAGGAAAATGATTATATGACATTTTTTACTCAGAATGTCTTCGAAAACAACTTCCGTAAGGGACGGTAAATCCTCGTGAATGACCCTGTATAAGTACATACATATATGCATATACATAGGCCTATTTTTCTTTTGCCTAAAAGTGCAAAAGTACAAGAGGTCTCATTAAGATATTAAAACAAAATACAGTACATCATCATTAAGAAAAGTGATAAAATTAAACCGTACAACCAAAATATTAAATCGTTAGCAAACAATTAATTCATGTTGTGGAATTGATTATTTTGTAGCCAAGTTTTAATTTAAAGATTGAATTGTTTTTCACTTCGTGTCTTTATATTTGTAGGTATCTTATTATATAATTTTATTACAGCAATTACGTAACTAGATGACTTGAATAATTTCAAGGAAAAAATTGTTCTGTGGCCGGGCGTCTAACCCGGAACCTTTGGCTGAGCGCACCAACGCTCTACAACTGAGCTACCCAGGACCTCTATCACACCCTGGCCCAATTATTCCCTTTATATCCACATATCTCATACGAGTTGACAAGACATCAGAGACTCAACATTGGGTACACACTTTTATGTTTTTGTAGTCTTGTAAATTATACGTGTCCTTAATGTATTAATGTATTAATTTATTTTTTATATACTTCATGAATTTAAAAATATTATTATTTTGTATATTTAATATCCTCAGGCAAGCTACAGTATTGTAAATTTTAATAACAGAAATCCATATAAGTACATATACACTTATTTATTAATCTTGATGGTTTTGATTAGTATTATATTCTTTGGTAACTTCTTCTACTTCACTAGCCACTACAACTGTATATTAAGAATTTTGTTTTTTTCAACAACTTTCATCCATTCCTTTCAATGCTGTGTAATCTTCATCCGTTAGTTATTTTCCTCAATTTCACTCGTTTAGGACAGCGTTTCTCAAACTTTTTAAAGTGGGGACCACTTTTTAAGTCAGAACAGTTCCCCGGGCCACCTTACTCATGTTCCCTTCGAAAGTAAATTTATAATTTTTGTAGCATATTTTAATATCAGTATGCTTACATTTTAAATTAGACTTAATTAATTAAAATTAATTTAATTCAATTAATTTTGTATTAGTATTAGCTAATTAAGTTAATGTTAATAGAAGAAAATTCATTTTCGTTATTTTTTTTTAATAATTCAAGGCTATCAGAGTTTGGATAATCTTTAACTTATTAACTAAAAAAATAATAAATAAATGTTGGTACTCACATTAGTGAGATGAATGAGACTGTCGATTCTTACACAGTTGTTTTAGGCCTATATTTGAATGACTAGATATTTCTTTAATGCCACTAGAATCATTGATATTAATATCTTCACACACAGCTTCAGAACTATTAGCAGTGCCTTTCTTTTCAAAGATCCGGATCGAAGTTTTTCAGTATGTATAATGTGCACTATTTAACAGAGACATAGGCAACTACTAGCGTGTACCACATAAGAAAGATTTAAAGTCATAAATACATGAAAAGGTTCGGTACTTTGGTCCTCTGTAATGAATTCGGGTGGTCCCTGGCTGGGTTACAAGTGCAGCACCAGAAGTGCAGGGAAAATATGGCGAGAAACACCACGTTCATAGTGCTTTAAATCCCTCTTTTGTCGCTGAGAGTATAGTGGGAAGTCGATAGACTGGTAGGGTAACAAATTTCATAAAATGTCAGTACTGGGAGAAAAATTGAAAGTGATTGCTATGTGTAATTTCCAATCTCTGAGATTTTCAGCTATAATGTAATACGCAATTCGTTTGAATTTTATTTTTTCTTTTGTCTTTTTCGAAGGACCACAAGGGCAGACCTCGAGGAACACAGGTGGTCCGCGGACCATAGTTTGAGAAACGCTGGTTTAGGACATCTCTTCCCATCTGGATTCTGATCTGCTCAATTTTCTAGTAGCAATCCGTTTTCATTTGTAAAGTTTTTTAACCAATCTTTGGTAACAACATAGCAAAATATAAAAATATTATATGCCCTCAGCTCCCTTTACCAACTAATGGTCGATGTTCCAGGTACATTATTCATGAAGAACATAGACTGTTTGTAAATACAGTAAGTATAGACTATAAGCATATAAAATGCATTCATCAGTATGTAAAATTTATGCAGAACCTATCAATGGTGGCGCTGCTCCCTTGTGACTATGTCCCCAGTGGTATCGAGAATCATAATTACTACATAAATCATCATATGTCCGTCGGGAATTGTATTTCGACGTCCAATGCGGAACGCCGCCATGCTACAGGCGCGCTGGTTTCGACTGATAGAGACCAGGCTATGGATTTTTCATGTTGTTGTTGTTTTCTAATGCCAGGCATTTGACAATAAAGTCATTTGACTTCTTGCACTCCAATATTTTTCAAAGATAATGTCATGGTTAGCCACTGACGCAAAGATTTTGAGATGCTCTGAATCCATTTCTTGGTTTGAGTTGCAAAATGGACAGGCAACGAAGTGGACCTGGGGGGGGACATGTGGCGAGACTACACCAGGCAAGATGGACCCATGCAGTCACGATGTGGGACCCCTACGTCGGAAAGAGAGGACAGGGAAGACCACGGCTCAGATGGTCTGACATGTTTACCAGAGAGGCGGGGACAGCAAAGAACAGAGTTTTGTGGAAAGAACTAGGGAAGGTCATTGTAAATAGATAACGTAATCAGTGTTAAGATATTGTAAATAGTAAAGTTAGTATTGGTGAAAGTGTAAGATAAGTTTTGTAAATAGTAAAGTCAGTGTTGAGAAAGTGTCAGTTAAATAGTGTAAATAGCAATCAGTGTTTGTCAAAGTGCCAGTGTCAGTATAATATGTGTAGTGCAAGAAAAAAATGAACAAAGAACAGTGCGGAGACTAATTAAAATTGAACAGGATTATTAACCATGTCACAAAAGTAGTATATACGACAAGCTCGCCTGGATTGGCTCACCAAGCGAGTACACTTGAGCCATCCATGTCGAGGGGGTTCTAACCCCATCACAGGAGGCATGTGCCCAACATGGGACATCATGGCTAACATTCATTCATTCATTCGTTCATTCATTCATTCATTCATTCATTCATTCATTCAATGGACAGTTAGGAGACTGATATATTCCAATTCTATGCAGATGCTTCGCCAAACAGTCATAGACTGTTGCCAATCTAAATGCAGCTGCAGACGATTTTCGTGGTAAATCGGGAATCAACTGTGGATTATAATGCAGAGAGTTCCATTTTTTCCCTTGTGATTGTGTTATCAAATGTTTGTTGAAGTCTAAGTATGTAGATTTAATAAATATTTTCACAGAGTAATACGTAGATTTAGTAACAGGTCTGTAAGTAACAGTGCTGCCCTTCTTTGCTAAAGCATCCGCATTCTCGTTTCCCAGGATTCCACAATGGGATGGTATCCATTGGAATACAATTCTTTTATTGAGTGATATTAATTGAGAGAGCATTTTAGTTATTTCTGCTGTTTGAGATGAAGGTGTGTGTCTGGAGACTATTGATAGAATAGCTGCTTTGGAGTCTGACAATATAACTGCATTCTTAAATTTATTGATATGGCAGAGAAGATTCCTGAGACTTTCACTTATTGCAATGATTTCTCCATCAAAACTTGTTGTTCCATATCCAAGAGATCTACAGGGACATCATTTTATTTTTACTTCAATTTTTATTGTACCTGAGTTTTTGAATGTACTTCACTCCCACCCCTTCTACTAATGAAGTTCCAACTGTCCTCCAGACAGAATCAAGGCTGCATATAGTAAACACCACTGAGTTAGTGAGTATAGTACGTTCCAGAATTATGTTCGCCCCTCTGTAAAAGCTGGGGTGTCTTAGCTCTTTTCTGAAAAGATTAATTTCTGTTAGGAATTGGACGTTTACGTAATATTATACAACTGTTTAAAATAACTTAAATAAAAGGGCCTCGTTAAGTAATTAACAGTCACGTGATTTTCCCCCTTTCTATGATCCTGCGACATAACCACTTGGACGGACAGTAGATAATGTCTGAGTAATTTTATCTGTGCGGGTCGGGCAGAAGTGAAGATTGAATTTACGTAAGGTACTCTTTTATAGAGTAGGTACAGAATGATTTCAACATGAGTTACTATAATGTGCTGTAGACAGTATAATATGCACTTCATAATGAATACGTTCGCATGGATAGCTCAGTTCGTGAGTAAAAACACTTATTCTTAATACAGTACTGCATTTTGATTAAACAAAAATCTAATGAAAATTATCGAACTAAAAATTGCGATATTTCTTAGTTTACGTAAATGGACGAACTAATTTTCTTCCCTCTTATACCTAGTAAAGTGATGTGTTTGTGTTTTACGCCAGTATCATCGAACTCCAGTCGTGGAAGGGGATAGCGAACGATGTTTCCGGTTCTCTAAAGGTATAGACAGGTTAATATTGAAAACGTTAGTAAAAATAAAATGATGTCCCTGTATAAAGTGAGAAGAGACAGCACATAACACCTGCACCGGCACCTTGTTCCCTGGAGATCAAGGATCCATTGGTGTATAAATGAAGCCAATTTTGTGGAGGGTACCTAATATTAATTGTCTCTAAAGACAATTGTTTCATTATTTCAGTGTTTAGTTCTGATTTCAGTATTTCTTGTATTTTTCATAAATAACCAAGTACGAGAAATATAACAGAATTCAGTAGACAAAAACCTTGGCGCTCTCGTGGCTTAAATACAAATGTGCTGTCCGTATTTGCATACAGGCTTAGTGAATCCGCCACTGCATCTGCCTCGGCCCCCCACATAATACCGCTCTCTTATCCCTTCCAACCACTGAAACAAATGGATTTAGACATTAACAGAAAAAAAAGTGTGCGCCACCCTCGCGAACGAGCAGACGCGTCGGAAGTCCGGTCTGTTTCAGAGCGTCAAACTGGGTCGCTATAAATTAACATTCGAACTGAATAAAATTATTTGCGTCAATGATTGCTCTGTCTGGAGCAGCTGCATCACTGCACCGTCGCTGTGAAATGCCTACAATTGAACCTTAATTTGAGACACGGGCAGATTTTCACAATATCGCATGGAAGCGAGCTGTAGCGAAGGATTATTCTTTAGCTGCAAGCGGACAGCTGGTTAATTTCTGCATCTTCTATTGGGATGCTCCGATTAATCTATTTCCCGTTCATATAACAGAGTTCAAAACTTAAAGATGAATTATTTGTTAGACATAGACTGATTTTTATTTCATACAATAAATATAGACAGAATAAACATTGCGCACATTGTCTGAAGAAGCTCATGTTAAGGGACAGTTCCTGGAAGTAACAATTTTCTGCTAAAATACAATATAAGAAAAATTAAATAAAATTTCAAATTGAATAGAATAATCATAAAACAGGAATTGAATAGGTGAATTCCAAATGGTTCTCAGTCTTTTTTAACCTGTTTTATTCACATTTTAATTTATTCTTTTCAAGTCTATATACTGTATAACTGTGTAAGTTTATTTAACATTCTCCGAAGTCTTGACTTAGATCTGTTTGAAAAAAAAAACTTATGCAGGCACTAGGAACGTCAAATCGGTTTTATCAGTTTTTGTCATTTTTCCCATAACTTTTAATTTTGATATACTCCAGTTTGGAATACACCTCTTCAGTTACTAAAATCAATCAATTAATCAAATCGAGAACAGAATATATGTAAGCGGCAATGAATAATTTATACAGATATTAAGAAAAGAGGGGAAAAAAGAAGAGACAGTTTCCTTAATTTTTTCTTAAAGTACCTACTTATCTACCCATAATTTTTTTTATTTTCTTAAAGTTTTTTAAGTTTTTTTTTTTATTTCTATGTCATCTGAAAGCTTGAACTTTCTAGTTCTTGTTTCTATTATGTTTGTTTAATTAATTAGTTGAGTTTTTATTGACCGGAAACACCCTTTCTTCAAACCGGCAGTGTAGTTCTGCAAGTATCAATCCACCACATTCTGTTAATTTTATATATTTTTCGTATAGAAACAATTTGAATTTGGCGGTAGAATTTGACTGTATTATTTTTTATCAGTCAGGAAGCTCTGTGTTTGGTTTTAAAATTTTTCATACAATCAGAATGTAATGCTATTTCTCTATGTTCAGTTTTACAGCATTGTACAACACTAATGTTAATACAAAGTACACTTAGAATTGAGATATTTTCATTATTCTTGCACCATAATGAAGTTGATTAACGTAGCTAAATGCCAAACTACAAACAATGTCCTAGTGCTTAAGAAAGTTAATTTAAAACTGCAAGATCTTAAATTTTTATTTTTGTGTTGAAATGTTCGAAAAATAAAATAACATTTTTCCTTAATGGGATAAGATAGGGAAAAACGGCTTTCACATCTTATTCTGTGTTTTTTTTTTTAGGAGTAAGATAGTGAAAGATATTTAGTTCTAACGTAAGAACTGTGGGCCAAGTACTAAAACAAACAAATTTCAGTTTTCGCCTTTAAAAAATTGCCCCCCCCTGCTCTCCGAAAAATATTTGAGGGGTTTATTTTGTGTGAAAATTCTTAACTACTTATCAAGTAATCAGAGAAAAAAAAGTGTTTAAAATTTGAATAAAATTCCAAATTGTTCTCCCAGCATTCTTCACCTCGCATTATTATGAACATTAAATCCAGATGTTTGAGATGGACATGATAATATGTACTACGTATGGGCGAATCCAGAAATGCGTAATGTAGAGTATTAGTTTGGAGGCTGGAGGGAAAAAAGCCTTTGGGGAGGCCGAGACGTAGATGAGATGATAATATTAAAATGGATTTGAGAGACTGGATTAATCTTGCTCAGGATAGGGACCGATGGCGGGCTTATGTGAGGCCGGCAATGAATCTCCGGGTTCCTTAAAAGCCATAAGTAAGTTAGTATTATAAATGATTGCATATAACTTACCACAAGCTTTCAATAGTAGTGAACCAATGTATTTAAGGCAAATGAAATGAAAGTAATCTTGAAAATATTAAAAGCCATCAGTGGAGAAAGTGTAAATTTGATTGTTCCTCCTCAACTGTTATTAGCCTACCATATTCAGTGACAGATTGAGCAAAACCTACAGAGTATTTATAGGAATGTAAGACAGAAGAGTAGCAAACTTATAAATTCAAAGAAAAGAAGATAAGTTTGATAGATGTGAAAACTATTTTAACAGATACCGGTACTCAGAAATGTTACATTAACAATAAAACAAGCCGAAAATAAAGTGAGAAGAGATCATTTTTAACAGATATTGAGAAATTCTTCATACTACTTCCATTTTTATTTCTGTTTGCAAAATATTAAAATCGTTGCATAATCCTTTATCCATATTTAGTTGACGAATTAGTATTACTCGTGTTAATATGTATTAGATTGGAACTTCTGATAAAATATTGATGAATATCAATATTACAAGCTAAGGTCATGTTGCAGTCCGATTGTTTCCTACTTTAAACATATAAACCAGGCCTGGGCGCTATTAACTTGATCGAGTCATTGTAGGCCACCCCTTAACTCCTCACTTCATCTTCCCCGGCTAAGACAGTTATGTTTTGGTGCGATACGAGCGGATAGGAAGGTCAGTGAATGTATCAGGCTTTTACAAACTTTCAGCTCTAACCGGTGGCCTAAAATCCATCACAGATGCACAGAGCCTTACTCTGCTTTTGTTTATAAGGCGGTGTAAGCGAAAAGGATATGAGTGGGGGTTACTGCGTCCCTTGTGCTTTCCCTCTTATGTCTAGGGCTGATATAACAATATCAGATATGTAGTTGGTCTTTATTTCGATAAAGAATTATTTAGCTTCTACTGAACTAAGTTAAACCCTAGATCATATATTATACCCAGATAGGTCCGCCTTACAGGCTTTGACGTTAACAACTTTTGTCAGGTTTATTACGCTGCCATCTAGTTGTTACATAAGGAGGCACATCATAATTCCCATTTGAATTGCATTAGCGACTGTACTGCCATCTCCTGTTCGTTTACGGCGGATGGGTGGCGATCGTGGCGGTTGTTCTCTTCGAAGTGCAAACGATTTTAACATAGCGATGACCTATGTGTTACATATATGATCTAGGGTTAAGCCAGCTTGAACTGAAAGAAAACATTGTCAGTTGGATTTGATCTCAGATCAGAACGAAATTGTATTTTTCTTTTAATAAGATTTATTTATAGTCGTGTAGATTTGAACCAATGCCCAAGCGAAACATCATAGCACGGGTTTCGTTTCATTGCACATAGACTATAATCTTTTCGCTGTAAGAAAAATCCTAATGTAAACAATAGCACGTGACTGAAATGAGGCTTCATTGGTCGCTGTTTGGCGCCATAGATTCTCAATACGTGTTCCCGCCTACTGTTGTACATTCAGTTTCATGTTAAATATTTCCCGTTACTCGTCAAGTAGGTCTAACCTCATTACTATGCATTCGTTTGCTTAGGAAACATTTATTTTATAATTACTGTAATTAAATTATTTTTAAGTCTTATGTCTTCACAATGGTCAGTTGAGGATGCAAAAGCCATACTTCAATACCACGTGCTTACGTGAACAACTACGAGCTCAAGTGACGCTAGCTTGTTACAAGAACAGACTACCTCGGTATTACTATTGGTATTCATCCGCGTTCATAGTACATAACAAAATATAAAAGTAGTTTTTCTTTTACATAGCGTTTTACATATGAGTGAAGTTATATGTTTCATCGTATTTAACAACTAGAATTCAATGTTTTATTTTCAAATAATGCAAGATTGTGGTTTCCAAATACGAACTTATTTTCCTGCGTCATGTGAGTGTTTCGACTGAGAGCCAATCACGGTATGACAGCAACGTGCTTATGTTTACATTAGGATTTTTCTTACAGTATACGCTAGTTGCTATGAAATTCAAAGTCTATATTGTCGAAAAAAATCTAGAATTCGGTCACAGGAATACATCCACAGTTTCTGCACTGTATTCTTCATGTACTTCGGTGTGTGCTGTCGTCAGAATTATAGGTCGTGTATGATGGGAACACGAGAAGGGGTTTTGCTCGCCTGAAACACGAAATACTCCACCATAAAACGACAATAGATTATCGGAGTACACCGAAGAGCGGCCTTCGCCGGGCCAGCAGACATCGCGCCTGCCTCTCCTGCACCTTTGTAATGTGATTTACGGCGTGATGAAATGGTCCTCTCGGGTGCCAAGCTGTACATAATTATACAGGATTACACACTCAAGCGAGGATAAGGAGCGAATCCGCCCATATCTGTATCTTACCATCGCACTTTTAGCATCGAGTCTCTCGTCTTGAAGCATCGCTTTCGTGAAAGTTATCTTCCTGCCTGCACGAGGCAGCCCGGGGAGTAGCGACTTCTGTACTGAGTAGTATTTCAGAAATCATTACCTTATTGATGTATTTTATTTATTAATTTACATTTTTATCTATTTATCTATTTATTATTTACTTATAACTGTCTATTTGTCTGCCTCTCTGTCCGTTCACCTGTCCGACCTTCCGGCCACCTACTCATCCCCCATCTATCTATCTATCTATCTATCTATCTATCTATCTATCTATCTATCTATCTATCTATCTATCTATCTATCTATCTATCTATCTATCTATCTATCTATCTATCTATCTATCTATCTATCTATCTACCTATCTATCTATCTATCTACCTACCTACCTACCAACCTACCAACCTACCTACCTACCTACCTATCTATCTATCTATGTATCTATCTATCTATCTATCTATCTATCTATCTATCTATCTATCTATCTATCTATATATTTATCTATCTATCTATCTATCTATCTATCTATCTATCTATCTATCTATCTATCTATCTATCTATCTATCTATCTATCTATCTATCTATCTATCTATCTATCTATCTATCTATCTATCTATCTATCCGTCTGTCTTATCTATCTATCTATCTATCTATCTATCTATCTATCTATCTATCTATCTATCTATCTATCTATCTATCTATCTATCTATCTATCTATCTATCTATCTATCTATCTACCTACCTACCTACCTACCTACCTACCTACCTAACCTACCTATCTATCTATCTATCTATCTATCTATCTATCTATCTATCTATCTATCTATCTATCTATCTATCTATCTATCTACCTATCTATCTATCTATCTACCTATCTATCTATCTATCTATCTATCTATCTATCTATCTATCTATCTAGCTATCTATCCGTCTGTCTTATCTATCTATCTATCTATCTATCTATCTATCTATCTATCTATCTATCTATCTATCTATCTATCTATCTATATATATATATCTATATATCTATCTATCTATCTATCTATCCGTCTGTCTGTCTGTCTTATCTATATACCTACCTACCCATTTATCCTGCTATCTATTCATTAGTTATTTATCCATTTATCTGCTAATCTCATTTATTTATTTATTAACTTGTTTATATAATTATTTATTCATTTATTTGTTTATTTATTTGTTTGTTTATTTATTTGTTTGTTTATTTATTTATTTGTTTATTTATTTGTTTGTTTGTCTGTTTGTTTATACACACAGAACCTAAGCAAAACGATAAGCAGAATTTTCGAGTTTGCATATGAATCTAGTGCGCCATCGATTCTAATGAGCATCCCGATTTTAGAGACTAGATTCAGCTGAAAAAACTGCGTATTATATTCGAGTAAATACGGTATTCTATATACAGAATAAAGCAGAAGAAAAGTATTACAAGTTTGCTAAATGTTATTTTAACCACACTGAAAGATATTGATTGTGAGGTATGTATATTCTAATAACAATTTGCGCAATTTCAGAAGCTCATCTCTCTTTCTCCCCTTAAAGTATACAATTCTTAACATATCCTCAGTCGCTTCCGAAGTCATCTGTTCACTTGGAGTTATAATTGACTAATTAATTCGGCCCAAAGTCAACTGAATGCAATGTTGAAAATGAATTTGAGTATCGTAACTGTAACTTGAGATATATAAACATATATTTGATACTACGTAGTGTTAGGCTATTATATAACTTCATATATTAATTTTTGTAAATGCTAGTGCTTATGTAAAATGATCTAGTGACAGGCAGTAAGAATTTCGACATAGTGAAGCTAACAATCTGAAAGACATTGGAACTCTATCCATTGCATGTCTGGTCATCACATACCTGTGGTATTCTAAAACAAGTGGCCAAACCTGTCGGAAATAAAAAGCCAAGTTTCGTGGTTAAAGACCACACCTCCAAAGAGTTACTTGAGCTCCCACAGATTCCTGAAAAGTACTGTTCGTGTCCCAGTTCTGTAACGCTAGGAAAAATACAGACCACATAGTGCTGGAGTATCGAAAATGGTCTTAAATTAACTGCCGTTTTATGGGGATTTGAAATTGTCGGGGTATTTTTCAAGTGACTTGAACTGTGTAAAAAATAAAATAAAGCTTACATAAAAATAACAGCCTTTCATTCACACCTGAACCGAATTGGTATCAAGTGTCGACCGTACTGCACGCTACGTAAACAACTAAAAGTGATGCACAGAAGCTGTTTGATTAGATGTATTGTTTCAGCTGCCAATTTAAAGAGAGAGACTGATGCCTGGAAATAAGGTATGGAATGGGTGCGTGAAGTTCAGTTCAGTGTGTCCGCCGTTGGAAATAAATAGTGCACATATTCTTGAAATCCTCCGATTGAAGTTCTGGCTTATATGTACGTACATCTATTATCAGGCAGTATATCTCACTTGACGATACGTTACAGAGGAAGAACAATTGTTTGTATGCATCTGAAGTCAGACTAGTGTAATATGTAGCTAGTCGACGATGTATGCAATGGAGGGGGAAAGGAACTTGCCACCCTACGTCATTATCTTCTGGCCTAGTTGTCTCATAAGTGGTGCCTTCTTGGTGTGAGGTTCAGTCCTGTCTTCGGACAGTTGAGTAAACAACATATTCTGGAATTCCTTGAAATGTAGCGCTTTGCTATTCTTTTTCATATTTAGTAACTGCCTTCAGTGTTATTGGTTGCCATGTTACAAATCTAAATAGTAAATATATAAGTAAAAAAATCAAGATTTAGTCATATCAGTGAAACCAATAAAAATAATAAAAAAATAACACTACAGAAACAGATTAAATTTTTGCGAAACGATGGCCTAGCACATGTTTATGTATAAGAATTGACAAATACAACTAATGTGTTCTTTATTGGTTTGTTGCATAATATTGACGGTTTCATCTTGATTTCGTTGAAGATCGGAAACAAAGTATGAGACAGGAAGACGTCGCAACAATGTAATTAGTGAAAGTTTAATGAAGTAAGTTTTATATTATGCAAATCTAGTTTTTCAGGTATATTATTCACTGGCTTTTGATGACAGCACGTCGGTTTCTTGGTAAAAGTGACCAAGTCCAAAATGCAAAATTGTTCGAAAAAGGCATTTGTGCGAGATCGTGCGTATTTGCTTGTTTTCCGCACAGAACCAATACGCTGTAAGTGTGAAACACCACATTCTGTATTCCCAACGTAACACACATAACAATTTCCCTCTTCTTACCGCTTAAGCGCGACATTCATTTTACTGCTTTAGGCTTTTAACATATTATTTTTAGAAACGTTTAACATAGTAATAATCATAAATTGGAAACTTACCACTGCAATTTCACCTAAATTGCAATGTTAATTATTGTTTTCAAATATTTGCAAAAATTAAGTAAAGTCTACTACTCCACGAAATTTATTGCATTCCTGATACAAGTAACATTAAGGAAGCCGTGAAAAAATCAACAAGATTCCAGATGCCGATGTTATTACTGCAATATGTTATATAAATAATATTGTTAAAATATTAAAATTAAAAATAAATCATTACATAACCTTACCGTTTCTTTTAAGTTCGCATTTATAGACTGGGGGGGGGGGAAAGACAGACGTATATCACGGCCTGCTGAGTAAACACAGAAAACATTTTATAGCAACAATGTTGAAGAAAGATATTTTGGTTTTCCGAAGTTTCCGTCATTAAACAGAAACCAAGATGCAGATTTCATTGCAAGTAATTAGAAATTCTTCTTTCAGGTATGTAATAAACGATCTTCGCACAAAATAATGTACGATACACGAGCGGTATGTTTGTTTTCATGTTCTCGGAAATTAAAAAAGCTCAACTACGTTTCGCTTTTTCAGTCTTTTCCTCGACCATGATAACGTTAACATACCGCTCTTGTAACGTATATTACTATTAAAAGTTTAATGATCCATTCAAAGATAACTGTATTAGTTTAGATGTTAGTAATTAGTTATTTTGAAGGTAAATGTGCTATATTATCAGTTTTTAATGTAAAATTATGTCTTAAATTTCCATAAAACTTGGAAGCTTTCAATGTGACTTGGTCAATTTTACCAAGAAACCGACGAGTAGTGACATTACTGATAGAGCAAAGCTTGAGATTTTTATCCGCGGGATTGATCAAGATGTTAGTACAGGAACCACCACGCCAAGTACCTTTCCTCCGTCTCCTTACTTCATAGACTGTCTGTCGCATGTAATCACTGCAGTTCGAGTTTTGTTCACCGCTGCTTTAGCACAAAATCTTGTTTATGAACTATCTATTGTTTAACTATGAAGAGCCAGGAACCACAAAAAAAACCACAAAATCACAACCTATATCGTCATTTCAAGATTTTGGCAACACCTCAAAACACATCGGTTTTCTCTGAATTTGAACTCACAAACCTCAATTATAATGACAAACATGGCGACCGCTAGACCGTTGAGGATGACGGCAGTGTTAACGCTGCATCTTTTCGTCAGGGTTGCCCGTAAATAAATATAAACACAAAGGGTGTCACTTCCCGGAATAGCATGTGCATGTGAGTATGGATCCATTGTGAAGTACTGGACGTTATCGTGTTGAAGAACAGGTCTGCTCGAGGGCTGTCGGCCGTGTAAATAATAGGATAGTCATCGCTTAGAAATAAATTCTGCAATCGCCACTCGCAGAGAGAGGATTATGCAGCTCGATAGCAACTCGGGACGATAACATGACGGAAGCATTGCCGGCAGCCCAGCTTTCGCTTTGTTCTACAGGCCAGATGCCATAATTACAAAATAAATCCCGACATAAGCAGGGCGCATCGCGGACAACTCGACACCAGATAATGCCGATATCGAGTGAGCCTTGTGGCACGGGCTTGTGCCAATTGGCACGGAACATCGGTCCCGGTCTGGCTGACGAGCGCCGCAAATCATTGAATGTAAACAAGGAATGAAAATGTGTACAGCAAATACTTTTCCCACTGCAAGCCACATTTAACACAGTAAAAATCACAGTCTCGTATATACACGTTTTGGGTCCTTTAACCCGTTTCCTTATCATTCCTGTGAACATTGTTAATCAATCATTCATTCATTTATTTTATTCCATAGATCTTACATGAGCAATGAAGCTTTAAGATGTGGAACAAGTCAACATTTTACAATATTACAATTACAATTTTTACAAATTTTTATAGTTTTACAATTCAGTAATTTTCTACAATTTTTACAATTTTGTGCAATTTTTTACATTTTTTTTTTTTTTGGCGAGATGTAGTGAGATGAGATGAGGTCCGAGGATTCGCCAAAATATTACCCGGCATTTGCCTTTAGGTGGGGAAAAACCTCGGAAAAACCCAACCAGATAATCAAATCAAAGGGGTTGATGCCAAGGACTCGCCATAGACCATCCGGCTTCAGTCCCACGGCTGGGGAAAACCTCGGAAGAAACCAAAGACCAAAGGGGGATCCAACCCAAGCCCGAACGCAGCTCCGGATCAGCAGCCCAGCGAGTCTACCGACTGAGCTACATCGATGGCTCTACTAAAAGTATACAATACATAGCCAATCAGATTATTAAATTTACAAACATTCAACCAGTTGTGATATACAGAAATTGATAATACATATCAAAACACAAACAATTTATCAGTAGAGCTATATAGATTACTATTCAATTTAAAGCATATACAATTCATCGGCCAAAACTATACAAATATATACAATACAAAGTAGCATACTTTCATTAAGCTATACAAATTTATGCAATTAATATCAAGTAGATTAATTCAATTTATAATCATAAACAATTCATCAGTTGAGCTATACATATTACCATTCAATTTACAGTAGGTCTATAAGAAGTGTTTATAAAATGATCGTATTGTTTGCTTGAAATAATTACACTCGTATCATCTGCAAATAAAATTACATGGGATGAATTGTTTATGGTCAAGGCTAAATCATTAATATAAACTAGAAACAACAATGGCCCTAAAATTGACCCCTGCGGAACACCATGTTTAATATTTCTAAATTCTGAATAAGTAACTTTATGACTATTTGGTACATTTATTTGAACATTATATATGTTAATTGTACAAAAAAATGCAGACACAACTAATTTGTCGGAATTACGTATGAGTTCCATCAGCAAATAAATATAAGCTCACAGAATCCCATTAGGGAAAAAGCCCCCTGCATACGTGGGGCTAGCTTTCTTTGTTACTTGCCAGGAAGCTACTCTTAGTAAGACTTACGCCACGATAACATCTTGTCCCACGACCAGGGACTTGTCCGTAGAGGCTAGTGAGGCCCACTACGGTGCACTACTGTCCGTGGGCTTGGACGAGGAGGGCCCAGATAAGTAACCGCTGGTACAGCACGCCTAGATGTTGATGGGGCAGATACTCGTTGATGCACCGCAGTGTCGGACCGGTTTTGTTAATTTTGTAAACGCATTACTATACTCATTTATTTTGAACTTTGCGGATTTATTATGACTATTTTGTTTATATGACGTCATTCCATTTTCGACCAATGAAGTGTAATGAAATTTTGAATTGCAACCAATCACAGTCAGATTTTGCGATAATTTTTGCAGCTAGATTTATTGCTATCAATTTATCGCATGGTCGTTCTTTTGTTTAGTCGTTGTCGCCAACTGTTTCCCCGTAAATTGATGATCGTGAATACATTAAGATGCAACTACACGGTTAAACTTTTCTTTCAACTTTAAGGCAATGAATGCAAGATTGATATATATTTAACATTAATTAATATATTTACGCAGTGAAGACGACGTTCAAAACGGAGCACCTTGTAGACACAAAATCTTCATGCATCTCAATTGAACGTACCTTTTTAAACTTGATTCTTTCAATATTCTTCCCAGATTGCACGCATACGCGATTGGAATATTGAACTGTGTAGATGCAGCTTTAGTTCCGTTACACACTACAGCGAGAATGCGTTTGTCGATCTATAAAAAATACTTTTGTGTAGCACTGATTGTAAATAACGGTCGAAACAAGGCACAGCTGACATTGGTCCTTCACCACTTAACCTATAATTGTAGCCTATAAAATTTGTATTTTTGTGAATGAAATTAAACAATTAATAGAAAGTCAGATGTTCAAATTTATGTAACATCATCGCATATCAAACCCAAACACCTTGCATAGTAATAATAAAGTCTTTGATCAAACTGCCTTCCGTATGGCGTAATAAAATTTGTGTTTTAATTAGGCCTATCCATACAGCGATGGCTTCACTGTGTAGCAACATGTCTCGCTGTGAATACATAAGCATTGGTATATAGCTGTCCCCACAGTTACTGTTAAATTAAATTATGATTTCAGCAGATAATGAAAATGTATTTATGTTATAATAATAAGAGAAAAGTGCAGTACAGTAATTAACATTGTTAAACCTGTATTTCGCTTTTCGCAATAGGCATTACTGAATAATAACATCGAATTTCTTTATTGCAGTAATCGATATTCATCTACGAGTATTTCAACTTCACAAAGTCTGAATAGGTTAAGTATTCGTTAATATACAGTTATTAACATTTTGTGATCGAATTTTAGGGATATACTGTTTACATTTTTATTTTATTCACGAAATAGTCCTAATAAATGTCACTCGAGGTCTGAGATTTATCGGCAAATCTCAGACCGCTCGTGACATTACTACAGATAATATATTAAGATAATTTACCCAGAACTTGTTTCATGATAATCGGTCGATTTATTGCGGAGGTATGTCATATTATTCTTCCCTCTGCACATGAAATTTGCCATTCAGTGTAATATTCCGGTATATGTAGGTTAAATAAGTTTGTTAGTTCTCTCAGCATTCCTTAAACTGTCCGCCTTTCCTGCAGTTCTCTCCAGGATGTTCTGCATTTACTGCTCAGGTCCATTATCCTCCTGTCTCCTTCCTGAAGAGTCCGCCCAATGCGCTTGTGATCTGCCGATGTTCCTCTTTCCCATTCTTGGGTCCCATGTTGATTTTGTCGGCGCGCACTTCGTCGGATGAATTCTGTACACGTGGCCACCCCACTTCTACTTGAGTCGTTGTGCTTCTGTCACCACGTCACGCATACCCGACTTCTTCCTTATGCCAGTGCTCCGTATTTTGTCACTCAGCGAGACGTTTGTGATGAGCTTTACTTTTCTTTGGCAGCTTTGAAGCATTGTCCTCTTCTGTTTTGATCATGTTTGGCAAGCGTACAGAAGAACAGGGATCACATACTTCTTCGCCACTTCTTTTTTCGTTGTCAGAGTTTGGTATTTGTCAGTCACAATGTATTTCAAACTCCAAAATTTCTTCCACCAGAGCTATCCTTCTTTTAATTTCCATTATGCATGTCTTGTGAAAGGATAGTGTCTGGCCAAGGTACTCGTATTACTCGTATGTGTAGTCCAGGGTTACGTCACTAATTTTTATTTAAATTTCTGCGTGATTTGTCATAAGCTTCGTTTTTCTTGGGTTTATGGCTAGTCCAGCCTCTTGACTTCTTATTCAGATCCCTCAGCATTTTTTTGTCATCGTTAACGGATTTTTCGAAAAAAGACAGTGTTATCCCCTTAGCGAAGATTTGTTAGTTTTCTGTCATTTATGTTTACTTCTTTTTATTTGGTTATTTAATGACGCTTTATCAACTACGAGGTTATTTAGCGTCGATGGGATTGGTGATCGCGAGATGGTATTTGGCGAGATGAGGCCAAGGATTCGCCATAGTTTACCTGACATTTTCCTTACGGTTGGGGAAAACCTCAGAAAAACCCAACCAGGTAATCAGCCCATTACGAGCAAATGCTGGGTAACTTTCGGTGCTGGACCCCGGATTCATTTCACCTGCATTATCACCTTCATTTCATTCAGACGCTAAATAGATGTTGATACAGCGTCGTAAAATAACCCAATAAAATAAAATAAAAAAATCAGCCCAAGCATGAATCGAACCCGCTCATTTATGTTTATGCCGTGTTTTTTTCCAAATCAGTTTTCGAAAGATGTCTTCCAGTAAATTTGTGGCTAGTTTCATTTTTATTCTTAGCGCCTGTTTCTTGCATGTTGAACTTATTTCAGATCTTCTCCAAAATTCTCTGAAGTGTCTTCAACGAAACGGTTAAAACGAAGTGAGATAAATGGCTAACAAGCTTCGAGGTCACATACATTATTCTCACTGCCCCAAATTTCTTTGAACGCGTACCTTTTAATTCTTTATCCTCCCATTTTCTCTTTCTATCATCATCATAATCAAGTTGAACGTTTGTTGCTTTTCCTCAATTAAAATTTTATGAAAATGGTTTTCTGATCGTTGACTATCCTGTAAACATGAACTTTTATTGCATTAAAGTTCAAGTGTTATATAGAAGAACACTTTTTAGACCTTTTTGCTACGCCACGTATACAGAGAGTTTTGAAATGTTTTGTCAGTAAGCTGCGAGATGAAAGTCTGCAGGCTTGCAACAAGAAATGTAGTTTGTCTTTCCGCATTTTGAACTTATTTTGCACCTACGAGTATTTACATAGTAAACAAACGGAGGCTTACTACATGAAGAGTTACATTAAGATCGGCAGTGAACATTATAAAATTAACATTGTGCTAGGGGGTTTATTTCGTTTACTGTAATAAGCTCATTTCATTATCTATACAGGCTATCGTTTTTCTACATTTTAGTTAACCACAAGTGAATTATAAGTTTTCTAAACAGTAATAAAATATTTAAGATATGAAAAGTTGTGACTAATAGGAAGAATTTATATTCACATTTCTTGTGGATTACTAGTCCTCTCATGTCTTAATACTAGGATATTCGAGAAGTAGTGGCAACAATAAATTGCTAAAAACTTTACATACTTCAAGTAGAGCTCTCTGGCATATCAAGAACTTGTTATCAAATCCTTGGAAGACAGCGCACTCCATTTGCCCCATCTTTCTCGGAGTTACTCGTACGTCTGACAAGTAAACATTCTCGTAGAGGCAGATAAAAATGTTTTTCTTCTTCTTCCATCATGTTAATAATGTCATAACAAGTGCTTATACAAATTTTTACCACTTGAGCGCAATTATGAGGATCGCCTAGAAAGTAAGATTCTCTGGGGCCGTTTACAGAAAGAAACCACAATTCCAATGCAATTTTTTTGGAACAGATACAAGAACTGTTGAGCTATTTTTCAACATATTCCGCACCAGAATTGAGACATTTGTCATACCATGGGAAAATAAACAGCAACAGATATAGAGTGAGTATATGGGTGTGTCTTTGAGAGAATACGGATAAGCAAACTGTTCCTTAGTGTGATTTCAATTTAAATGTTGTGATGTTTAATAATGAAGTTTAAAACAAACGCTAAAAAATGAAGTTATGCATTTTTTTCTATCTTTTGTTTCCCTGCTAGTGTTAAAACTTTGAAAAGCTCTGCTCTAAAGCATTGAGTTGCATTTTTTCCCCTCGTACAATTTAAATTTCGATGAAGCCGTTGTTCAAACTTACTGAACAACTTGTATCAACTACTAGGTTATTTAGTGTCGACGGAATTGGTTACAGCGAGGTGGTATTTTGGGAGATGAGGCCGAATATTCGCTATAGATTACTTGACATTTACCTTACGGCTGGGGAAACTCTATGAAAGAACTCAAGCCAGTAATCAGCCCAAGCGCAAATCGAACCCACGCCCCAAAGCATCTCCAGATCTTCAGGCAAACGCATTAGTCTGTGACATTCTACATAGGGTAAAGGTTGGTAATATTGTGATAGTTTTGGTTGAGAATTTATTACAATTTTACTGAGCGAGAGGAAAACCGGTTTTTTGCGTCAACGTACGTATTAAGGAAATATTCGTGAATAAGTTTCTGCACAAAACTGGTACCTCTTTCGCTCAGTAAAATTGTAATAAATTCTCAAAAAGAACTATCACAATTTTACTTGTATCATAATATTACCAATCTTTACTCTATAAGAAACAGTAAATGTATTAAAAAAGTAGAAGGTAGATAGATAGATGGATTTAAAGAGTAATATTATACATACAGATTTTATATTATCATAATTTTCTCTAAAATCCAATGCACGGGTCTTGTGACCGTACATGCTTTGTACCCAAAACAAGTCCTCCTTTGTAGGTACCCCCCCACCTATGATTACACCAACTACTCTCTAAAAGAATACACATATTAAAATGGAAATGGCACAATAAAACACGTTATATAATATATCCTAACATAAAAGTGTACATTTTGGTGGATACTATTATCCCTTCCTCAGTTCGCGTCACAAACTTCAACAGCTGAAGTTCTAATCTTTCTCGCCTTCAAGAGGAACAATCCAGTCTTTTATTCCCATACTCTATTCCCCATGAGGTCGAGACATGCAAGCGAACTCCTATTCTAACTTAGTAGATATTTTCTCCGTACATGTTCCAATTCGACACACTGTAATAAAATATGTTTATAGAAGTCCTTTTCTTTGCAAAGCGGACAAAGACGCTCCCCTTCTTCGTTGACAATTTGATTATCCTTCCATGCTCCCAATCTTAGCCACGCTAAACCTGCTCTGCTGTCTTTGTTACAAGAGTTTATGTAGTCACACCTCCCCCAGTTAAGCATGAGATCTGATATTAAAAAAGTATTATTTATGGAATTTCAATATGGCTGATTTATACAATAATGGTTTTTCTGTAACATGCTATAAGAGTCTAATGATTATCACTATGAGCTCTAATTTACAGCATTTCCGATTTCCTTAGTATATTGGCATAGCCTTTTGAATCTCCCGGTTACATGTTTGGCACTTTATAATCATCTATGACAATTTTTATTTAACTAATCGAATTTTGTCTTTAAATCCTGGGAGAAGTCAGTCCACTTAAGGTTTAACTACTTGACAGAAGGTCTTACATGGGGCAGGCTTGTCCACGAACAACAAAAATTACACGATTAAGCCAGACATTCTATCGCATGCATGAAATGCCCAAATTAACGGAGAGGAGCGTGCATAAACTGCAACCGCTGGGACATGACAGGGCGATAAGAAACAAATGAGGCAATTTGAGAATAATTAACACAATATTGTGTTTACGACATCCCCCGGGCATAGCATAATTTAGACGCGATCAGATATCCTCTTTTGAAATATTTGACAAGTCTGGATTCAATACGGCGCAATCAATGTGTCGTGAATCCCGCGTGGATAATCTACAATCGAGACAGTAATTTCCAGCTTCGGGTCAACACGGAATTAGTGCTTCAGCCCTGCTATAAGACATGTAACCCGGTGCCAGCATGAAATGTTACAAATTCTGTAACACACTGTAAGACTTTTGAGAGTTGGAATTTTTTTGTCTCGCAGGAATCGAGTAAAAATTCTTCCACGCTGCATATAATGAGAATTAATTGCCCTGAGTCCAACACCCCTTCATCCGAGTTCTCCAGAAGTTCGCTGCTCATTTTAGATGAAACCGTTTTAATTCAAAGTACCAATGTCAGCTTCAACTTGATTTTTAGGAATACACTGTGCACGGGTTCTTTTAAGTACAGTAAATTAAGACATGCGTGACAAAAGCAGGACTGGATTTTATTTGGTATGGAAGAAAAAGCTGCTATAATAAAATGAATGTAAGATTTGTTAAACAACTGTGGTCTAAATATGATTTACTAATGCAGGATTAGACCTATTACACCAAAAGTTGTGCTTTATATAACTTATGTAACTCCTGTAAGTTTGATATAATATAATACTTACTTACTTACTTACTTACTTACTTACTTACTGGCTTTTAAGGAACCCGGAGGTTCATTGCCGCCCTCACATAAGCCCGCCATTTGTCCCTATCCTGAGCAAGATTAATCCAGTCTCTATCATCATATCTCACCTCCCTCAAATCCATTTTAATATTATCTTCCCATCTACCTCTCGGCCTCCCTAAAGGTATTTTTCCCTCCGGCCTACCAATTAACACTCTATATGCATTTTTGGATTCGCCCATACGTGCTACATGCCCTGCCCATCTCAAATGTCTGGATTTAATGTTCCTAATTATGTCAGGTGAAGAATACAATGCGTGCAGTTCTGCGTTGTGTAACTTTCTCCATTCTCCTGTAACTTCATCCCCCTTAGCCCCAAATATTTTCCTAAGCACCTTATTCTCAAACACCCTTAACCTGTGTTCCTCTCTCAAAGTGAGAGTCCAAGCTTCACAACCATAAAGAACAACCGGTAATATAACTGTTTTATAAATTCTAACTTTCAGATTTTTTGACAGCAGACTGGATGATAAAAGTTTCTCAACCGAATAATAACAGGCTTTTCCCATATTTATTCTATGTTTAATTTCTTCCCGAGTATCATTTATATTTGTTACTGTTGCTCCCAGATATTTGAATTTCTCCACTTCTTCAACAGATAAATTTCTGTTATAATATAATATAATATAATATTGTTTCATTCAGTCTACATGACATATCATATATAAAAATCAATGACACTTATCTATATAAGCGATCATTGTGTTCTATACAAATACAATTGAACAGCGAACGTTTTCGCCCTTCGGACATCATCAGACTTTACATGCAATATCTTATGCATTTAATCTATAGTATGGAACTGATGAAATACACCACTTAATAATGAAATAAAATATTTAAAATTGGCTTATAGTAATTGTATCTAAAATTAATATACAGATATAAAATTTATACATAATACTGAGATAAAATTTGTGGTTGCACTACTGTGTTGAGTTTAAATTATGTGAGTAATTTTGATATTTTTAATTGATTTAACATCATGGCATATTGAAATTTTCTACATAACATCTAATATATTTCAGATCGATTTCACCATACCAATTTTGAACAATTGAGACAAGATTAGCAGAAAATATCTAATTAACAATTATAAAGTTTAAATGAGGAATACGTTTTACCATGTTCACAGTTTTACAATTTAAACTCAACACAGCAGTGCAACCACAAATTTTATCTCAGTATTATATATAAATTTTATATCTGTATATTAATTTTAGATACAATTACTATAAGCCAATTTTAAATATTTTATTTCATTATTAAATGGTGTATTTCATCAGTCCCATGCTATAGACTAACGGTCATACTAATAAAAACTCTATATACAGACGTTTAACTGTTTTATACTTATACAATGAGTAGCTCGTTTATATGTCGTGTGTAAATTCCTTACTAATAATCACTACATACGTCGTGTATAACAGTATAACTGTTACACAGCTACGTCATAGTTTCGTCATTATTTCGTTACGAAAGGTAATAGAATATCTGAGGTTCTCTATTGCATCCAGTAGAGCGCTCTAGTGTGGCGTGTTAAGTATCGATAGTACAACTGGCTCTAATCGATGACCACACTATATTTTGATCAAAGAGTACAAGCTATAGCAATATTATTTTGTGCTCTTTGGTTTGTTGTTCTGTGGTTACAAGGCAACCATCATAATAAAATGACAGTCGATACGAACAGTGTTAGAGGGGCGGCCATTTTTTCTCTATATACAACGCTTAAACAAGGGGTTTCGTGTATATAACTACTGCAAAGCAATTCCCATTGTATAGTTACAGCCTGTTTATACATCCATTGCTTATGCATGGTTTATTAGTAAAGTTTTCTGTCTCAACTCTGCATAAGTCTCGTATAAAAACTATACACTGTTTATTAGTAAGATTGTAAATGTATAAGATATTGCATGTAAAGCCTGATGATGTCCGAAGGGCGAAAACGTTCGCTGTCAGTTGTATTTGTATAGAACACAATGATCGCTTATATAGATAAGTGTCATTGATTTTTATATATGATATGTCATGTAGACTGAATAAAACAATATTATATTATATTATATCATATCATAACATTGACTATCTGAATATTACAATATGCTTTCTAAGTTCCTGTAAGTTTGTTTTCCTCTAGAAGAACTATAGTTATTGCTACAAGAACAAATTCAAATAATATATTATGTCGTCGTCTCCCTAACAAGTATTAGCCTGAGGCCTGTTACGGTCTCACACTAGAATTTTCAGTCCATCTCTTCTTCGGACGACCCAGAGATCTTTTGCCATGCGGATGGTAATGAAACAGTGCTTTTGGAATAATATATTATGTAACATGTATAAAGCTGAGTTGTGTTTACTTAAGAATTGAAGTTACCACAAAAAAATACAGAAATATTCGTACCGAGTGCAGGAAAAGATTTTATTCGCAATATTAACCCTTCCAATATACAGTGACAACTCAAAGTCATTTTATCTGCTATGGAAGAATTAGATTTTATTCAAAATTGAAATACTAGATCTATTCCAACAAAAATTGTTTAAAGATATACGTGATTTCTGTACGACTAAATTTTATTTCCCATAGAAGAACTAGAACTAGATTTGTTCCAATGAAAAATATACGAAGATATAGTCGTACGTAACAACTAATAGAAATAGTAAATAAAATTTTATTTTGAACTAGCCGTACCCGTGCGCTCCGCCGCACCCGTTAGAAATAAATATAAAGTAATTACATAATTAAAATAGGACATTTGACCCAGGGAACATTCGTGTTTGATAGAAGGATAAATCGTTTAATATGTTACTTAATTTAAATTGCATCCAAATAATTAAAATGCAATCATTTTGGTCCAGAGACACTCATTTGGTGCAATGACAATTCCTTTAACATGTTTCTTAATTTTTATTACATGCAACCATAGTTTAATGAAGATTGACATCATTTAGATTTAATGTGTATATTTTATTTTACTTGTTATAGGTTTCCAATTGAATTATGGTAATAACTTAATTTTAACCCTTGTTTTCTACGTATTCAGTAAATGGCGCTTGGCCCACTATGGTTCTGAACCCTTCAAATAACTTAAATTGTATTATATTATATTATATTATATTATATTATATTATATTATATTATATTATATTATATTATATTATATTATATTATATTATATTATATTATATTATATTATATCAGAAGTTACTGTAGTAACATAATAGCATTAAGTCCATCCAGAGAAACTACACTTTCCAATAGTGAAATAATAATGAATTATACAAATCGGTTAATTTAGCTTCCGATATTACTTCATACAAACACAGAAACATTCTCTGTAGGCTATCTTTCATAGCTTTCGATTGTTGCTGTCCAAGGCCCCTTATAGACGAAGTCATTTGTTTTTTAATTCGTTACACGGCCTTAGATGGCAGTTATTTTAATTTTAAAACTAATTTATCTCATTAAATATCAGACCTATCAAACTTTTTCAAGGAATAAAACTTATCGAAAATTGTTTTTAAAGAAACTTTTGTTATGTAACATTTTTCACAAAAATCAATAATAAGCGAGATATTTCGATTTATTTAATTCAGGTCCCCTTATAACCCCCCTTTTAAATAATGTATTTTGAGTGCCATATAGCCTAAAATCTAAGGTACAACGAACTTAATTTATATTCCAATTTTCATCGAAATCCGTTCAGCCATTATCGCGTGAAAAGGTAACAAACATACAGACAGACATACAAACAAAAATTTCAAAAATGCGATTTTCGGTTTCAGGGTGGTTAATTATATATGTTGGGAACAATTATTTTTGGAAAATCGAAAATTACCAGAAAAATTTAGGCTACAGATTTATTATTATTATAGATGAAAGAACTATATCCACATTTGTTTCTTACTTTGTTTAACTTCCTTTCCCTCTGACTTACACACAATTGCGGGTAGGGGAGGGAGAGTACATCTATTCCAACATAGGAGGAAATTGTGCAAGAATATATCTAACAACCGTAAGACTAATTTTATTTTTTGGAATCGAAGAACTACATATATTCCAACAAAATTGTTCAAAGATATATGTAAGAAAAGTAAGACTAATTTTTATTTGGAATGGAAGAACTAGATCTATTCCAACAAAAATTGCAAAAGGACGTATGTGACTCGAAAAATCGAAGGAGAATTGGGAGGAAAATTTAAAAGGTACGCAAAACGCGTCCTTGCAAGGGGTTGGGGGCTGTACAAAACTAAATATGTGAGCTCCAAGCCTGTTGGCCACTAGTCTCACTCCGGGTTACGCTGCTCCCCTGAAGGAGCTCTAGAAAATTTTGAAGGGGAAGCCGAAATTGGACGTAACCTCTTAGGTACCACATACGCGAGGGGGGCTGAGATTGATCATTGATCACGGAACGGGGCGAGGAGGAGTTGGCTACGTATGTGACTACCGAGAGACTGAATTTTATTTGATGTGGAAAGGACTAGATTTATTCCAACAAAAATTGTACGAAGGTACACGTGAGTCCTGAAAGAATGAATTTTATTTGCTATGGAAAAACTATATTTATTCCAAACATAATTTGTACGAAGATAAATGTTACTACTGAAATAATTAATTTTATTTATAATAGAAGGACTAGATCAATTTCAGAAAATCAAAAGTGTACGTCGTAACTCTAAGACTTTTATTTCGTGTGGGATAACTAGATCAATTGAAGCAAAACCTGTGCGAATGTACAGACGTGACAATTACACTGATCAACAAAATTAAACATTTTTATTAAAATATAAAGAATGTGTGATTCTTATGTCATTTTTCCTGCTGATTTCAAATATGTTTTCAAAATGTTTCTATCATCCAGGGTTTTTGAGTAATTATATGAAATGTAATTCATATTTTTCTAGTATTGATACCTTGTAACATTTTACCTAAAATCATATTTATTTACCTAAAATGTGTGCGAAATAGATTTTAGGCTATACTTGGCTTGAGAAACGTCTCTTTTGAGTGTCCAGCAGTAGTCTGACAGAATATTTGGGCTCCATTTTTCTTGGTAGCGCCTTTCCATTTCAGAAAAATCCTGATGAAAACGCTCTCCATGTTCATCAGTCACTACCCGAAGGTTTTGAGGGAAGAAAACATAGATGAGAATCCAAGAAATTATTTTGAGAGATATGACACTCCTTCACGTTATAATTCTGAATCAGCTCGCTGACAATTTCTCTGTAATCTTCTGATCTGTGTTTCCTAGAAAGTAACAGTCTGTTGAATGATCCTTGGGTTACCAGCATATCATTGGAACTGGAAAAGGCATATGACGGGACCCTTTCAGACAACCAATTAATAGAATCACATGGAGGAAAACAGATTTCTGGGGCCCTCTTCATGTCCTCACCTATTTTGCAATCAAAATAACACTCGTAAGCACTTTTAACTAGTGTAATAAAATTCAAAGTTAACTAATCACAAACGTAACAAAATTTGTTTATGTGATTTATACAGTATTTCGAGCTATGTTATAAATAGAGCTAGGATTCTTATGTAGTAAAAGCTAATACTTTTAGTCGGTATAGTTTATAAACATGCAAGCCATGGCCCTCACTCCTTATACTTGCTATTCTTGCCATTCAGTACTTCCATTAATTAGCGCGAAGGGTCTTTAATCCTCTTAACCACCACTTACAAAACAGCGAGGGTTTAATTGCTACATTGTCTAGTTCTTGTGACCTTTCTTGCATTTCGAGTCTTGTCACCCAGGCTTGAAACCTTCTTAATCGGCATCACATCGACTCAACTATACTCGGGGTCATTCTTAACTCATACTACATACAAATCCTAGCTCTAGTTATAAGATACTTTTACCACACTTAAATTTAGGACAAAGAAAACAGGTTATGAAACTTGTTTCATGAATGTAAGTTCCAACTCAACTGAGAATTAATACAAACTCTCACAGTCTAATGAGGAATAAAATTTATTTTGATGAATTCTGACTTCACAGGCAAAATTTGATCTAAAGTTATAGGTCAATTGTTAAAGCAATAAAATGAAATATTTTAAATATTTTCTTTCCATTAGCATGTTAAGGACTTTATACTTGTAGTAATAAAAATAAATTAATTTTTCTAAAATTACAAAAAAATGGTTGGTGGTAGAAAAATTCTGACTTTATTTTTGGAATTACTGTACATGAGAAACAGCAGAAATTGTACATTTAACAAAATCACTGTTGACCAGTGTTATAAGACTAAATTCTGTTTAGTGTGGTAGAACAAGAGGTACTCGAACAAATTAAATGACAAAATATACATAGCGTAATTTACAAGCATCAAACATTAGAAATTCAGCTACGACCAATCTCATTTCCGTAAATTCATTATTTATTTATTTATTTAATTCTGGTGTAGTTAAGGTCATCAGGCCTTCTCTTCCACAACACCAGGAATACAAATACAATAATAGAAATAAACAGAAAAAATACACTATATACAAGATAAAGCCACACAAGAAATAAAGAGAGAGAGAAAAAACACTATAAACAAAGTAAAGCCACACAAAAATATACACAGATTGCAGTCACACAAACTTTAAATGAGTGATTAAGTATCATAACTAATTGTATCCTAACTAATTAACTAACATGTACAAGATACTTGCAATTTTAATCTAGATTAAAAAAGAAAAAGAAAAAAAAAACAAAGCAATACTTCTAGCAATACCTAAAAACATTAACTAAGACAAAATTTTCCAATTTAATTTTGAATTTTGATAAAGTCTGGCAGTCCCTGACAAACGAATTCCAGAGGCGAGGTATTTCTACATTATAGAAAGATGAGTATAAAGACGTTCTATGATGAGGGATAGAAAGAAGTGCTTGATGTTGGTTTCGAAGAGTTGTAAGAAATTGAAAGCGCGATGATAGATAATTCGGAGTAGAAGTATGCATGATTCTAAACAGAAGAGACAGTGAATGTATTGTTCTTCGTTCCTTCAGACGCACCCATGAAAGTAACTGGAGGGAAGGTGTTATATGGTCAAATTTACGAGTATTGCAGATGAATCGTATGCACACATTATGAACACGTTGTAGTCTCTCGGCAAAGAGTGAACTTACATTAGTTAGCAAGGAATCGCAATAATCAAAATGGGGCATTACATTAGGATAATTTCACAAATTTAATCCGTAACAAAACGTGAATTCCTTCAGAGCTGATATTCATGCTGGCTGATCTCTTTCTGAGAATGAGGCTGTCGTATCACGATGATGAATTTCCATCCTGCGGAGGAACTGAAGGCCGGCAGGCCAGTGGATTCGAGACAGTTGAAAATCATGACAGGATGAGCCGTTTATCAGCACTTGCTGAATATGGTAATGCATGGAGGATCCCGTTCTGACAATTGATTAGGCAAGTCAGGGGATTCTCTTGCACGACCTGAACACGCAGGCAGTGTTCAAAACGTGACATGCTCACGTGTTCACGTATTGAATTATTCAGTAATTAACGGACGCGCTTGTTGCATGGTTAGCGTGGCAGTCTGTGTAATGAACACCACGTACGGACCGTCTGTTCCATGCGCTCTTTGTAATTGTCGCTGCCGCCATTCCGTCCCACATTCGCAACAGAGACACCGCTGCTGAGGTGTGGGTGGGTTCCAAAACATAGACACATTTTTATTTCTTTTCCAACCATGCACAGAAATGAAATTAACTGCAAAATAATTAACAAGCCTTGTATTAAGTACCTCATCTTGTTTTTACACTATACCAGGTCCGAAAAAATTATCGGGCTTTCATTTAAAAACTTCCCAGTCTAAGTAGGCCTAACTATTTATTCCAGATAAATTTAATTTAAACAAAAAAGTACGTAAATTTAGATAGTGATGAGGAAGTTTAAAACCAGTGTCGATTGCATTTTAGATTTCTCCTCGTCTCTGAAATTTCAAATGACACTCCTATATTGTGAAACTTAAATGTACACGAAAGAATATAGCCCAGTTTCACATTTTCCTCTTAAACGATCTACATTCACAGTACTGCTTGTTAGAATCTCATTATTGAAAACTAATATTTTATTTTATTTTTTTTTAATTATTGTATTTATATCTGCGCCTTGCATTTATGACTGTATTTATCTTTTTTTTTCATTTTTCATTTTTATGTATATCTGTATCTAATATTTATATCTCTATTTATTTCTATTTCCATGTTTTATTTTCCTTTTTATTTATTTATTTATTTACTTATTTATTTATTTATTTATTTTAATTTACAGTCTATGAACACATAAAGGTGCAAAAACGTCTTAAAATTACACAACAAAAAAAACAATACATAACATTAAGATTAAATACGTGGCTAACGAGAAAGACAGGCTTGGGCACGAATTGGAGTCACGTGGTGTAGTCATGGCCATATTGACAATCGCCTAATATAAATGCATGTTCTAAGTTCTGAAGAAACAAAGGAATTGCTATATTAAACGCCTTTAAACGTGCATTTATATATAAACTTGTTCAATGTTGGCCATGTTATGACTAATAATGTGACGTTGCGCCATAGCCTGTCTTTCTCGTTAGCCACGGATTAAATATTTATGACGTCACAATTGAATTCATTAAGATTATAATAAGACTTACTTAGTAACCATTCAGATACCTTTTTCTTTAACTAGTTTCTGTTAAAACCAAAAACAAAATGAGGAAATTTATTTGACACTTTCATTCCTATTATCAAAAAATTCCGTTTTGTTTTAGGCAATCTTATCATGGCCAAATGTATTTCTGTGCCCTCTTGTGTCAGTGTGAATATCTTCCTTTACAATAAAATCATTAAAATTATCCTTTCCAAATAATAATAAATCTAAAATATACAAACAAGTAACTGTTAATATCTTTTCCTTTGAAAAGAGTGGTCTACAATGTTCATTATTTGAAGAATTAGTGATTATTCTTATTGCCTTTTTTCAACTTAAACAACTTATTGATATGAGGGCTACCTCCCCGCAAAATAATCCCATACTTTAAAAGACTATTAAAATAAGCACAATAAGCAGTTTTTAATGAGGTTAAGGGAAGAAAATTCTTCAGGCTTTCTAACAAATACAATATTCTGGACAATTTGATACAAAAATAATCAACATGGTGCTCCCAGGTTAGTTCAGAGTCAACAACAATACCAAACATATTAAAATTATTTATATTAGTGCTATTGCAATTAGATAAAGTAAGTCTTAGCAACTATAATACTGTAGGCTTACTGCAATTGGGTCTTCCCTTCTATAAGAAAATAAATAATATATTTTTATCACTTATAACTTAATGTAATGAATTATACTTTCATATTATTTCTACCAATTTTTATAACATTACCGCAAATTACAGCCAAACACAAAAGGAATTCCTTATAAAAGAAGGAAAGCATAGAGTAAACAGAGTAAAAGAAAAATATAGTCCATAACTCATTGCTCTTTTTTGCATTCCGATTATTGCTACGTTTAGTTAAGTCTTGCACCTACTAGTTGTTTTTTACTGGCGCAAAACGCTGCCACATTTTCTATTCTTGTCTAGTAGTTGCTCCGATAATTTTCAGGAGTTTAAATTAAATTATATTTTGACAGGCAACACAATTCTCAACGATTTATTGCACACCACGTTATAAAATTTGTATACACATCTAGGACTTGTTAGGTCATAAAATTTCAGAATAGAGCACTAAGTGAAATAGATTTTGTTTCTATACGGTTAATATTCCTTCCTATGAAATGAAGCATCTCGCGAACAAACCAGACGCAGGGCAATGAACTTTTAAGATAAAAAAATCCTTAGTGGCGCTTCAATGGGAAGGGAACTAAATGTAAAGGTCCTATACCGTACATTTTTTACATACAGGTAAAAGGAACCCTGACTCGGGAAAAATTGCCGGCCAAATTAAATTCCCAAAAGATGTATCCACAGAACGTCTTTTGAGACTTCAGAGGTCTGTGGTTGACAAAGCAGGAAACCCATGTAGAAGGAATGAAACACAACTACGCCTTCAGAATCATCACAGTTTAAGACACCAATAACATGTGATTTATACGTCACAACATTACATAGATTGGAGTATTCACTTTCTGCCACTTATTATTTTCATACGAAATTGAAGAGGTGGATTCCAAGCTGGCCTAAGTCCGAAAGACAAGTTACGAGAAAAATGACAAAACTGATAAAATAAATTTGACACCCTTGGATCCGTTGGAAAAAACAAAAACATATGCAGACACTAAGTCAAGATTTAGGGTAGTCTGTTAAATAAACTTACACAGTTGTATAGACGTAAGATAAAGAAATTTAAAATCTACAAAAAAGAGGACTTATGACACTTTGCAATCCACCTCTTAAATTATTTGTGAATTAGCGCTCCCTTAACGAAATTTGAGTAAGTTACTGACATATTACATTCAAAATGCTTATTTTCACTTTGAAATTGAAATTTCATGTATTTTTATGCAATAACTAGCCATACCTATACACTTCGCTTCACTTATTACAAATAAATATATTTTACGTAAATCTATTTTACTTTAAAATATAGCTTTGTTATAACTTAGCAAACAATTAGCTAGAAATATAATTAAATACGGAATACTTACTTACTTACTTGCTTGCTTACTTACTTACTTACTTATGGCTTTTAATGAACCCGGAGTTTCATTGCCGCCCTCACATAAGCCCACCATTGCTCCCTATCCTGAACAAGATTAATCTAGTCTCTACCATCATATCCCACCTGCCTCAAATCCATTTTAATATTATCTTCCCATCTACGTCTCGGCCTCCCCAAAGGTCTTATTCCCTCCGGTCTCCCAACTAATACTCTATATGCATTTCTGGATTCGCCCATACGTGCTACATGCCCTGCCCATCTCAAACGTCTGGATTTAATGTTCCTAATTATGTCAGACGAAGAATACAATGCGTGCAGTTCTGCGTTGTGTACCTTCCCCATTCTCCTGTAACTTCATCCCTCTTAGCCCCAAATATTTTCCTAAGAACCTTATTCTCAAACACCCTTAACCTATGTTCCTCTCTCAGAGTGAGAGTCCAAGTTTCACAACCATACAGAACAACCGGTAATATGACTGTTTTATAAATTCTAACTTTCAGATTTTTTGACAGCAGACTAGATGACAAAAGCTTCTCAACCGAATAATAACAGACATTTCCCATATTTATTCTGCGTTTAATATCCTCCCGAGTGTCATTTATATTTGTTACTGTTGCTCCAAGATATTTGAATTTTTCCACCTCTTCGAAGGATAAATCTCCAATTTTTATAGTTCCATTTTGTACAATGTTCTGGTCACGAGACATATACTTAGTCGTTTCGGAATTTACTTCCAACCCTATCGCTTTACTTGCTTCAAGTAGTATTTCCGTGTTTTTCCTAATCGTTTGTGGATTTTCTGCTAACATATTCACGTTATCCGCATAGACAAGAAACTGATGTAACTCGTTCAATTAATTAAATACGGAATACAATATTTATTTAATTACGACATTGCATGCTTATTTTGTGATATTACACTGTCTCTATTTAGTTTCGTTGCCGTTACGAATTAATACGTATTGATCTTCTGAGTTTCTGGATCTAGACAAATCGACATATAATTGCCCATCAGAAAAACATTCTTGTCTTTGTTCTATACCTACATACTGTATTTATGAGTCTGCCCCTGCAATTTCTTAATATATAGAACCTATCAAATGAGACACCTTATTTATTAATGTCCAACCTACACTGCAAAATAAATAACAGGAATTACCTAATCTACATAAAGTGAATAATTAATTAATCAAAATGAGTTTTGTAGTGTATTAAATTAGTATAGATTACCTGTTTTGTAATCGTGATGTTTACCATACACAATAAAATAAATTACAGCAAAGACCATACCTACCTAAAATAAATGACACATTGAAATCAATTCATTATATAATAATTTATCATATTACTGTAGATTATCTGTTTCTTCAGTTACCTACCTGTATATTTACCACTTACCACAAAATAAACTAGTCCGAAGTAACACAATTATCAGAACATCTTTTTTTCTAGACATAAATAAAACAATTGTAAGATATTAGTTGAAAACATTAATTCTGTCCAAATCACGTACTATAGATTATACAAGATCAGCACGCCGCACCGTGAACTTAACCCAGGCTATTGTATGGATGATGAGATGATGATGATGATACTTACTTACTTATTTACTTACTTACTTACTTACTTACTTACTTACTTACTTACTTACTTACTTACTTACTGGCTTTTAAGGCACCTGGAGGTTCATTGCCGCCCTCACATAAGCCCGCCATGCATTTGTCCCTATCCTGAGCAAGATTAATCCAGTCTCTATCATCATATCCCACCTACCTCAAAGCCATTTTAATATTATCTTCCCATCGACGTCTCGGCCTCCCCAAAGGTCTTTTTCCCTCCGGCCTCCCAACTAACACTCTATATGCATTTCTGGATTTGCCCATACGTACTACATGCCCTGCCCATCTCAAACGTCTGGATTTAATGTTCCTAATTATGTTAAGCTTAGGTGAAGAATACAATGCGTGCAGTTCTGTAACTTTCTCCATTCTCCTGTAACTTCATCCCCCTTAGCTCCAAATATTTTCCTAAGCACCTTTTCCGAGGCTTATTTGAAGATTTCGTAACAAGATGTTTTTTACGGTGATGGGTTGTTAGCCTTTCGCCCAACCCCCAAGCTGGAGGACCACCCTTCATCGGCTGTCCGCGACTGCTTATTCAGTATATTCAGATGATGGTGATATGTGAATTAATGATGGCGAAATGAGTCCCAGATCCAACGCCGAAAGTTACCCAGCAATTCTGCTTCAATTGGTTGAGGGAAAACCTTGGAAGAAACCCCAATCAGGTAATTTGTCCCAACCAGGATTTGAACCCAGGCCTGCTCCTTTCATAGTCACACGTGCTGACCATTACTCCACAGCGATGGACTCGTTGACCGCTTACATCTGTATCACAAGACGAATGTGTTAGCGGCGATGTTGCCGGACTGCTGAAACTTCAAACTTAATTATCTAATTAGCCGTGCTTTTAATAACAAAACGTAATATAGTTTATGTTCGACCATGCCGAAATGTAGTAATTATACATCTGGTAATATCCCTTTAATGCACCTCATTAAAGTACACTTATTCATTATAATTCAGTTGTTCAGCCAATGAGAAATCACCATTGTACCATTATAAAACCGCAAGTATCGATTATTCTCGGATATGCAATCGAAAGACAATTAGCGAAAAGTCACGGAGGCTGGAAATCCAATACTGTCGCAGAAGGTTATGTTCTGTTACTATAATAATTAGCGTTAATTATAAATAATATTCAAATCAATTCAATTTGTCATCTCGTTTTTCAATTCTAAATCAATTTCCAGGTTATATCAAGACTAATGTTCATGTTATTCTCTAGATTATATCAAGGTCAATGACATTCGTGCCTCGAAAAAAATCAATACTTTCGCGTCTGCGCACATCTCACAATTCAGGTCAGTTCCGCTTCTCACTTACATAACCATAACATGAATACTTATGAATAATTTCAAGTTAGAATATGATCGAGCATAAAAAGTCGTATGAAACTTGCCTATAACGGTAATTAAGACGCTCGTATGAAAATTATGAAACTCGCTTGCGCTCGTTTCTTAAACAAACATACTCTCGTCTTAATTACTACCATTATAGGCTCGTTGCATAATGTACTATTTTCTGTTCATTTCAATCTGCAAGGTTATTTCACTTCCACCCTGTATAACTCCATAATTAAAATGCACTCTGAATTTTCAACATCTGCTTGTCAATGATTAATACTATGTTTTATATTCTAATTTGTTTATTATATATAATATTTCTGTTAATAATTTTTGTATTTCTTGTATTATAATGAAACTACGGATGTTCGTGATTTTTTATGTTCTGTATAATTAATTTAGTATAAATAAATTTCAACTTATCATATAGCCTACCTCCGTATTTTTGTACGCGATCCATTCTATAAAAAAATATTACAAATATATAAGGCTGTCACTGTTAGGCTAGGGATCCCCTATGCTATCTGTACTCTGTAATTCCTACCGACATGTCCATACAAATAAATATTCAGAATAATAAATAAATTCAATGGAATGGTTTCAGTATCCAGTAATAAGTTCTGCTTTCAGAAGTTGAGGCAGTTCCCCTAGCTCGACATATATTCCCATTTCAGCGAATGTCTCCCACGCTTCCACGGCCCATTCGCATGTAGACTATCGCTGGCTGGTGTTAGAGGTCCCGGAGCGGTCATCTATCAACGAAAAACTGCGCGAACCCGGTCAAAATGTCGTTTCCGCCATTTCCAAAGTGCCAGACATTCGAAATGAGTATTTTGGAAGTGTTACTTTGTTAACAATTTGTCTCTTACATTCCTTGTCTCCTATGGTTCGCTAAAGTTGGTATTCAGAGAAGATGTAATGTAAAAATCTCTCTGCAATTATCACAATTCAACCGGGTACGACGCAAACAGTACGCAATCGCCTAGATTCTTCACTGTTTCGTGATAAGTCATTGCCAAGAGCAAACCAAGTTCATACAAGAAAGGATCGAATTCGCAGGATGCATGTTGGCATTTTTAATGCATCCGGAGACTGGTGAAAGAAATTTTGAATTTATATTATAGAAGATTTTGTGGGCTCTCATACTTTTCGACGGAATACGTAAGGTAATATTGTTTAAGAAGGAGTCACAGGATATATCACCTTTGAGGACCTTACAAAAGAACAGGTAATCGAGTTCTTGGCGTCTAACATATAGATTTTGACAATTAAAGTATTCGCATTTTCTCTCATAACTATACCCGGAGTTAATGGGCAGAAATCTGAATGAACATAAAGATATAAATTGTCTTTGTATATTTTCTAATTTAGCCGAATCTGTAGTCGTAATCGAGTTCCAAGCTACAGATGCATATTCGAGTTTCGATCGTACCAGTGTATAATAGAGCATTAAAAGATAATCATTTGTGGAAAAAGAATAAGTTATTGACCGTATTATTCCCAAAATTCTGATTGCGTGATTGTAAATGTGATCAACGTGACTATGAAAATACAATTTACTGTCAATGAATTTTCCCAGATCTTTTACACACTCCGTTCTTTTAGTTAGAACATTATTTAGATAATAATTAAATTTCAGTGAAGTTTTTCTAGAAAAAGTTAATTACATTAGTTTTTGAGACGTTAATTTTCATACCATTGTCTTCAAATTTATTTCCTTACTTACTGCAAGTAAAATTTTCGTGTTTTTTCTAATAGTTTAACAATTAAAAAATATATTATTATTATTATTATTATTATTATTATTATTATTATTATTATTTTCGCCATTCCCATTGACTGGTCTTCTCAACCCCAGAGAGCCGCAGCCACCGCGGTTGAGAATGCCTGGGTTAAGGGTTGGCATAAAAGCCAAAGAGTCTGACGGGCGAGAGTCAAAGATTTGAAGGTTTAAGAATGAGATAGTCCAAAGCCACACTTTTATCAAAAATGGTTTCTTGTGCGAGTTCATTTCTTACACATATATGAGAAAGCTACTAGTAAAATATTATAAAAATTACTCAAGAAATGACGTAAGCATACGCAGAAGAAATTATGATATCGCACCTAATAGATTGAACTCTAAGCTTTCAATGCGCCCTCCTGTAAAATTTTGTCTTTGTGGCTTAGTACTATATCATTCTCACCCCTTCAATTATCAAAAATCTCCTTTCATACTACTACTACTGCTACTACCACTACTACTTCTACTACCACTACTATAGGTATCCTACAAGCAAAACTCAGCTCAGACTCCACGCGCCGCGCATGCTATACCCCTCTTACCCCCCTGCAGTAGGCGGGTTCTTTAATAAACGGCTACTGGTATAGCTATAACGGCTACGGTTGCGACATGTGCACTCAAAGAGCAGCTGTAACAATTGTCAATTAACATTACAAGATGTCAACATCGTCTCTTTCTAAGTCACAATCGGTATCTATCTTTACTGGAACTGTCCTCATTTTTAAATATTTAAATTAAATTAAATTAAATTAATATTTAATATAAAACGCTATGTGTCCCTTGGCTCTGTAGCAATAACACGTGTTCAGTTCAGAACAAGAAGATAAAACGTGCGCATGCGCCTAGTGTCTGTGGTGTAATTGGAGACGGGGAGCATGCTGGGAAAGGGATCATACGTCATCTGCGCGAGACAGTCACGCCCGCTGGTTTCTGAGCACTGAGTTTTGTTTGTTTTACTGCTACCACTACTACTACTGCTACTACCAATACTATTGCTACTACCACTACTACTACTACTACTACCACTACTACTGCTACTGTTACTACCACTACTACTTCTACCATTACTACTACCATTACTGCTACTATTACTACTACTACAACTACTACTACCATTACTACTGCTACTACCACTACTACTTCTACCATTACTGCTACCACAACTACTGCTACTATTACTACTACAACTACCACTACTACTGCTACTATCTTTACTACTGTTGCTATGATTACTACTGCTACTACCACTACTACTGCTGCTATTACCACTACTATTGCTACTACTGCTACTACCACTACTACTGCTGCTATCACTACTACTACCACTACTGCTGCTACTACCAATACTGCTGCTACTACTACTACTACTGCTACTACCACTACTGCTGCTACTACCACTACTGCTGCTACTACCACTACTACTGCTACTACCACTACTACTGCCACTATCACTACTACTGCTATTACCACTACTACTGCTACTGTTACTACTACTACCACTACTACTTCTACCATTACTACTACCACTACTGCTACTACCACTACTACGTCTACCATTACTACTACCACAACTACTGCTACTATTACTACTACAACTACTACTACTACTACTACTATCTTTACTACTGTTGCTATGATTACTACTGCTACTACCAATACTATTGCTACTACCACTACTACTACTACTACTACCACTACTACTGCTACTGTTACTACTACTACCACTACTACTTCTACCATTACTACTACCATTACTGCTACTATTACTACTACTACAACTACTACTACTACCACTACTACTGCTACTACCACTACTACTTCTACCATTACTACTACTACAACTACTGGTACTATTACTACTACAACTACCACTACTACTGCTACTATCTTTACTACTGTTGCTATGATTACTACTGCTACTACCTCTACTACTGCTGCTATTACCACTACTATTGCTACTACTGCTACTACCACTACTACTGCTGCTATCACTACTACTACCACTACTGCTGCTACTACCACTACTACTGCCACTATCACTACTACTGCTATTACCACTACTACTGCTACTACTACTATTACTACTACTGATACTATTACTACTACCACTACCACTACTACTGCTACTACAACTACTACTACTGCTTTTACTATTACTACCTATACAGGCTTCTGACTTGGTAATGACTGAAGTTTGTGCAGCCCTGACTTTGCAATTACAGTGATATGGAAAGTTGATCCGCGTATTCAGGTTTAATTAATTATGCCTAACCGTGAGGTCAGGCGAAGCAAGCAATAAATCAAGCGCAGCGTCCTTCCGATCTGATGGCAGCGGACAGGATTCGAAGTCTTGTCCCACGAGACGCAAGCACTGTCTGAGCCCATGATCGAGCGGCTTTGCAGTTAGCCTCTGCTACAGAATTAAAAAAAGTAGAATGCAACGAGCAGTCTTTGAAGGGGAGCTCATGTGGAATTCCTAATGGACGAAAAAGTGTCGCCGCAGCTTGTACTCCACATAAAAATGAAGGCCCCACAGCCCAGCGCCCGCATTAAACACGCGTTACTGCCGCGCTCTATTTCGAAGGAGCTGGCGTGAGCCAAACAGAGGCGTCGCCACACACAAACCGACTTTAATATCTGAGAAGGATTGCTCGCTCTGGTTTCCATAATCAATCAGGTTGGCGTACTCCTATCGAATACATAACATGCGAACTTTTCACGTGAAGACACAAGGCTCAAATTCTTGTGGATTCAAAGCAATCTTTTATAAAGACATTGTTGAAGACTGGTTTCTCTGTACTTTTTTCTGTCAATGTTCCATCGTGTCTTTATACAGGGACATCATTTTATTTTTACTTCAGTTTTTATTGTAACTGAGCTTTGAATATACGAGGCGAATCCAGAAAGTAAGTTTCCCTATTAAAAAAGAAAAGAACACATACTGTACTTTCAGGAAAACATTTATTGGCAACAGGTACAGAAATGTTTCAGCTATTTTCCAACATAGCCACCATCGGAATTGAGACACTTTTGTATCCCTCTGTCGTAGAACTCTGCAGCCTGTGAATGGAACCAGCGTGTGACAGACGTCTTCAGCTCTTCGTCGTTGCCAAAACGCTCACCGGAGAGTGAGAGAGAGGGAGAGGGAGGGAGAGAGAGAGGGGGAGAGAGAGGAGAGAGAGAGGGGGAGAGAGAGGGAGGGAGAGAGAGAGGGGGAGAGAGAGAGAGAGGGAGGGAGAGAGAGAGAGGGGTGAAGAGAGGGAGAGGGAGAGCGAGTGTGTGTGTTCGGCCCATAGACCTAACAGAGCTGCCGATGATTTTCAATAGGCGCAATGCTTTGTGCATTAAAGAACTTTATCACCGACCGAACCTCGAGGCGGCGGGAGAAGGAATAAGAGCTTCCATTTCGGACCACTGCTACCACGCTACTGGCAGCAGGCGGGACCTGTCCGGCTGGCATATGATTAATACGTCATAGATCTGTTACGCATGCGCAAATGACACGGCTAATTATGTTTACTTTCAAGGGGAAATAATCGGGAAACTTACTTTCTGGATGCCCCTCATACTTCACTCCCACCCCTTCTACTAATGAAGTTCAACCGTCCTCCACACAGATCCAAGATCGCATATACAGTCATAGTAGCCTTACGGTCATAGTACACAGTACGTTCCAAAAATATGTTCGCGTTTTCCAGTGACGAAAGAGCTTTCTATATTGCATCATTTTCGCACAGGTAGGCCTACTGTTGTTCATATGCCTACGTCGTATCCCGGTTTCCCCCACCAGCTTTTATTCGCCAGCTAGTGGCTGGGCTGTCTTAGCTCTTTTCTGAGAACATTAAATTTTGTTAGGGATTGGACGTCTACGTAATAGTGTACGACTGTTTAAAATAGCTTAAGTAAAAGGGCCTCGTTAAGTAATTAATCGTCACGTGATTTCCTCAATTCTACGACCTTACGACATAACCACTTGGACGAACAGTAGATAGTATGTCTGAGTAATTTTATCTTTTCGGATCGGGCAGAAGTGAAGATTGAATTTACAGTACATAAGGTACATTTTTATAGAGTAGGTACAGAATTATTTCAACATGAGTTACTAGTACGAAGGACGAAGCTGGTAATTGAGATTAGGTACAATAATCTATAATGCGATAATATGCACATTTAGAACTGAAGCGTGTATCGAAATGAACGGCCACCATTTTCAAAAATGTGTTTAAATATCCATATTATGATTATGTTTCAATTTTACTTCATTCTCTATATTGTACACTAATGTGCTGTAGACAGTATAATATACTCTGCATAATGAATACGTTCACATGGACAGCTTCGTTCGTGAGTAAAAACACTCATTGTTAATACAGTACTGTATTTTGATTACACAAAAACCTAATGAAAATGATCAAACTCAGAAGCGCGATATTTCTTAGTTTACGTAAATGGATGAACTACTTTTCTTCCCTCCTATACCTGGTGAAGTGATTTGTTTGTATGTTACGCCAGTATCATCGAACTCCAGTCTTGGAAGGGGTACCAAACGGCGTTGATCCAGAGATATAGCCAGTTTAATATTAAAAATGTTAGTAAAAATAAAATGATGTCCCTGTATAATTACATACTACTAAGTAGCCCGCTGAGTATCAATGGAAGCTTGGATATAAATAACGAATTTCCGCACTCTACTGGTCCGCTAAACGGTTAATGCCATATTGGCGTCACTGACGAAAGAGCGTGGCTAACGAGAAAGACAGGCTACGGCGCGACGTCACATTCGTAGTCATAACATGGCCGACATTGAAGTAATTTATATATAAATGCACGTTTAACATGAGTTTAATATAGCAATTCCTTTGTTTTTTAGAACTTTGAACATGTATTAGGCGATTGTCAAGGTGGCCATGACTAGACCATGATAATCACGTGATTCCTATTCGTGTCGACGCCTGTCTTTCTCGTTAGCCACGTGAAAGAGCCAATTAAAGCCATTAACCTCACATTATTTGGTTATTTCAAAAGCGAACACGTTATCTCTAGACCAGCCATTTCCAACCGGTGTGCCGCGAATGGTCCGCTGCTATGCCGCGAGAAAATGAAAATAGTAAAGTTTGTCGCAGCAAAAATTTAAGAAATAGAAGTGGAAAGAGTAGTAAAAAAGTGAATCCACAACAATCAACTTTCAGCGAACGCTGCACAAGTCAGCATTAAATAAACATACTGTAGATGTGCGAGCGGCAGAGAAGAGAATGATTGACGCACAACTGTGATTGCCAGACGAATAATTTTAGAATATCGCAACAACCTTAAAAATACCGTACTTTATTGACCTTATGAAAAAACTCGTACATTAAACACCTCGGCAAAACATAGGCCTATTACAATACTGTTTGTTTTCATATTTTCTAAAATAACAATTTAAGAAAACATGCATATTACCTTAATTAAGAGTTAATATGGTACCAAAAATTCAAAATCCCATATCATATGCCACAATAATTAAAATTGAACGTTAAAGACGACAATAAATATAATAATAATAATAATAATAATAATAATAATAATAATGTGTCTCAGTGAAACATACAGCAGAGTCCGTATAGGTCAGTTTCTATCTGATGCTTTTCCAATTCACTGCGGGCTAAAGCAGGGAGATGCACTATCACCTTTACTTTTTAACTTCGCTCTAGAATATGCCATTAGGAAAGTTCAGGATAACAGGCAGGGTTTGGAATTGAACGGGTTACATCAGCTTCTTGTCTATGCGGATGACGTGAATATGTTACGAGAAAATACACAAACGATTAGGGAAAACACGAAAATTTTACTTGAAGCAAGTAAAGCGATCGGTTTGGAAGTAAACCCCGAAAAGACAAAGTATATGATTATGTCTCGTGACCAGAATATTGTACGAAATGGAAATATAAAAATTGGAGATTTATCTTTCGAAGAGGTGGAAAAATTCAAATATCTTGAAGCAACAGTAACAAATATGAATGACACTCGGGAGGAAATTAAACGCAGAATAAATATGGGAAATGCGTGTTAATATTCGGTTGAGAAGCTCTTATCATCCAGTCTGCTGTCCAAAAATCTTAAAGTTAGAATTTATAAAACAGTTATATTACCGGTTGTTCTGTATGGTTGTGAAACTTGGACTCTCACTCTGAGAGAGGAACATAGGTTAAGTGTGTTTGAGAATAAGGTGCTTAGGAAAATAGTTGGGGCTAAGCGGGATGAAGTTACAGGAGAATGGAGAAAGTTACACAACGCAGAACTGCACGCATTGTATTCTTCACCTGACATAATTAGGAACATTAAATCCAGACGTTTGAGATGGGCAGGACATGTAGCACGTATGGGCGAATCCAGAAATGCATATAGAGTGTTAGTTGGGAGACCGGAGGGAAAAAAACCTTTAGGGAGGCCGAGACGTAGATGGGAGGATAATATTAAAATGGATTTGAGGGAGGTGGGATATGATAGAGACTGGATTAATCTTGCACAGGATAGGGACCGATGGCGGGTTTATGTGAGGGCGGCAATGAACCTTCGGGTTCCTTAAAAGCCATTTGTAAGTAAGTATTATTATTATTATTATTATTATTATTATTATTATTATTATTATTATTATTTTATAAACTTTAAACCCGAATATAAATACTTAAAAGAAACAAAAATTTAATGTATTACTGATAAAAATTTCTCCCTCTACTTTTTTATCAATTTGAACACCGATTACTATATTCACAATTATTTCTATCTTTCCTTGCAATCTTTATATAATCTTTACGCCCTCCATTTCGCTCACCCCATTACACGAATTGGAGTAGTTCAAAAGAAGACAGTCAAGCTCCATTTTAAAAAAATATAATACGACTTTGATTTAGGTTTGAATTTTTTATGTTTAATTTTATGTATAAAGGGAACTTTGTTCTTACAGTTTCCTTTTATCCGACTTAAATAGGATTTCCTAGCTTTCTCTTTCAGTTGTGCGTACATTATACATTAGACCCAGGAAACCGCATTCTGTGCTTGGGAGATCATTCCCTTTTCAAGTTCCTTATAGCTGTATGTAAATGAATTTGCATAGGAAGAGAATTGAATAGCCTATCTGATTCTTCTTATCGGAATTCAACGATCCTTTCGCTGGTCTTTGAACTATAAATTTCCTTCCCATTACCTCTCCCGCGAGGTTTGCAAAATCTCAGTATACAAATCAATTGCCTGAGTCAATGGGGCAGGACTGTTACGCCACAGCGTTTCTGTTTCATGCCGACAGTCGGCAGTGATAATGCATAGCCTTCGTGTACGTTTTGTTCAGGTGGCCAGGGTTCGTAACTGATTTCTATTGAGCGATTTGTAGGGAATGTAATTGTTGATGCGAGAATTTTCTTTTAAGCAGACCTTGTAGGTGGAAACATCATTATAAATCTGTTAAAAATTAAACTCAGAGAGTCTCGTTCAAACTTTTATGTAATTCTTACGCGTTGTAATTAATTTATTGATTGTTTTAAATAATTTATGAGGTGAAATACAACTATTGGCAACATAGTTTTCTGTACTGACTATTACATATTAATGTATGTAAGAAACGTATTTAAATTATCTCGTATGAAAATTAAGTTAAACACAAGGTCCGTCTATGCTTATCTGTGTGGAACAATTAACTATAAATGGTTTGTACACATTTTGTTTAATAAATATTTAACGTTTTCGACTCAACTGAGTCATCTTCAGAAATTATGCCAATGAATACATAAATACATCTTTTTAAATATATAATTATATGTGTGTATGTGTAATCTAATTCAATGTGAAACATTTTTAAAATTGAGGAGTTCTATGTAATAGGAAACCATATTTTGAGAAAAATAGGAATAAAGAATTCAACTAAGCATTACATTTTATTTATTGCTTTTTACTTGTGCAACATAATACAAAAACTCTTTCATGTTTATTCTATCAAGTGCTAAGTAGAAACTAAGTTTTTCTTCAGTTTTCATGTACAGTAGGTATTGATGTTCAAAGTGATGCTTACAGACGTGGACAAATTATTAACAAAATCGACGATTTTTATAATAATTCCATTAACAAAATTTGACTTTTCAATTTAGACTACAGTTGAAAATTTTGCATATTTCCACCTACAATAGATATAAATATGCAAAAATGTAGGTTATTCTAAATTGAAGAGTCAAATTTTGTAAAAGATATATAATAAAATCTTCAATTTTGCTAATAATTTGTAAATATGCAAAAATGTCAACTGCAGTTTAAAGTGGAGAGTCAAATTTTTTAAAAAATATATAATAAAAATATTCAGTTTTGCTAATAATTTGGAAATATCCTAAATGCCACCTGTAGTCCAAATTGAAGAGTCGAATTTTGTAAAAATATACAAAAAATCTTCACTTTTGCTAATAATTTGTAAATATGCAAAAATATCAATTGTAGTCTAAATTGAAGAGTCAAATTTTGTAAAAATATACAATACAAATCTTCAATTTTTCTAATAATTTGGAAATACGCAAAGATGTCAACTGTAGTCTAAATTGAAGAATCATATTTTGTAAAAATATATAATAAAAATCTCCAATTTTGCTAATTATTTGTCCACGTCTGTATATGGGCCCTTTTTAGTGAGAACACCTGTTCGTGATTCTTTTTACATAGAAATGTTACATTGTTATGTTACACAGTGTGGTAATACAAAAATACACCTTAGGAGTAAACAGACAACAAAAATTATCTTAAAGAGATTTAACAAAATCTAAACATAAATAACTTTGTATGAAATTTGAAACATAAATGATTTTTCCTTAACACTGAATGAAGTTAATCATAAAGATTTAGTTCATCACTAGCTCCTTGTGCATTTTTTACTTCTTAGTTTGCAGGAAAACTTCTTCGTACCAAGCAACATAATTTGGTTCCAAGAATTTAAATAAACTGCACACATCTTTTTCTTTTGCTGGGTTCAGTTGCACAGGGTGGCTTCCCAATAACCTAGTATCAATATTCATGTCAGTCATTTTTCTTGAAGCATTTCTTGTTTAAATCTTCTTGTTTTATTACTGTACATTTTTTCAAAACATTTTACAGCGTTGTGTAACTAGAAGAAACTGTTTGCTAGAAATACCTTCAACAGTAACAGATGTATAACTTTCGCCAGAATTCCTTTTAATCTTTTTCGCAGCACGATCTCTTCTTGGCTGTCCCTTGCGTTTCTTAGTTCCACCATTAACAGCTATCTCAGACATCTTCAAATAACACAATAACCCAACTGCAGTTCATACTCGTAATATCTTGCCTATCCTACAACAACTGATTTCAAAATGATTGTCACAATTCATAAATTGAGATATCGCAATGAAACTTTACAGACGTAGCGATGAAGCTATAGGTTTGGGGCGTATTACATAGAACTCCTCAATTGAACAAAGTGCAAACATCTGTTGTGAAACAATACAAATGTGAAATTAAAAAAAAATAATTTAAAACATCGATAAAATGCATGTATAAACTGTAATATAAATAAAATATTGAAATGAAGTACAACTACGATGTGTTGAACAGTCTGCGACAGAAAATGGAGATTCATATGATTCCAGTGTAGTTGCTTGTACGAAGATTGAACAACTACACTGGAATCATGAATTTCCATGCTGTTTCCTGGAATAATAACAACTTTACGTACGTTACGTCGTTTCTCTTTTATTTATCTTATATTTAAATCTTAATAACACATCTACGGGCTAAAGCAGGGAGATGCACTGTCACCTCTACTTTTTAACTTCGCTCTAGAATATGCCATTAGGAAAGTTCAGGATAACAGACAGGTTTTGGAATTGAACGGGTTACATCAGCTTCTTGTCTATGCGGATGATGTAAATATGTTAGCAGAAAATCCACAAACGATTAGGGAAAACGCGGAAGTTCTACTTGAAGAAAGTAAAGGGATAGGATTGGAAGTAAATCCCGAAAAGACTAAGTATATGATTATGTCTCGTGACCAGAGTATTGTACGAAATGGAACTATAGAAATTGGAGATTTATCTTTCGAAGAGGTGGAAAAATTTAAATATCTTGAAGCAACAGTAACAAATATAAATGACACTCGGGAGGAAATTAAATGCAGAATAAATATGGGAAATTCCTGTTATTATTCGGTTGAGAAGCTTTTGTCATCCAGTCTGCTGTCGAAAAATCTGAAAGTTAGAATTTATAAAACAGTTATATTACCGGTTGTTCTGTATGGTTGTGAAACTTGGATTCTCACTTTGAGAGAGGAACAGCGATTAAGGGTGTTTGAGAATAAGGTTCTTAGGAAAATATTTGGGGCTAAGAGGGATGAAGTTACAGGAAAATGGAGAAAGTTACACAACACAGAACTGCACGCATTGTATTCTTCACCTGACATAATTAGGAACATTAAATCCAGACGTTTGAGATGGGCAGGGCATGTAGCACGTATGGGCGAATCCAGAAATGCATATAGAGTGTTAGTTGGGAGTCCGGAGGGAAAAAGACCTTTGGGGAGGCCGAGACGTAGGTGGGAAGATAATATTAAAATGCATTTGAGGGAGGTGGGATATGATGGTAGAGACTGGATTAATCTTGCTCAGGACAGGGACCAATGGCGGGCTTATGTGAGGGCGGCAATGAACCTCCGGATTCCTTAAAAGCCAGTAAGTAAGTAAGTATAACACATCTTCCTCCAGACACAATATTAATAAGTATTTAACCACCAACAAACACAGCGCCCTCTAGAAACATTTGAATGTCGTTCTGCGTACCGGTAATGCTGTTGCACTAGATTTAAAATGTTTGGTGGTCTATATCTCAAATTCAAGATTTTGCAGTTAAGTTCTTTTTCACCATGTTCCCATTCTGTTTCGATGGTCCTGAGCTCTGTGTCTTGTTGCAGGGGACTACTCGCTGGACATCTTCCCCGTGATGTTAGACGATGACGCACGGTACCAGTGTCAGGTGGGGCCCGGACTCGCAGGGGAACCCGGCATCCGATCCAAGTTCGCGTCGCTCACAGTTCTCGTTCCGCCCGAGCCGCCCAGGATCGTCCAGGGAGACTTCCTCGTCACCACGGAGGACCGGGAGATCGAGCTGGAGTGTGTGTCCCTCGCGGGGAAACCCCCGGCCGAGGTAAGCTGTTGCATATATTCCTTATTACCCCAAGTCAGGGAGTAAGTTCCAAAATGCAATGCGTCTTCTACTGCAATCACTCTCTGACAAGAGTTTCGTTGCTTGCGAATCCAGCAAGAGACTGTGTGTTTGCAATGCAGTTTGCCTTCTCTGGTGGTTGCTTGCTTGTATTTATTCATATATTGTGTTAGTTGAAAATCCATTGAACATTAAAAATATATTATAATAGACTACTAGCCGTACCCTTGCACTCCGCTGCACTTGTTAGAAATAAATATAAAGTAATTACAAAGTCTCCTATATGTAATTATATTTCTTTCTTTCGAAAATGTAAGAATTCACGATCTTCTGTGTACCACTGCTATAGAATGAATAAATCTGTTTTTTGTTCCTACTGAAAAATGTTATATTTTGCACATAGAAGTTACGGAACAACGACGCTATAATATGAGGTGGCGGCGAAAATGTATTGTATTGTTATTTTAAAACTCTTGTATATCTTAAATATCAGTCCTATAAGAATTTTGTTTGGAATAAAACTTATCGTAAATCAGTTTTTAAAACCATTTGTTATGTAACATATTTCACAAAAATCAATTCGATTTATTTAATTCAGGCCCCCTTACAACCCTCCTTTTAAATAAAGTATTTTGAATATCATATAGCCTAAAATCTAAGTTACAACGAACTTCATTTATATTATAATTTTCATCGAAATCCGTTCAGCCATTATTGCGTGAAAAGGTAACAAACATACAGACAGACAGACAGACAGACAAAAAAAAATAAAAAAACGATTTTCGGTTTCAGGATGATTAATTATACATGTTAACACCAATTATTTTTGGAAAAGCGAAAATTACCAGAAAAATTTCGGTTACAGATTTAATATTAGTATAGATTTCTAAAAAGAAACAATGTATTTTTCTTCTCTTCTCAATTCTAAATTCGTGTTGTGACAGAATATCCTTAAAATCTTCAACCATTATTGTTTAAACGTAATTTAGTACACTAAAGCAGTACATTTTTATTTGTTGTAGGCCCTAATATCTGCCATTTATCTGCAGTATGCGGAACCTGAATCACGCAAAATGAAGTGGGTTGGCATTAGACACATACACACATATTTTGTAGATAATTATATAGAGCGTGAAAGGGGTCTAAATTGGATTCTTTTGAGAGATAAATCAAGAAGTATAATATTGTGGCACCCGTCTGGAACCTTCTGGTCGCGTCATGGGGTTGCGCGCGCATCTAGCGAGAAGGAAGGCGCGGGGAAAAGGAAACTCGAGCTTCGGTAGGAGCTATAGCGCGGTAAGGAGCAAGGGGAGGAGAACTTCGGTGACGGCGCGGAGCGGGAAGAGCAAAGGAAGCGTCTCGAAGCAGATTCTTCTCGAAGATTCTGTAAGCCACGCGAATGGAAGGTCCGAGAACATGTGGTTTAATAAATAAAAGCACGAGTCTTCGGAAGTCAGTCAGTTAGTCTTGTCTTGGATAGCAGCGAGTAAGGTGGACCTGAGTTCGACGTGCAGTGAACTTGAGTGAGTCCGTAACTGTGACAGTGTCCAGGCGAGTGCGACGCATCCGGAAGACCTGAGTTCAATGCGCAGTGAACTTGAACAGTGAGCTAGAAAAAATAGCCAAGGCAAGGGAACTGTGAACTGAGAACTGACAGTTTTGTTCTGCACATAGTGCTTTGTGAACATTAATTGAAATTAGGAGTACATTGTTGTTCTTATCAATAATACACGTGTATCGCCATTGTCGCCGTGTGGAGCACAATAACGACTACTGGGTGTTCATTTCAAAGTGAGTCATGACGTCACTGTTATGAGTCAGCGATTTGAAGCGAGTTTCAGCTTTTATGTCAGAGAAGTTGCCTATTAATAAAGGCGTTCAATCTGAACTTGAGAACGTCCATGGTATAATTGTACGTCGTATCAACAGATGGCGGTCTGTACGGTCTGTGTGCTACCATAACCTCTTTCGAACTATGTTTTGCGCGGGCAAGTCGTACGCAGGGTATTTGTTATCATCGGTTGCGTACGGCAACATTCAACAACACAAATCAAATGCTCCGTGTCCATGTTGACTGTCGAAGTTAATGTCAACAAATACGTAAGTAATCGTCTTAACCCTCTCCCCATATCCCGACAGTAACAAAAAACTCACCTCAGTACGTGTTTCCAAACAGTTCACATTCCTGTCACTACCGGCGTTACCATACGTATCGGTAAGTACTCTTAAGAACGAACGCCGTACTTGCTAGGCAACTTCTCTGGCACATAGGTAATACACTTCTGCGGAAGTGTAGGAAGATTGAATTCTCTAGGCTCATCGGCTAGCCACATGACGGCATACAGCGCGCCATGACTGAACTGAACACGCAGTATTGTGTTGCTGTGTTGAGTGGAATACCCATTGTTGTAGGGTGAATTATTAAGAATAAAAGCCACATTGTTGAGAGGTGTGTAGTAGTTAAAAGTAGCAATAAAAGTTACAATATCATTGTTGTTAAACTCTTTTGCTAAACGTAGCATTTTTAATTGAATTTTGGAATGTGAATTGTGCCCGTTCATAACCGCAACGCTTGTCATAAAACGGCTGTAAACCCGATTTATTTCTCAGCGTAGAATGAGGCAGAAGAATGAGTTAAAAGAAATAGAAGATGTACTTACCTACATAAAAATCCAGGACGAACGCATCACTGAAATCATAGCCAAGCTCAGCCAGGTTGTCTGTAGATTATTCCGACTTCAGTCTCTTGTAGATGTCTGCAGGGGCAACTCAAGTTTGTTTTGCTGCATTCAAGCCACTAAAACCTTCTTCTCATCTCAAGCTGGAAACAGAGCCTCGTAATTATGACAGCTCTAGCCACACGACCAGAAAGAAAATGTAAACGCATTGTTTAAAGTCATGAACGCGAACATAAATAACTTGAAGAGACTGACGTATGAAAATGCAACATCCCAGGCCATTCCGCAACAGCAAGAGCGCCGCTTTTGAATGTACTTAAATGCTGGGTTATGAATTTAGGTGAAGTAATTCTGACCATTAGACCCGGTCTGTACTTTGGATTTGGTTCTAAAGCTTCAGAATTAATTTATACTCAGTCTTTTATTTCCCCTGTAAAATTTCCTTTTTAGCAAGTTTACAATCTAAGCCGACGAAATACGTTTTTTCCTTTGATTTCTTCTTTACTATTAATGGAATATACATTACTGCATCTACAGTTGCAACAAGCATAGGGGAAACCCGGTCAAAGCGGATAAGCTAAGAATAAACAATGCCACAGGCTATATTCTGGTGCTCCCGAAATAAAAACTTCATAACTTTGGTTGTGACACATGTTGTCCACATGTCTACAAAACAGCAATTCGTTTCTCGTACCTACAGAGAGTGATATGATTTGAGAAAGAAAATATAGTTAATTATTCGCTTTGTCCGTGTACCCGGGCAAAGTGAATATCTCTATAACATTTCCACCTTTCCATTTAATTTCTATTCACTGATAATAAAATTAAATCAACACATAAACACGATGTTAATGAGGCATATGAGACTATAAGAAATGTTATTACAGCCTTTTACAGAACGTTAGATTAGTACAAAATACAAATTTGAACAAGTCGACTTTCACTGGCATTGAAGACTTGGATTTCTTCTGCTTTTCCTCTTTCAACATTTTTAATCTGTATAGATGAAAGAGCTTCACAGAGCTGACATTTTCTTCGTTTAGCTCTTATCTTTCGAGCTTCCACTTTTGGCACTGGTTTACTCAAAAGAACTAACTTGGGTTCTCCTGCTGACGATTTTGAGGGTTTTGGTGTAACAGGAACTGAAAATCTGAGTGTAATTGATGTATTGAATATTTCGCTAATCTCTCAAAATGCCGACATCACAGATGTAGTTGATTCTAGTGAGCATTAACTGTTTCTTCAGCCGCTGAAGAAGCTAGCACCGCAGAATTAGTTAAATCTGAGCCAGCTGTCGTTTCGGTGATTTCTGTCTCAAGTGGGCGATCTGTAAATTGATCTGGAGCAAAATCTTCATCAACAAACACATTATGGTTGTATGGCTAGATAGCAGAACCATTCATTCGAAGATTTTATTTCTTCAAGTGCTTTCTTCATGGGTTCTTCAGACCATTTGGCTTGTTCCGTCTTCCTCTTGAAAAATTAAACCATCTGAAAACACATTACGACCGTTTTAAGTAAAAATTAAGATCAATGTTACTGATTTATAATTTAATTAGTGTGACTTTTGCCTCCACTATGTAAAATGATCTAACACGCTTTATTACAATAGACAAATACATACAAAAATACAGCTGACACTTATATAAAGGTGGCAGGGCAAAGCGGATAAGTTATCCACTTTGCCCTATTCACTTTGCCCGCAGACGCCACTTCGCTTTTCATCTTAAGGTTATACAAACATAAACGTCAATAATCTTCTTCGTAAGTACGGCATTTTAGAACTAATTCTATCGCCTATATATTACTATCACATAACAAAGAGTTTCTGTAGTACGGTATGTTGTACATATGTTTCTCTTACCTTCAAATATTTTAAGAAAACAGTTAATTTTCTTCAAACACACGCTGACTTCTTCTCTTACTAGCTAGAATGACGACAAGTCAGTTTCAGCAGAAAATTCTGGTAGGATTCTTCCCCAACATAGCAGAAAGCGCTACCTGTTGGCGTTTCTAAGAAATAGGCATTATTCTCTTTGCTCGGGTTATTGGCTTTGCCCGGGTCTCCCCTAGAACTGAAAGATGTGATAAAAGCTTTGACATAGTGTAATATAGTCAAAATCTTACATTTGATCATATATATATATGACCAAAAATTTTATCGTATTTTGTGACACAGAAATTTTATATGTAATACAGGCCTTAATATGACTCTTTCGGGTATCAAGGATGTTAAAAAGTGTGTCGATTATCTGCACCGGTTTTAACGACATCTCTGGTTACAAAATGAAACTTCGTTTCGATGTTATGGGTGTAAGAAACGTTTGTTATCTCAGAATTCTTTTTTCAGTGACACAATACTTTTTCTTTGTACTACATGTAGGTATAGGAAATTAACCTTAAGTCCACTATCGCAAATACATGTAGCCTATCTGCTGTGGCAGACTGCTGGACTATTTCAACTGTCCAGTGACAACAACCACAATGTTGTGCGTCTGGTTTTGTAGTCGCAAATGATAAGCTCAAAGAGAATTTTGAACGTAATTACGAACCTGGCTCAACTCAAGCTGACGATACCCAGCGTGGGTACTAGCGCCTCAACTACAGGCAACTATTTTCATCCTTTGAAAGATTAACTGCTCAGAATTTGAACTTTATCAAAGGTAGCGGTACTGGGGCGATCAAATGTGTTCATCTGAATACAGACTAACAGATCAGAATTCCAACTACAACTTCATATTTCAAATTCCGACTACAACTGCATATGAAGTTACATTTCTACCGCTGTTGGCTTTGTTGCTTGATGTAGCCACTGACGAATTAATTTTAATGAAAGATAACTTCATAATCAGTGTTTAACTAGGAGTTAGATGTTCTAACACGAGAGGTCAGGTCTTCAAGAACATATAGAAAGACATTGCAAGTTTAGTATATGGAGCAAGTTCGTCGTGGAAATTGTTTTATATTTTATATTTCGTGTCAGCAAATCCTTTCATATAATAAGGGGACCTCATATCTCGTATAAGGTGCTTAACTACATTCGTGACATACAATATACAGGGTGATTCACGAGGAAAGTTAAAAAATTTAGGATACGATATCTTAGGTCATTTTGAGTGAAAAAGTTCATATGAACATAGGTCCGTTTTCGAACGATGGCGGAGCTATATGCATTTTTTTGGTAAAAGTCTCGCCCCAATGTGAATCAAACGTTACCATATGCTGCTGACGTGAGACAAGATCACCTATGAATGACGTAACATTGGAATCTGCATTGTGAGCGATGTAGATAAGAGAAGAGAAACAAACCGGGTGGTGGGGCGTTACAAATGTCACAACAAATACGCTATCACTTATCGGTTCACAGCCGTTCATTCAGCTACGTACAGTACAGTAGTTATACAGGTACAGTTATCGGAAGCGTTAAGTTGTGTTTTTCAAGATGCCTTATAAATTTTCGACTGCAGAATACGCCGATATTGTGTATGATTATGGTTTTTGCGATGGAAGTACCTTGCATGCCATCGCTGAATATGAACGACGCTTTCCGAACAGAAGGGTACCATATCGAAGAGTATTTACTGTCTATGGGGTTGGGTGAAAGACTTGATATAGCAAAGAAACGAGGAAACGAGAGAAGCGCTTATCGACCGTATTTTGGATGCGGCATAAAGACAGTCACGTGCAACTCTCCCGAGCGACCAGCGCGATTCACGCCCGAGCGCAACAGTGCATTGAAGCAGGAGGAGGACCTTTGAAAACGCGCAAAAAATCGACCCCGACTTCTAGAATATTAGATATGTATGCATACGTGAATATAAACTTTAAATTTGTCCGTTATGTCTCTAAATGCGTGTTAGTACAATGGAATCTCAGAAGTTTTTGTGAAATCAAAGAGCCATATCTCCGTAACCGCTCGAAAACGAACCTATATTCATATGAACTTTTTCACTCAGAATGACTTCAGAATTCACATCCTAAATTTTTTACCTTTCCTCGTGAATCACTCTGTATAACAGTGTTGTTTGTACGCCTCATATATTACTAAACTGACCTTTGAAATTACCTTAAAATTCAAAATATATCAATAAAACTAAATTCAGTATGTTTGATGAGTTAAACACGAACACAGTGACATGAATACAATTAATTTACATACACCTGATACTTACATAAAAATTTAAAACTACATATTCCGTGAAATTCATGTAACACTGTTGTTTGTACACTTACCCCACGCAAAGAGGGCAGTTACGTTTAGATGCATAGTAAACAAGCATGCAGTGCCACAGGGTTGTCTTTCAGTGGAGGTCACTTGATGTTAGTCTGTCATTCAGAATTGTGTACAACGGAGCGTCGTAAGAAGCTCAGTTACGATTTAAAGAAAGTTATTGTTCGCGTGGCTCTGGAAGGCTAGTCCTATAGAAAAATAGGTAAAGTAGTGCATAAAACACATTCTACAGTACAATGCATTGTATAAAAATGTCGAAATCATAGAACTTAGAATAACTTGGCAAGAAAAACCAAGCAAAAATTGCTAAATGCACGTGACGAGTGATTCACAGTAAATCAATTTGTCAGCAATCCAAGAATAAGTGTTCCACAAATTCGAGTCATGATTGAATAGTCTTCAAAAACGAAAATTAGTAATTAAACTATCCGGCGTGTTAGTGAATAGATATTATAAAAATTGGACACTGAGCGAATTTTCCTGTGTTTTGTTTCTCTGTGCACCGGCGTTTAGTTCCACTTTCAAGCGCTAGAGGCTAGTGTAATCGAGCATCGCTAAGATAATAAATGAGTATAGAGTTGAGACACAGGATCCAAAAATCGCCTACCTTATTGCATAATCCAGTAAAGCTTTGCTTCAAATAAATTCAAGTTAACAGCTTTTTCTTATTTCTCAGTGGCAAACTAGTTGTAATAATAATATTTTATATTTCAGATATAAATTATATTATAAAACAATATAATACATTATAAAATTAAGTATCGAATTCGTTTAATATTTATATATAATATAATATGGGTACATGGTTTTACTTCTCATAAGAGTTTTGTGTTTCCATTTTCAGTGCTATCAAATCATTACATATTTTAATTATTGTTGGTGTCAACGTCTCAACTCTCATTATAAAGGAACTCTAGAGTCTAGACATTACAGTTAATGACGGATTTATTGTTTTATGGATCCATTTTATTTTATTTGAGTACATAATGTACCTAGATGTATTAATTATAAATGTTATATTTCCGCTGTGTCGACTGCTAGCTGGTATGATGTCAGCGCCAACTCTAGGGAAAAAGCAGAATCTCACGCTCTAGCTGGCTTGAAGGTCATTGAAATCAGTCCGGCTACATCAAAGTTACCGACGTGAAGTGTCCATACTTGAGTAGCTTAATATCAAAGGCGGACATCTGACCTCAGATCTAAATTTAGATAGCTGTCAATTTTTATACAATTTTTCATGCCCTTTCCAGTTATAGTGAGACCATTTGCAAACTCTAACACTACATTTATAAAATAAATTGTGTTAAATATTACAAAGAACACTGTGCAACAAAAAATTGCCTCTAGATCAAAACTCTGGAGACGACAGATGTCCGTCTTTGATATTAAACTACTCACTTAATTACCTATACTCTGGGCGTGTGTTGTGGAAAAGTGGTTACTATGGCAGAAGACCGCGAAAGAGGCCGTGCGTTAGTCAACTACTGAGACAAATGAACTCGAAGATTGGACTTCGATAAAGAACGTGTTGGTAAGGATGAAGAATTTTGGAACAGAGTGATTTGGTCAGATGAGATAGAGATAAATATTTATGATTCCGATGATATTCATAGGATATGGAGAAAGCCCAACACAGATAACGACAGAAACAACACATTACTTAGAGTGAAACACGGGAATGGATGCATGCTATTGTGGGTATGTATGTCTGCAAATGGTATGGGGAATATTGAGTTCAAATATGGGATTATGGATAAGTATGCGTACAATAACATTTTAAGGTCAAATGTTAGGCAGAGTGCACAAAAAAAATGGGGGTCACTTTTGTATATGTACAACAAGGCAATGATAGTAAAAATACAAGTGGAAGCTCTGAAGTTCGACGGAAAACAAGTTCGACATCCTATAGTTCGACTGCTTACGTAGGAGAATTAGACACGCCCCTATACGGACACTGAGAAATGGGTTTGCCATTTGAATGGGAATTGGTCCTGTCTCTTGTAGTGATACTTTCGTTAAAGGAAAACAGAATATTTTATTGTTTAAGACATCAATATTTAATCACTGATTTTGAATTAATGAACTTTTTTTTTTATTTGAGAATTGTGCCGTTTGTGAGACGGAACTGTCGAAACCCACTGTGGTACTAGAAGCGCATACACAAGTGTCGGGGTAGGCAAGAAATGCAAGTACAGTACTGTATTCGTTGATGGATAACCAAAAAGCATTTGTATTTATTTCACCTGCCACACCCACTACCCTTATTGGACTGAACTTTCAATTCTGTTCTGTCGACCTTAGGAGAGTTCACTGTACTGCTCAAATCAATAAGGATTGGCTCATATGCAACATATCCCAACAACTCCGAGCACCTCCTCAATCACTAGAATTAAACTCCATCGAACATATGTTGGACAATTTTGAAAAAGAGTGTGAGAAAGCAGAAGTGTCCAACCATAGAAGATTTCAAACGTGTAGTGAGAGAGAAATGGGCTAAAATCAAACCAGAACAGTTAAAAACTTAGTAATATGAAAGAGGAGATGCTAAGCAGTAATAAAGCCGAAAGGTTATACTACAAGATATTAATTGTTTTTAAAAAGTATAAGTAATCAAAGTGTACAAACAAGACTGTTATATAGAAATTGGTTTATTTTGTTTTGTTTAATGCATTCAGAAGTTTACATTTCATTTTATGACTTTAATATATTCCAAAGTTCATATGTAATAGTTCTCCCATTTGAAAAGAAATTAATAGTACATTATGCAACGAGCCTATAATGATAGTAATTAAGACGCAAGTATGATTGTTTATGAAACGAGCGCAAGCGAGTTTCATAATATTCATACGAGCGTCTTAATTACCATTACAGGCAAGTTTCATACGACTTTTATGCTCGACCATATTTCTAACTTGAAATACCGGTATTCAGATGTATACATTTTATTTGTATCTTACAAGACCAGAAGTGACCTTGTTCTAGGTCGTAAATTGTGAGATGTGCGCAGACGCCATAGTATTGATTTTTTCCGAGGAACAATAATGTCATTGACCTTGACGTAGTCCCGTTAAACTTTATTTTATTATAACCTTGATTATTGAATTCGACATTGAAAAACGAGATGACAGATTGAATTTATTTGAATATTATTTACAATTAACGCTAATTATTATAGTAACAGAACATAACCTTCTGCGACAGTATTGATTTCCAGCCTCCGTGACTTTTCGCTAATTCTCTTTCGATTGCATATCCGAGAATAATCGATACTTGCGGTTTTATAACGGTACAAAGTTGACTTGTCATTGGCTGAACACCTGTAAGCTGAGTTGTCATTGGCTGAACACCTTTACTTTATTGAGTAGGTGTGCTTTAATGATATGCATTAAAGGACTGCTACCAGGTGTATAATTACTACATTTCGGCATAGTCGAGCATAAAGTATATATTTTCATACGATAAATGAGCGTTTTATTTGGAAAATAGAACTGTACAAACAATACTATTATATACTGTATAAACTTACATTGCAGAACGTTCCGTATGATTACGTTAACTCGAAACACTTTTATACCATCTTGTTATGAAGTACATCGTGTTATCCGTTCCCTACTGTACTTGTCATACAATCTGTGACTAGAGGGCGGATCTGTGTTTAGTTAGGAAACGAAACAAGTCAGACGCGGCGTGAGTAGTAGAAACACAGATCATTGCATTCTAACCTTGAGGGACAGACAACCCACACAGATCTGCCCTGTATTTATGATCAGTCACAGCTTGAGGACGATCCATAATACTATTTCTCTCTGTCTTGCTACAATGCTGTCTTTCTCTTTCTTCCTCCATCTTATTTCTATTAAGACCATTTTTTTTTCATCTATCCTTCCTACAAACCTAGTTTTGAATCCAACTTATTGTAAGACTTTAGAATTTTACTCACCCTTTACTCAATCTTTATCTCAGTTCAACTTCATAATAAGTCTACACCTGTGGAGTAACGGTTAGCGCATCTGGCCGCGAAACCAGGTGACCCAGGTTCGATTTCTGAAAAGAGCAAGTTACCTGGTTGAGGTTTTTTCCGGGGTTTTCCCTGGACCCAATACGAGCAAATGCTGGGTAACTTTCGGTGCTGGACCCCGGACTCATTTCACCGGCATTATTACCTTCATCTCATTCAGACGCTAAATAAGCTAAGATGTTGATAAAGAGTCGTAAAATAACCTACAAAAAAAAACTTTATAATGATCTAACCATGCCTACTTATACCTATCCCTGTTCATTGCTTCCTACCTAAACAGGTTCGTTTTCCCTTCGCTATTAACTATAGTCTCTAATTTCTAACCCCTAATAATACTTCTATCCTAACCTACAATTGTTTGATAAATTTTCATAATCATCAACAGCAGCAGCGTCATCGTCATAATCAATAGTTCACTTTCCAACTACTTTTTAATTGGTTATTTTACGACGCTTCATCAACTGTTACGGTTACCTAACGTCTTAATGAGATGAAGGTGATTATGAGTCCTGGGTTCAGCGCCGAAAGTTACCCAGTATTTGCTGTTAATGGATTAGGATAAAACCCCGAAAAAAAACCTCAACCAGGTAACTTGTCCCAACCAGGATTTGAACCCGCGCCCGCCCGTTTCACGATCAGGCATACTAACCGTTACTCCAAGCGATGGACTGCAAATATTTTCGTGGCTCCATTTTTCGACCATCTCTCTCTCTTTCTCTCTCTCTTTATGGTTATTAATTTCTTACTTTGTTTGGTACCGGTTTAATAAGTGAATTATAGTATACTAGCCGTACCCGTGCGCTCCGCTACACCCGTTAGAAATAAATATAAAGTAATTACATAATTAAAATAGGACATTTGATCCAGGGAACAATCGTGTTTGATAGAAGGATGAATCGTTTAATATGTTACTTAATTTAAATTGCATCCAAATAATTAAAATGCGAACGTTTTGGTCCAGAGACACTCATTTGGTGCAATGACAATTCCTTTAACATGTTTCTTAATTTTTATTACATGCAACCATAGCTTAATGAAGATTGACATCCTTTAGATTTAATGTGTATATTTTATTTTACTTGTTATAGGTTTCCATTGAATTATGGTAATAACTTAATTTTAACCCTTGTTTTCTACGTATTCAGTAAATGGCGCTTGGCCCACTATGGTTCTGAACCCTTCAAATAACTTAAATTATATTATATATTACATATTATATTATATTATATTATATTATATTATATTATATTATATTATACTATATTATATTATATCAGAAGTTACTGTAATAACAGTAAAGCATTATCCCCATCTAGAGAAACATTACTACACTTTCCAATGGTGAAATAATAATTAATTATACAAATCGGTTAATTTAGCTTCCGATATTACATCATACAAACACAGAAACATTCTCGTAGGCTATCTTTAATAGCTTTCGATTGTTGCTGTCCAAGGCCCCTTATAGACGAAGTCATTTGTTTTTTAATTCATTACACGGCCTTAGATGGCAGTTATTTTAATTTTAAAACTAATTTATCTCATTAAATATCAGTCCTATCAAAATTTTTCAAGGAATAAAACTTATCGAAAATTATTTTTAAAGAAACTTTTGTTATATAACATATTTCACAAAAATCAATAATAAGCGAGATATTTCGATTTATTTAATTCAGGCCCCCTTATAACCCTTCTTTTAAATAATGTATTTTGAATGCCATATAGCCTAAAATCTAAGTTACAACGAACTTCATTTATATTCCAATTTTCATCGAAATCTGTTCAGCCATTATCGCGTGAAAAGGTAACAAACATACAGACAGGCAGACAGACAGACAGACATACAAACAAAAATATAAAAAAAGCGATTTTCGGTTTCAGGGTGGTTAATTATATATGTTAGGACCAATTATTTTTAGAAAATCGAACATTACCAGAAAAATTTCGACTACAGATTTATTATTAGTATAGATTAGTTAGGATTCGGCCACATTTGTTAGTACCATTCTTTCGTGCAAGGTTTATTATACTACCACATTCTTATTTCGATCGATTATTTGTAGCTAAATTCTTAACTTATTAACACACTTTATATTCAGATTGAGATAAACTAGGAGGATAGTGTATTCATGTGTGCCGTGTGACACAGGAGTACTTATTGAACACTTATGAGTTCTCAAAGTAAACTTCAGCTATTTCGTACAACAATATAACCTGATTTCTGATAACAATAATAGTTTTGAATTTATAAAACATTTGAAGTTTATATTTCTTTGTAGTAAGCCTGTATGTTAAGTGTGCTTAAATGCGACAGGCTCATGTCAGTAGATTTACTGACATGTAATAGAACTCCTACGGGACAGAATTCCTCGGCAGTTGCGAGTGCCGTTAAATAAAACATAAAAATTAAATTTTAAAACTAGCCTACCTGAAGTAACCTGTAATCAACCTTAGTCTTTGTAGTTTCATTCTCTTCAGCTCTAATCATCCAGGTTTTCAGGCGAAGATAAAAAACAAAAGATGTAAGAAAAAATTAATGAAATGTAGCCTATAAACAATTGAATCCTAGTTTTCCGAATTTAAGTATCATAACATAGAGCTGCCATTTGAAATTTATGAAGGGAAGTGAGGGATTGAATGTGTGAAACTTAAAATGGAATCAACACTGATTTTAAACCTGTTCCTCAATATCTAAATTGACTTGATTTTTAATTTAATTTAATTTAATTGAAATAATTTTTAGGCTAAGCAGTCTTGAAATGAACATCCTGTATTACCTACGTATTCCTAAATGATTTTCAAAATCTTATTAAAATGGAATCATGGTTAAATAAGACTTTGCCCATTAAAGCAAGGCTGTTATGCATAAAGCAAGCTGTAAGGCAAAATCAGAAATATTCTAAAGCAGCACAAAAATATTCATCTATTAGAACAACTCTCACATATTCATCCCGTAATAAAACTATTTTTTCCTAACTTTCAAGCTCTATTCATAGCCTACTATACATATGCATCGAACTTCATTTCGTTCTTTCTTGAAAGTAATGTTTTAAGTCCGCTCTTTGATTAAAACTCCTTTTTTGTGTTTAGAAACGAGCATGATAACTAATTTAATTTTCATTGTGGCATTTGCAAACGTGTAACATTCCTTGGGAAGGCTTTGAAATAAAGAGGTGGAGGATCCATTCACGACACAACGTCATCTTAGTCTCTCGTCGCGTTTCGAGAATAAATAACAACACAAGAAGGGCAGCAGCGTCACTCGGAATACGAGCCAACAAAAACTAGAGATGCGCAGACGAGACAAATGGCGTCGTGAAAGTGAGGTCGAGGGAACCTAACCTCTCACCTCTCTGTTACCGCTATAACGAAACTCTGCTCCAGTTCTGCGAGTTCCACATTTCTACGATTTTTCAATGTACATTTTCGAGATTGGTCTTTTTCACTATATCAAGGCTAGAGATATTTGGTGATAATATAGCTAACGGAGAAACTTAAAGCTAGATGTCTGGAGTAACAACAATAGTGCATCAACTAATGAAAAAAATGAAAAAGTAGGTTTTTCCGAATCCGTATAAAATCTGCACGGCCTGTATCTTACACATAGTCTGGATTTCGGATGAGAAAGGATCGCAGGAAATAAAAAAATCTGACTAAGAGGCGTAATAAAATAAAAGCAGTTCGAATCAATTATTTATTTATTTATTTATTTGTTTATTTATTTATTTATTTATTCATTCATTCATTCATTCTGGTCTGGTTCAGTAGCATCAGGGACTGTCGAAATAAAATTCAATTCAAACGCAAACTTACTAGGCACTTGGTCAGTAATTGAGACTCGTTCAGACATGGTTTCTTGTAAATAGTTCTTTTAATCTACCACAGAATATCTCAATATCCGGTAATTTCATCACTATAGAATTTTGTTATTGTAGGTTTAATTTGTAATTTAGTAAATACAAAAATATTCTTTGTTCTTAACTTCTATGATAAAATGTCTAGCTTTCATTAATCAGGTATTCTTGTCGTACTTTAATTTTTATTGTAATTGTAAATTTAATATTAATTGTAATCTTATTGTTCATGTTATAGTTGTAATCCCCTGGTAGAGGGGCAGAGAAGGCCTGACGGCCTTATCTCTACCAGGTTAAATAAATAAATCTAATCTAATCTAATCTATAATGCTTATTTCATTCAATGGGTCATTTAGGAAAATAAATAAAAAAGATACAAGTATTTTGTACACGTGAAATTGTGCAAATATCTATTGCATTAATTCTCTAGTTTTTGTTACCCTTTTATTTCATTATTTCTGTTATTTCAAATTCAAATAAGAATTAACATTTTTCTGTACGTCATAAAAATGCAGTTAATAAAGTTCTCCACTTTATTTCTTTATTTATTTATTTATTAATTTATTTATTTATTTACTTGCTTACTAACTTACCTACATATCTACTTATTTACTTATTGATTGATTTATTTATCTCTATTTATTCATTTATTTTATGAATTTATTTACTTTATTTATTTATTTATTTATTTATTTATTTATTCGTTTATTTATTTTTCATTTAGTCATTTATTTTATTTACTTTTAATTACTTAATTATTTATTTATTTATGGTGTTTATTTCTTTACTTACCAATTTATCTGCTTATGTATTTAATTGTTTATTTATGTATTTATTGATACATTTATTTATTTATTTAATCATACATTTATTCGTTTATTTATTCTTTACTTATGTATTTTATTTATTTTTATAGGTTGATTTATATATTTATTTATTTATTTATTTATTTATTTATTTATTTATTTATTTATTTATTTATTCGTTTATTTATTCTTTATTTAGTCATTTATTTTATTTACTTTTAATTACTTATTTATTATTTATTTATTTATGGTATTTATTTCCTTACTTACCAACTTATCTGCTTATCTATTTAATTGTTTTTATGTATTTATTTATACGTTTATTTATTTATTCATTCATTCATTCATTCTTTAGTTATGTATTTTATTTATTTTTATAGGTTGATTTATATATATATATTTGTTTGTTTATTTATTTATTTGTTTATGTATTTATTTGTTTGCTTGTTTATTTATTTATTTATTTATTTATTTATTTATTTATTTATTTGTGTAATAAAAGCATGGTAGATAACCTCTAAATACAATTCAATTCAATTTATTAAGCTATTAGACATACAGTAATAGGCTTCGTTACAAATACAAAAAGGGAAAAGCATACATTTGAAAATACACATATAATTGAAACAGTAAAGTTTAATTAAAACAATGAAAACACAAAATATTTTGACACTCTAAAACTTAATTAAATTACTTCACTCTTAATATAGGTACTATTTGTAACAAAATGTAAATAACTTTGCTTATTAAAAACAATTTCGTATGAATTTACGTTGAAAACTAATCTACAGAGTTGAAAGGATTAATTAAAAGCCAACTATAAAATCTAGTTTTGAAACTATTGGTTAATAACTTATAATATTGACTGGGAAGCTTACAGTGTTTAAGGGTACACACATTCATTAGGCTTTCTTAGAAATCATCATAGACATTCACACAGACGTGTATGTGGTGAGGCGTAGGATACTGTCAACTGGAATCACGGATGCACTACATTTGCTTAGGGTAAATGTTCATAGGCATTCATACAGGCACCCAACTGCTTGGGAAGACGTCGTATATCGTCAACCAAAAAAAGACATCCTTGTGTAGGCTAATCATTTCAGCTTTGCGGCCTTCACGTCATCTCTGCGAAATCTGTATCTTTAAGCGTTCCAACAAAATTAAAATTACTTGGTTAAGATCGGGACTGTAAGCTGGGTGGTACAGAGCCTATTGCTGTTAAAACATTAACTACAGCTCGCTGTTCACCGGGAAACGGAGAACGTTACACTAGGCAGATTAGTTTCATTTGATCATCCTTAGTAACTAAGCCCGTACGGCCGCAAAACATACATTATTTATTGAAGTTCCTTGTTCAAAACTAGCGTAATAAAGAAATGGAAAAGGAGTAAAGTACAGTAGAACCTGGGTTATACGTAACCCAGTCTTACGTAGTTCTGAATTTTACGTAATTCGCTTTTGCAAATAGTAATTTTCTTAAGATCGAGTTTGAGTTGTAGACTTCGTATCTCCTACCGGCCCTTAAAATAAAAATACTCAATACCTCCCCATTTATGTAGCTATGTCCTGTTTTAATATCTTACACACTATAAAATGGAATAGATTATACGTATCAGCCTGCATACAGACACATATGTGAGATGTGAATATCAAGATATCCTATGATGTCGGAAAGTAAAACAAAAGCGAACAAAATTCAAAAGGGAATAAAATATGAAGAAGGCTTGCATCGAAACAGCTGAACAGTATAGGATTGTGGAGTTCGCATTTACAAAAGGAACCGGAACCAGAATTTATAAAACCATCGTCGAGAGTATTAGCACGTATGAAGCGGAGATGTGAGAGATAAAAAGAACATCTGATAAATTGAGAGTGATGGAAATGGATTTCTGGCGTTGATGTTGTAGGATAACAAGGAGATACGTACGGAGTAAGGCACGCAGGGATTAGAGAAGGAATGGAAATCAATGGCTACGTAATGAAGATTATGGAGATCAAAAGAAGAAAATAGTACGGACGTATGTGTAATAAAGGGGAAGAGAACTACCCAAATATGGCCACTGAATGAGCATATTCTCATAGAAGTAAAACAGGAGGACGAAGAAGGACTAGTATAGGGTAGATATGAAGTCTGCACACATACGCAAAGGCATCCATTCCTTTTATATTCCTATCCTCCTTCTTCCCATCTTTTTCCATGTTCTTCTCTTCATTTTATAATTTTCTTCTGTTTTCTTCTCTTCCTTTTCATGCTCATTTTCTTCTGTTTTTCTTATCTGTCTTTCATGCTCATTTTCTTCTGTTTTCCTTTCACTGTCATTGTCTTCTGTTTTTCGTCTGTTATCACATAGATCTGTAGGCCAGATATTAACTTTGCATCCTCATCTTCTTCCCTTTGTCTTCTTTTCATCCTCATTTTCTTCTTTTTCTCTTCCTTTTCATCCTCATTTTCTTCTGTTCTCTTATCTTCCTTTTCATCCTCAAATTCTCTTTTTCTTCTCTTCCTTTTCATCTTTATTTTCTTCCCTTTTTCTTCTCGTCCTTCTCATCTTTGTTTACTTCTCTTTTTCTTCTCCATCTTTATCCTCATTTTCTTCTGTTTTCTCGTCGTCTCTATCCTCATTTTATTGTTTTCTCATTTTCATTCCCATTTTCTTCTGTTTTCGTCTCTTCATTTCATCACCATTTTCTACTGTTTTTCTTATCTTTTCATTATTTTCTTCTGTTTTTCTTCTCTTCCTTTTCATCATTTTCTTATCTTTTTCTTATCTTCCTTTTCATTCTCATTTTCTTCTCTTTCTTTTCATCCTCATTTTCTTTTGCTTCTTCCTTCTTTCTTCTTACCTCTTTAATTCCCCCTTTCTCACTCCATCTTCTCTCTGTTACCCTTATACCGGTTCTATCTTGTTGTCTTATGACCCAAATCTCATATCCTTATGAAAGTACAGGTATAGCCAAAGTGTTATTTTCAATCTAGTGTGTTTCTAAATTTGGGATGGTTTTATACATTTTGGTTTTGATACCTGTTCTTTGGAGAAACTTTGCAATTTTCTTATTTATAATGTCTGTTTCTTGTAAGTATGAAATTGTACATCCAAGGTAGTTGACAGTGTTTATTTTATCAATTATTTCTTACAATTTTACTTCTAATTGAGTCCCTTCTTTTGAAGCTTTTGAATCTGACTTAGAAGTAGAAATTTACCTAGACATGACTTGACATAGATTCTATAAATCTGACCACATTTTAAGTCATTATTATGAAACATGGTCGAATTATAGACTATTATGTGTTACTATCTTGAAAATATTAAATTTTGAAAATATTCGATATGTTTCCTATGGGATTGTTGTGGGGAGAGTTGCTAATATGTCGTAACTCTAGATTAAGTATGAAGCTTCCGGCATCTCTTCGTTACATTCAAGTAAGCCAACGGTGAATATTGAAGCCCGTACTAGCTGGAGCGCGCGGTGGGCAGATTGCTCTGCGCGCGGGTTATCTTTCTTCCTCTAATAGAACGCACAAAAAGAGGGGTAGCTGTACAAAGGTTGTCTACGATTAAGTAGAGAAGCGATGTATAGAACAAGAAGGAGATATACTGTCCTTAATATGTGGTAAACATTATATTAAGAAATGAAATATTCAGAGACGCTAAATGCAAATGATTCTTCCGTCGCCCCCAATCCGCAAATACAGGAAATTTGCCTCCAGAGTTTCAACTAAAAGTAAATTGATCTTTCACATATTGCATTGCTATAATGAGTTTTACATAAGCTATAATGTCAAGGACTTCTTTAGCTTTTACAATTCCTTAAAGTATGAACTGTGTCCGAGGGTACGTAAAATTGCAGCTAAAATTAGCCTATTACGATTTTCAGCAGCACATACGTACTGGTAGGTACTATGAACCAAACAAAGCCAGTCGGTGGGTTAAAAGTCGCTTTCCCCAAACACTTCCTTACATTTAATTACATTCAATTTACATTTGACTGCACATTCCTTTACAGATTTTGTTCAAAATGTAGGCCCTGTTTCTCGATATACAATTTATTCTTATTGTACTTCCACCAACGTTGTAGCACAAAAACACGTTTTTCTGTGGTTAGTTTGCGATTCATTGGAACAAACTAGTAGTTATGGCATAGAGACACAATACAATAAAACAAAACAACAGCAGTAACAAGACACGACATCGGAAAAACAGTTGACGCATGAACATGGTTGCCAACCCACCACTTATTACACCAGCTATTCGTTTATTCAAGTTATGACATCTGTATATGTGTACAAGTATGAAACCAAAGAACGAATATTGGGGAAAGGGACTTTTGACCACCTTGTATACTGCAGCTAGGTAGAACGCGAAAGAATCGAAGGTCGTTCATTCGGTATTTCTTATACGAGTGCATCCCTGAAGTAAAACTAAAAGTAAATGGGAACATTTGAAGTTATGGGCTATTTCGAATACATTTTTGCGGTTCCCAAGTTACTTGTTATGTACGTAGACTTTCGCTAGTTGTGTCTCTAATGGTGGAACCCTTAAGGGTACTGGGACATGGTGACTGCCTATTTCAGCAAATGACATTATAGGTCCTACTGAAGCATTTCTATGTCACAGGTTTATGGAATTTATACCATACATTAAACAAAGCTTATAGTATCTTTTGATGAAAAATTAAATCACTCATTCCCAGCAGAATATTTATAGGGTCCCCCCAAATATGGTAATTATAAAGTATGGATAAATTTGTTACGCATAGTTCATCGGTTAGGTACACATACTGTATCTCATAGAATTTTAGTCAAACCTCTCCAATTTTTTTTTTATATAATGTGAATATATTACATGACAAAATGAATGCACGTTCTTAACTAAACACCACATATGTACAAAATTAACAAAAAAATTATGACCATTATTTTTTTTCCAAAGTTTTCCTTAATTTTAAATTTAAAAAAATTCAATGATGAAGTTTAAAAGCAAACCACTCCATTCATTTTGAAGAACTAATTAATATGTACCTGCCACAAAAATTTCATGACTCTATCTTCATTGATTTATGAGATAAATCTACCTAAGTTTTTAAAAATCAAGGTTACGGGAAATTCTAATTACCGTAATTGGGAGCACTCTGTAAATATTCTGTTGAGGATACTATATGCATGGTATAAATTTCGTAAACGTCTCACATAGAAATGCTTCAGTAGGGCCTATATGTCGTTTGCAAGTTCAAGAGCTAAAATATGCAGTCATGTCTCACTACCCTTAAGCTTCCGCCACCTTCTGGACCGATTTGGCTTGTAATTGGGCTGACTCTATGTTTATAAGTTGTAGTAAATGATGGACAGAGGTTCTTTCATGAAATTTATGTGACTTCGCCTTTAAAGTATGAGATTACACCTGGCTGTACTATATCACAGGATTGTCGGTACGTGTTCTAGTTAGTAGAACTACTGCTCCAACTCCCGATGAAGCTTTCCAATCTTGCCGGTGACAGGCTTGGGAAGAGTTGTGCAATGTTGCGCTGTTTTTCTTCGTCTAGATTGTGTGATGGAAATCCCGTGTATATGTCACAATCGAGACGTTCAGAATGGGCATCACTGTAATGACTATCAGTTGCGTAATCCTTCTCTTCGACGGATGTAAAATATTACGGCAATATCTCTGTCTGACAACTCTTGAAGAATTTAAGTGCTCATAACTGAAGTGCTTACGTCACGGGCTCTTAAACCGTACGCGTCCGCCGTCCCGTTGCAATCTCGGCTGCCTTCCTGAATGTCGGAGACGATGGCAAGGAATAAGTATTGATTCAACTCCCAGAGTTGCATAACAAAGCAAATGAAGTTTCCTTACTCTTGTCATGATTGCTGGCGTAACTGCAGACAAATCCCTGTGCAATAATTGTTTCGTTATCTCGGTCTAACTGTCGCATTCCTTCCGGGAGTCATTGAACTGCTGCAATGTTTGCTTTCGAGATAAAACTACAGTCGTGGAAATCCTCTACAAACAAAATAGAACGAGCGCGCTGCTTTCAATGCCATCAACTGGGACGGTAATTCCATCGAACGTCTGCAAGTTATTCCTAAATTACTTTTATCCATATGCATGTGATGATATCGAAACACTAATATGTTCCTTTATTGTTTACCTTAGACATGTGCTTTGTGTTACATACCTGTAATCAAAAAAAGTCATATAAACTAATTACCTTGAGACGATCAGAATTGTAAGGGGGAACGTACTGACATGAGTCTTTGGGGGAGGCACAATTGGATTCATATGCTGCCGCCCATATGTACGCTGCACATTATCCCAAACATTTTGGCATGAAATTTCCAGGACGAAGGATTGAGAGGAATGGATCTATTCCGTGGCCGGTAAGATCACCGATCTCACACCTTGTGATTTTGGGTATTCGGTCATCTAAAGGGTGTGATGTATCCTGGAAGACATCCCACCCGAGACCACTTGTGGCAATCAATTGTGGAGGTATAGACGAAGGCAAAAATAGAAAAGATTAGAGAGTGTTTGGTTTGTAGTGAAAGACTTGCCCTTGGATACAAAAATTTGAATGAATCTCTGCACATTTTAAGTATAAAACATTTTTGGTGAAGCTAATATTAGTGAAATAGAATTTTAGCAAGAAAAATTAATATTTTGTTATATTAGACTACTTTATTTCTTCTAATCTTAAAAAAATTAAATAATGGTTTATTTAACGACGCTCGCAACTGCAGAGGTTTTATCAGCGTCGCCGGTGTGCCGGAATTTTGTCCCTAAGGAGTTCTTTTACATGCCAGTAAATCTACTGACATGAGCCTGTCGCATTTAAACACACTTAAATTCAATCGACCTCGGCCGGGATCGAATCCGCAACCTCGAGCACAGAAGACCAGCTACCTAGGCAGACTCTAAGCTTTATATACTGTACTGTCTTCTAATCGTGTAAGTCAATTAAATTTATTTATTTTATTTATTTATTTAACTAGCTAGCTAGCTAGCGAGTACAAATTAAATTTATAAAAAAAAATGTTTCTAGCCACTACCGTAAGAGCCAGGCTCGTGTACGGTGTGGTCTTAGTCAATAAAGCGAAAAAAGAATGAAGAGAAAAAGAGAGAAAAAAGCACATTTAATATAAAATGACAATCAGACAGAAGCCAGTGATATTCAATAAAAACATTAATATAGTCGACAGAAACAAAAGGTAAAAAATACATTTGTTAATATTATATATCATTAATAATTTTATGAATTTCTTTTTTAAAAGCTTCAATTTTAAAATATTTCAAATTTGGAAAATGGTTTCAGTCCAGGATATAAAATACGCAGTTAACGGTCATCAGATATTACGAATATGGCGTCATCCACCTGATCATATTCATTGGTTATCACCGAAGCTTATAGCCGCCCTGTAACAACATTCTAGTGACGGAAAAAAATCGTGGAATTAGGAGTGCGTGCAATGAAAACTAACAGTCGTAATATGTTTCACACGGCAATTTTGAGCGCTATTAGGCACTGTCTAGTCTTTGTCAGGCTCAAGACGTACTTCACACATTTCAACTGGAATTAGCAGCCAGATTAATTACTTCACATAGAGGTAATTAAAACAATTCAATTAATGTAATTAAAGAAAAGTTTACAGGAGAATGGAGAAAATTACACAACACAGAACTGCGCGCATTGTATTCTTCACCTGACATATTTCAGAACATTAAATCTAGACGTTTGAGATGGGCAGGGCATGTAGCACGTAAGGGCGAAATGCATATAGAGTTGTTAGTTGGGAGGCCGGAGGGAAAAAGACCTTTGGGGGGGCCGAGACGTAGATGGGAGGATGATATTAAAATGGATTTGAGGGAAGTGAGATATGATGGTAGAGGCTGGATTAATCTTGTTCAGGATAGGGACCAATGGCGGGCTTATATGAGGGCGGCAATGAACCTCCGGGTTCCTTAAAGCCAGTAAGTAAGTAAGTAATTAAACAAAAGTTTTTCTCTTTGTAGTTCGGTTCGCTATAATTAAACGAGTATTTTCCAACTTACTTTTAGGCCTATATATCTTCATTAATTAGTTGTCATTTTATAAACGTCGGTCGATTCTTTTTAAAAGATGCTTTACATAATGTTACGGCAATTTTATTCGGATGTCTTCCAGAGCAACGAGATACTCACCAGCTAATCCAAGCCGCGCCTAACAACGCTGGCAGCGCCATAACTAAATCCTGTGTGGAACAAATAAAGTTATAAAATTGTCGTTAAGGCTCTCTGGAGAGGTCGAGGAATGTGGAAGAATTTTATGTGGAGAGGAACGAAAACTTTAAAAAAAGAAGAAGAAGAGAGAGGTGTCAAGGAATCCATATGACATGGCTAAAGCCGTGGAGATAGGATTGGCCGGAAATCGAATCTCAGCCCTTCGCGAGGTGCTAAGTGACGCTACTCACGCTCAAGGAAACTACTCAATCCAGAAAATAATATTTCTCTTACTACCTGTCAAGTCCTCAACTTAAAACTTTATGCCCGCGGGATTGCTGGGGCATCTCAGCATGGCGTAATACCGACTGGCGATCATGAAAGTCCTGTGAAATGGGTTTACATTAAACTGAGGAAATCGATTTCACCAACAGCTATAAAATTGAGAACTTTAAACTTTCATTGGGGAGGGACATTCCACGATAACTTCTTTAAGAAGACGTTCCTATCATGTGAAAGTCCCATTCCATCTTCGAGCTGACGTCAGTGTCTGAGTTATAAATATGACTTCCGGATTATTTTAATTGTATGTAACCTGCAAGGAATGCATTTTATGATATAATTTCAGTGCGACTTACGAAGAAAAAAAAGAACGAGAGGGAAGAAAGATGATGAAAGAAGAAAGTAACTTAGGGAGAGTAAGCGGAATTGAACCTGCATACAAATTGGACTGATCGTATTTTCAAGTAATCTATGTAATACAGTACTTAGCATCTAGTTTACGATTTATGAACTACGAACTTCAGTCATCTATTTTCGTGAATGTTATACAGTTGGCAATCATGTGAACTTAGTAGATAACATAGCTTAATTTTTTTTAAACTTCTGTTGCTGTTGTCGCTATCATTGTCGTAAGATATTTAAGAAAAGATATATTAGAGATGGACGTTAGTCAATTGCAATATTATCGATTTTACTATCGACTGTAGTTCGTAAAATCGATAGTACACTGACGTCCAAAGATACATGACCCCACTAACCGATAGTGTTCGATAATTGTTCGTATAAGTGTCGTTTATTTAGTTATTACTTCTATCCTAGATCAGATATGTAACAGATAGGTCATCGCTATGTTAAAATCGTTTGCACTTTGAAGAGAACAACCGCCAGGATCGCCACCCGTCCGCCGTAAACGAACACGAGATGGCAGTACAGTCGCTAATACAATTCAAATGGCAATTATGATGTGACTCCCTATGTGACAACTAGATGGTAGCGTAGTAAATCTGACAAAAGTTGTTAACGTCAAAGCCTAAAAGGCTGACCTATCTGGGGTATATAATATGATCTAGCCTTCTATGAATAGATGACGAAGGTAAGTCAGTGGAGCCAATAGTACATAAATATTACAAAATTAAAAATTTTACCCCCGCTAATGATAGTGGAAAAAAATTAGATTTGGCGGGAAACCGGTGATGGTGCCAATTATGAGAATAAATACTTAATCTACATCAACATTCTCCCAAATACATTTTTACCCGTCCCAATAATAGGGTCACCTATTGAGAACTAGCGGAACTATTTTAAATTTTGTCAATTTTTTCTATATGTTTGGTTCTGACTTTCCCCGTGGTTTGAAAGTTCGCTTACACGATCAGAAAATTGGAAGTCAGATATCATTGAACGTTAGTGTACCATCTATAACTACAACCGATACTATCGATTGCCTTTGCAAACTTTTTATTAATTGGCTATAAACTGAATACATTGAAGACACGTGATAATTATAGCGTATGACATAATAAAAGCTAAACTGGAGAATTCCCACGGTATCTTTGAACCGTGCCGTTACGTTTAGCACCAAATTTAAGTAAATACACAATCTTGCGAACATAAGAACACGACCTTGGTGTGTGGCGTCGTTGTAGGGAGAAATTTGTTTCTTTTCTCTCTCTACCTTCTTCGTTCTGAACATTACTGAGAGATAGCACCACTGTTAGCTACAAGATATATTTGCGCAAATATATTGAAGTAGATTACGTGACCTATTACATGACTTAGATGAGAGTCTCGAGAGAAAACAGTTTTGCTATATTTCTTTTTTTTTTATTAAATGTTAAGCACAGGAACGCCATTTCGTAATTTTATTTAAGAAACAAGCCAAACAAATTATCTTTGCATCAAAAACTGATGCTCCCTGGACCAAATTATCGTATTTTATAATTGTTTGAATGCAACAGAAGCCAGACGTCTTGCACTTGACTAATGCAGTGAATTATTTAAGAATATAGTCGCGAATTTTACTACCACCATTTCGATTATGTTTTGTTTGACACGGCTCGGTACGGCCCGGTGACTAGTGGCCAGCGAGTAACGTCGACTATTGACATTGCTCTGCCGTGGGTATTATCCAGTTGTTCCAGCTGAGCATATGACAAGTGCACTAAGAGAAAGTATTTTTGTACAAAGTGTGTTTAGTATTCAGTCATAAACTATAGCCTATTATATAATGGTTAAAAGTAGTTAGAAAGAGAAAGAGAGAAGAAAGAAAGAAAGAAGGAGAGAGAGAAAGAGAGAGAGAAAGAAAGGAAAAGAAAGAGGGAAAGAAAGAGAGAAAGAAAGAAAAAGAGAGAGAAAGAAAGAAAAAAGAAAGAGGGAAAGAAAGCGAGAGAGAAAGAAAGAGAGAAGGAATGAAAGAGAGAGAGGAAGAAAGAAAGAAAGAAAGAGAGAGGAGAGAGAGAAAGAAAGAAAGAGAAAGAAAGAAAGAAAAAGAGAGAGAAAGGAAGAGAGAGAAAGAAATAAAAAAGAAAGCTAGAAAGAAAGCGAGAGAGAAAGAAAGAAAGAGAGATAGAGAGAAAGAAAGAGGAAGAAAAAGAGAGAGAAGAAGAAAGAAAGAGAGAGAGAAAGAAAGAGAAAAGAGAGAAAGAAAGAAAGAAAGATAGAGAAAGAAAGAAAGAGAAAGAAAGAAAGAAAGAAAGAAAGAAAGAAAGGAAAAAATGTATGTATATTTAGTTCACTGGAAATGGGCAAGCACCCGGTGGCAGTGGTATACACAATATAAACTATACACAATAAAATTACAATACACAATACAATTAGATACTCAATAGAATAATTAGATACACAATACAAGAATAAGAAAAGAAAGGAAACAAGTAAACTTATGGAAATAAAAATAGAAAATATAAAAGGATAGAAGAGAGAAACTAAATAATATAGTATGAAAATGAGCGTTATTAAAACGTATAGGTATAATAAGAGGATAGGTATGAGTTTGTATTGTAACAGAGATTCCGATGTAAAGACAGAGGTGATTTTCGCTTATAGTCGGAATTCATCCTAATTATCCAGACAATGCGATGCAGGAATCAGTAGACAGTATAATTTATACATTATACAGCCTCAGCTGATTCCCCGATACCACTTAATGAAGTCAACGAGAATCTAAGGTATGCTTTCAACATTTTAACGACATCCAATTACAACTTGATGTGTAAATGTTTCAAACCATTTGTTTGCAATGGGGTTGGGATCAGTAACTCGTGAACTCCAAGTGTTGTACAGATATCGGAATTTTCCCTATTCAGCTCGAAAAAAATAACTTTTCCGTATCATTGAACACCAGTTAATTCAAACACTGTGTGTAAATTCATCAAAAACATTGTCATCGATGACAAGTGATAAAACAAAGGCTTAAAATTCGGTTACAGAAAGGTTTAGATTCATTTATTGTTCAATTTAAATGCCTTTGAATATTTACGGCTTTGCAATTATACTGTCCACTGAGTGATATCACTGCTAGATAACAAAATATAGCTTATCAATCACACGAGTTTCTTTAAAGTTAGAATAAAATTGCAGTAACAATAACAATGAAGTGAAATGAGGGGAGAAATTATTGAAAGGTACGCAATTACGCGTCCTTTCAAGTGTCTGTGTGAGCTCCAATCCTGCTGAGCGTTTGTCTCACTCCGTTTTTCGCCGTTGAAGGAAATTAAGATTTTTTAAAGAGAAGTACGTACCCTAATAACTTTCACATGACGGGGAACAATATCCCAAACACGACTGAAGAGCATAGTCGCCGAAGATTAAAAAAAAAAAAAAAAATCTTGAAAAAAGCGAGTGGCGAGAGGAGGGATGTCGTTGTCCTCTCTAGACAAAAATGACTGAAGCTGAGTTTTCAAATTTGCTGCCTCAAACAAGATAGGTGAAAGAGCGTACTTCGGAGAGAACACATTCAACTGTGAAGAATTTTGTGTATAGTCTGTGGACTATAATCTTTTCGCTGTAAGAAAAATCCTAATGTAAACAATAGCACGTGACTGAAGTGAGGCTTCATTGGCCGCTGTTTGGCGCCATAGATTCTCAGTACGTGTTCCCGCCTACTGTTGTACATTCTGTTTCATGTTAAACATTTCCCGTTACTCATGAAGTAGGCCTAACTTCACTACTATACATTCGTTTGTTTAGGAAACATATACTTTATAATTACTGTAATTCAATTATTTTAAACTTAGGTGTAAGGTCAATCGCTGCCGGACAAAGGAGTTATTCCTTCCAATCGGAGTCGTCAGAACTATCGTCGGCAGGATTTATGACGAGACTGTCCACAACAGCGTCAGTTATTCCTTCAAGCTGGAACATGCGCTCTGAATAGATAACGTTGGCTTCAACTCACTTAACTTATTATATACAGTTAAGACTATTTGTTTTTCTCCGCTTTTGAGAGGGTTTCCACTCTTATGTTTAATAACCAAACACACCATATTTCAGTACCACGTGCTTACGAGAACAACTACGAGCTCAAGTGACGCCAGCTTGTTGCAAGAACAGACTACCTCGGTATTACTGTTGGTATTCATCCGCGTTCATAACACATAACAAAATATAAAAGTAACATTTCTTTTACATAGCGTTTTACATATGAGTAAAGTTACATATTTAATCGTATTTAACAACTAGAATTCAATTTTTTATTTTCAAATAATACAAGATTATGGTTTCCAAATACGAACTATATTTTCCTGCGTCATGTGAGTGTTTCGACTGGGAGCCAATCACGGGTATGACAGCAACGTGCTTATGTTTACATTAGGATTATTCTTACAGCGAAAACAGTATAGATCCTTAAATATTTCTCATGAAAAAGAAACAGTTAACACCTACTGCTGGCAATCATAACATTATCGTCAGGGAGATCACATTGGCAATACACGTATCAACAGAAACTGATAATATTCTGACAGTAACAATGGTATTCCGGGAAAATCTTTATGAACACACACAATAATTACAAATAGTAGCCTACGTTTTAAAGGGATGTCTCGAGGAAAGAAAAATTTCCTTCCCTATCCCAGAATATTTTCATTTCCTGCTGCGATCTTCTAACATAAATTACTGTGATGTACCGAAGTACGTATTACATTTCCATGCAGGAATTTTGCGTTACCATATGATGCACGTACTTCGGTACATCAAAATAATATGATATGCATAAATAATCACTTACAAGCAAACATTCTGATGGGGGCAGATAAAAATGTTAATTTTTTTCTTTCGCCATGTTAATAACGTCAGAATAAGTGCTTATAAAAATTTTGGCCACTCAACCGCAATTACGAGGGCCGTAAAAATAAGCAAGTTCGCCAGGGGCCGTTAACTGAAAGAAAACACATTTTCATTGGAAAAAATTATTGGAATAGACAAAGCAACTGTTGAGCTATTTTTAAACATATTCCCCACCGGAATTGAGACATTCGTCATATCATGGGACCGACAGAGAGGTGCAGACGGCTGTCAAACGCTGGTTCCGATCCCAGGCGGCTGACTTCTACGATACAAGGATACAAAAATTGATCCCTTGGTGTGACAAATGTCCCAATTGCAGTGGGGGTATGTTGAAAAATAGCACAAAAATTGCTGTATCTCTTTCAATAAATCTTTCCATGCAATTGTGCTTTTTTTTCTGTAAACGGTCCCAGGGAAAATCACTTTCTGGACGGCCTCGTAATTGCCGTCGAGTGGCCAAAATTTGTATAAGCACTTCTTTTGATACTATTAAAATGGTGAAAGTAAAAAATTTAACTTTTTTATCTGTCTCCTTCAGAATGTTTGCTTGTTGAGTGATTGAAGACGGCGCTCATTCCGTTGGATCCCGGCCACTTAGTCACTCGTAATGAGTGCACCTCTGCATATAGTGTGTTGGACATTGTGCCACTGTCACACATCTGTGACACAGTGCATGAGGGTTGGCCACTAAAGGGAAACTAAGAGGTGGAACTTTAACTGAGAGGATTCAATCCGGCATCGGAAATGGAATCCGGTGTGGCTTAGTGGATAAAGCGTCAGGACGTAGAGCTGAAAACCCGGGTTCGAGTCCCGGTGCTGGAGAGAATTTTTCTCCGCTCCACGCATGTTTCATCACATTCTAACATAAAGTTGATAAGCTCATTGCAGTATAGGTTATAGTCAAAGTAATAAAGTTGAAGTAGGTACCCGATACGCAAAATATTACAGTATAGGCGTTTGTTCATTAATGTTCCAAGGCAAAAAGTGATGTTAATTTTTGACGAAAATGAGATTTTGCGATAAGTATGTTGTGCATTCTAGTGATGTCTTTACTGTGGCAAAAGATGGCATTCATATATCTATTATTTTTCTTTCTAACCCGTTGTTATGAAGCTTGATTATTATTATTATTATTATTATTATTATTATTATTATTATTACATATACAGTCGTGCTTGCTTCTGAAAAACTACAAGAAAGAACAAAACACGCTTTGCCTTGAAGCCTCAGAATTAACCCTAAATCATCAGAATGTATCTGGCTGCAAATTAGCACGCTGTAGTTACAAAACAAAGGCAACAGATGTCTCCCTTTTCCTTAACATCCAGAAAAGTTTCTCGTGTTAAGCGTGTATCGTGAATTTTCTGCTTGCAGAGAGAAGTGAAGTTAATGAAGGCGATCAGTTACATTCATCTATTTCGAGTTTAAGACAGACGTCATTATTAGAACCGGTTTCGTCTAAATCGCCATTTCTGTTCCTTCTAATAAAGACTCCTTTCAGTAAAAAGAATATATCGCTTGTTCATTATTATTTGATAAATTTACTAGTTGATACTGCATACCAGCGACGTTCCTCCAATAGCTCGTCAGAAACCGCTGACTATACACCAGACAGACAGTCTGCTATCCATAAACATTACTTTAGTATTAAGGACGCCAAGAAAAATGTGCATTTGTTTAAAAAATCTCAAAATCATTTCTTTTCATTATTGAAATGTTTGTTCAGTCGTACACTTAGTTCAATTTTAAAGTGAAACATTTATTTATTTATTTGTTTATTTATTTATTTATTTATTTATTTATTTATTTATTTATGCGTTTATTTGTTTATTCGTTTATTTGTTTATTTATTTACTTTTTTATTTGTTTATTCGTTTATTTGTTTATTTACTTATGTATTTATTTATCTATGTATCTATCTATTTATTCATTTATTAGTTTATTCGTTCATTTATTTATTTATTTATTTATTCGTTTATTAGTTTATTTGTTTATTTATTTACTTATTTATTTGTTAATTCGTTTATTTATTTATTTATTTATTTATTTATTTATTTATTTATCTATTTATTCATTTATTCGTTTATTTATTTATTTATTTATTTATTTATTTATTTATTTATAATATATTTCTTATACTTGTGTTATAAACCGCGTGACTCTTTGTATCTTAGCGTAATATTGGAAATATTGAGTATGACATTCGCAAAACACCGAAAAAAAATGGCATTGAATAACGTTAAAACATATTAAGGAGAGGGTGGTATGAACTGAATTTCTTTTCCTAATCGATGCACATGTTTCATTTTTGTTTGTAGAAATATCATTCCTATCACGACTGTATACTATATACAGTCACGAAACTTGAGTTTTGAGGGTGCTAGAAACAATAGACTGTGCCAGTACTATTTTGCATTGCCTGTAATGAGGCGATATTAGCGATCCTAGTGGTGAGCAACTATCTAATGTTCGCATATTTACTACGTATTGAGCTTCGCGACTGTATATACTAGACTGTGATTTAAGTTTGAGTTTAATTTAAAAAAGAATGGGTGTCCTAATTTTTAAAAAGAGTAGCCTACCATACCAGGATTCATTAATTCACTAAAATGGATATATGTCAGACATTTTTAAAGACAATAATTCTACGACACTTTACTTCTAAAAGCACTTTCTTTAAAATGTCTGAACACAATTCTGTGTTGTTTGGGTAAAAGTAGATGTCATAAAAATGAGTTTGCAGATAAATGAAAATTAAACTTCGGATCCTTATTGAAAATAATTTTCTATACAAGTAAAATACATCAACTGCTAATATTACTTTGATTTTTGCACACTCACTTGTATAATTTAACTTTGTATTCATCTGGGGAATAAAATTCCATCTACCTGAACACTATTATTTTGATATTGGATTTCATAATTTTAAGTTAAACGATTAGGCGACATGTTAAGAATGAATTTTAGAGGTACTTTTATTGAAATATGGAGGGATATTTTCCAAATGCAACAAAATAACAAATTTCTATTACAGAGAAAAGTTTCGTATTAGCCTGAAGAATGTGTGGTCCAAAATTTCATGTATTTCAGTATTAATAGTTCCGACGATATATACATTTTTGTATTAAAAAACACTATATTAAAGTTAGAGTAAATTGAAATCGTGTCATTTAAAAACTTTGTGCAGCAGAACTTTAAAAATGGCGTCGAAGCAGCTAACAATGCAATAAATTCGCATTGAATTTTGAGTAATATATTTTTCACATATCAAACATTATTTTAAAACTTTTGTTTTAATATATTGGGTTTCCGCCATATGTGACCATTCTGTCCTCTTTAAAACCTTGCACTTCAGAACTTAAAAAAATCGTTGCAGTAACGATAAGAACATAAATGCGCATTAAGATTTATGTAATATATTATAAATGCAATAGTTTGCCCACATTTTTACATAAGACAGACAGAAAGATCCTTTTACACAAGATATAATGAACATATTAAAGCTATAATCAAACCCTACATCACATCAAATTATGCAGACCACATTATCAACAATAATCATGACTACAATAATATAGAAACAGATATGGAAAGTTCACAGTTAAACATCTTAGAACAATACGAAATATATAAACATGCAATAACACACCCACAACATATACTTAATACACAATTACAGTTCAATACCCACACAATATTCGACGTCATGATAAGTCATAACTCACAAACAACCAGCCCCCATCATAAGAGCAACATACCCCCACCCCTACAATCGACAAATGCACATCGTAGAATTCAAGATCACCAGTAGTTCAGGAGACACTGAGGAAGACGTAACATCACGTCGAAACGGGCCGTCTGTCAAAGGTATATGCCTTTTTTAAAATTTTAACACTTTTTAACGTATGACTAAGTAATTTTATGTTTTCAACAAACAAAGAGTTAACGTGAACTTTAATCAATAAATATATTATACATATGTCAAAGCGTATTTAAAAAAATGAAAACTCCTGTCTTTCCACGATATTAAAACCATCTTCTCCCCCTAATAAAGAAAAGGATCCCGCCAGGAATCGAACCTGAGTTTTACATAGATACGGACTCGTTATATGGTCGCGAGTGTTAGCAGATAATTCTGACGCTGGGCATGAAGGATGCTGCTAAATTCATGGACTTATAAATATTCTAGACGGACAATCTCTTTGCTTACCACTGTACGTCAACTTTTCTACAAGAACTAAGGTTCTAACTAGCTCTCATAAAGAAAGAGAGAAGTATCATCTGTAGACAGCCACGTGGACGTATATTTTGAAATGAATGTCGCCAAGACCTGTAGGCGATGTCGACGATTTTTACGTACCAAGAGCAAAACCTGCTGGCCCAGGATACGGGAGAAGAAAAAAAACCTATCTCTTGTTGCTTTGCCAACGAACTCGAGGAAACGCGTTGCACGAGAGACGAATGCTAACGGCTGAGAAGTGTTGGCAAGTCTCTTTTATAATTCCCACCTGCGTTCGATATCCCATCAACCGGATGTGGATTCCAGAACTTGTCTAAACAACTCTCTGCACCAATATCCGTCAATTCTTTCTCCTCGCAGGCTACACCGCATCGCTGTTTGAGCCAGAGATGATTCACATATCGATCTCTCCGCTCAAAGACATACACCATTTCATTTCACAAATGAGAGTATTTGCCGCCACAAACGTAGTACGTCTTGCAACTTCCAGCGCACACAATGTTAGACACAGTTCATTGTCATTCCATTAGAGTTGTAACAGTGCTGTTTGTGCGTGCGTATGAAAGCAGGTTTATTCGCTTTCAAAATTCCCTCGCAGTTTGAGAATGAATATACAGGGACATCATTTTATTTTTACTTCAATTTTTATTGTACCTGAGTTTTTTAATGTACTTCACTCCCACCCCTTCTACTAATGAAGTTTCAACTGTTGCCCAGACAGAATCAAGGCCGCTTATAGTAAACAGCACTGAGTTACTGAGTATAGTATGTTCCAGAAATATGTTCGCGTTTTCCAGTGACGAAAGAACTTTCAATATTGAATCATATTTTCGCACAGGTACTGTCCGTTTGCCTACGTCACATCCCGTTTTCCCCGCCTGCTTCTGCACGGCCCTCTGTAAAAGCAGGGCTGTCTTAGCTCTTTTCTGAAAACATTAATTTCTGTTAGGAATTGGACGTTTACGTAATATTATACAACTGTTTAAAATAACTTAAATAAAAGGGCCTCGTTAAGTAATTAACTGTCACTGTCCTTTCTACTATCCTGCGGCATAACCACTTGGACGGAGAGTAGATAGCATGTCTGAGTAATTTTATCTATGCGGGTCGGGCAGAAGTGAAGATTGAATTTACATTACATAAGGTACTCTTTTATAGAGTAGGTACAGAATTATTTCAACATGAGTTACTAGTACGAAGGACGAAACTGGTAATTGGAATTAGATGCAATAGTCTATAGTGCGATAATATGCACAAAAGAACTGAAGCCTGTAGGCTATCGAAATGAATGGCTACCATCTTCAAAAATGTGTTTAAATATCCATTTTATGATTATTTTTCAATTTAACTTCATTATTCTCTATATTGTATGCTAATGTGCTGTAGACAGTATAATATACACTACATAATGAACACGTTCGCATGGATAGCTCAGTTCGTGAGTAAAAACACTCATTCTTAATACAGTACTGAATTTTGATTAAATAAAAATCCTAATGAAAATTTTCGAACTCAAAATCGCGATATTTCCTAGTTTACGTAAATGGATGAAGTACTTTTCTTCCCTCCTACACCTAGTAAAGTGATGTGTTTGTGTTTTACGCCAGTATCATCGAACTCCAGTTGTGGAAGGGGGTAGGGAACGGGTTTTCCGGTTCTCTAAAGGTATAGCCAGGTTAATATTAAAAATTTTAGTAAAAATAAAATGATGTCCCTGTAGTTGAACCTGGGTTATACCGCAGTCTAAACCCCATTTCAGTTTGGTTCATAGGCCTCTCCCCTCTACTCACACTCTCTGCCATCAGTGATGGGGAAGACATTACTGTCCATCTTACTAACGTTGGACTAAATGACTTTCAACACAGTGACAAATTTTGTTATTGAAAGTGTTTACCAGTAATCTATATTTCGAAAGTCTACACTAAGCGTTAATATTTCATTTTATTGTTTTTATATAACTGGCACATTAAAAAGCTACTGAGAGCAAAAGATAAATGTTTTCTCCACCGCTAGTTGCTACTGTACAGCATGCACAACGGGACAATCTGCACTGTATCGCTCCCCCTGACATAATACAAACTAACATTTCTTAATTTAATTATTAGTTGAAAATATTGTAAGAACGGCACTAAAATATACAGAAACATGTAATTGTCAAACATCTATGTGGCTGTATTTTATATCCATTAGGTACTTTATTTAATATTTTATTTTCTTACATGTACAACTTGGGGGGTGCAGGTATAAGAGGTAACAGCTACCGGTCTGTTACTGACGAACTGGGGGCAAGTAGAAGGGGAAAGAAATGCCTTCGTATCCTCTCAACTTGCATGAAATGTCGTTTAGTATAGGCTATACAGTCACGGAGCTCAGTACGTAGTAAATATGCATCCATAGATAGTTGCTAACCACTAGGATCGCTAATATCTCCTCATTACAGACGTCATAGATGTATGATATGCGAAAAATAATCACTTTGTGATTTAAGATGGCGTTTGTTCCGTCGGATCCCGGCCACTTCGTCATTCATAACGACTGCACCTCTGCACATGTATGGACATTGTACCAACTGTCACACGTCTATGACGTAGTGCATGAGAGTAGGCCACTAGAGGGAACCCAAGAGTTGGAACTTAAACTGAGAGGATTCGATCCGACATTGGGATGGGAATTCGGTGTGGCTTAGTGGATAGAGCGTCAGCACGTAGAGCTGAAAACCCGGGTTCAAATCCCGGTGCCGGAGAGAATTTTTCTCTGTTCCACTCTTCCATCATTCCATCATCTTACATACTTACTTACTGGCTTTTAAGAAACCCGAAGGTTCATTGCCGCCCTCACATAAGCCCGCCATTGGTCCCTATCCTGAGCAAGATCAATCCAGTCTCTATCATCATATCCCACCTCCCTCAAATCCATTTTAATATTATCTTCCATCTATGTCTCGGCCTCCCTAAAGGTCTATTTCCCTCCGGCCTCCCAACTAACACTCTATATGCATTTCTGGATTCGCCCATACGTACTACATGCCCTGCCCATCTCAAACGTCTGGATTTAATGTTCCTAATTGTGTCAGGTGAAGAATACAATGCGTGCAGTTCTGTGTTGTGTAACTTTCTCCATTCTCCTGTAATTTCATCCCTCTTAGCCCCAAATATTTTCCTGAGCACCTTATTCTCAAACACCCTTAACCTATGTTCCTCTCTCAAAGTGAGAGTCCAAGCTTCACAACCATACAGAACAACCGGTAATATAACTGTTTTACAAATTCTAACTTTCAGATTTTTTGACAGCAGACTGGATGATAAAAGCTTCTCAACCGAATAATAACAGGCATTTCCCATATTTATTCTATGTTTAATTTCCTCCCGATGTTGCTCCAAGATATTTGAACTTCTCCACCTCTTCAAAAGATAAATTTCCAATTTTTATATTTCCATTTCGTACAATATTCCCGTCACGAGTCATAATCATATACTTTGTCTTTTCGGGATTTACTTCCAAACCTATCTCTTTACTTGCTTCCAGTAAAATTCCCGTGTTTTCCCTCATCGTTTGTGGATTTTCTCCTAACATATTCACGTCATCCGCATAGACAAGCAGCTGATGTAACCCGTTCAATTCCAAACCCTCTCTGTTATCCTGGACTTTCCTAATGGCATATTCTAGAACAAAGTTAAAAAGTAAAGGTGACAGTGCATCTCCTTGCTTTAGCCACAGTGAATTGGAAACGCATCTGACAGAAACTGACCTATACGAACTCTGCTGTACGTTTCACTGAGACACTAGTCGAACTAGTTTCTTGGAAATACCAAATTCAATAAGAATATCATATAAATCTTCTTTCTTAACCGAGTCATATGCCTTCTTGAAATCTATGAATAACTGATGCACTGTACCCTTATACTCCCATTTTTTCTCCATTATCTGTCGAATACATTCCATCATCTTATTTGATTAAAATAAATTTTTGTATGTGACCACTCATGGACCCACACGGAGGTCATGAGTCTCTCCTCCACACTGAAAACTCTCGTATCCACTTCGCCGTCTTGCACTCTTGGAATGACTTGAAATTTCCGTGTGTTATGGTTTCCCTCAGGTCCGTCAGATGTCTCCTCCTATGATCATATCTAAATACGTCCGTCAGATGTCATACAAGTATCACTGAAACATTTTTCATGCAAAGATTTATTTTGCAGGAAAAATAAACAGGTAGGCCTAGCCTATTGTGGGACTTTTCGCCCACTCTGTGTAATAGATAAAATAATAAATTATAGAAACAATATGAGAGAAAAATTATTTCAAAATTTAACGAAACTTCGTGAAACTGGAACATGCCAGGAGACCTGATCCTTGCAGGTGGTGGTGATGATGATGATGATGATGATGATGATGATGATGATGATAGTAATAATAACAATAATAATAATAATAATAATAATAATAGTAATATGTATATATTATGCTTTAATGCACTCTTCTTTTGATCAGTAACATTAATATACCGAGTGTGCACAAAGTTCACCAGATTCCTATTCTTGCAAGCATACATCATGTACAATGATTAGTATTATTGTTATACTTTTGTGAAGCTCTTGTTGAGTGTGAATAGAATCACCGTGCCATGGTTATGATTATGGTTCGTTTTAGGTAACCATGATGTTGGAAAAAATAAAGAATACTTCTTGCATTCAAAATCGGACGTAACTTTTTACACACTCTGTATATTCTTATATTTCTCTACATATGAAAACTATACAGTAGCTATCTTAGCTAGGGGATTTATGTTCATGTTGTCAGAATGGTGAAAGACAGTAGCCTAATAATAAGAAACAAGTACACATCAAGGACAATAACACCCGGTTCTTATGGAATAGAAGCATATTCTTCTTTCTCTCGGATCCCCTTGCTGTCGTTCCACACAAGCTGCATATAGAAAGTCTGTACGCTCATTTGACACGGCACTGAATTCTAATCGGGATAATTTCATGTTATATTCACATAAATTAATTGGACGATTTTCCACTTAACGTGGCACTTTTATCCCGATTTCTTCCATTATTATGCGTTTCAGTGACTTTGAAAACGCTGATAACCCGTAGAGAGTGATAAAATTTTCATTACAACGTCCTCTGATTTAATTTTCATCCATTACATGAGCACGCATGTATGTGGTAATGAGTTGTTAATATCTGTAACAGTCTACACTTATCGTGGAAAGTTTATATTCTAGGTCTATAAAATATATTTTATAATATATGTAGACCTGTAGGGAAGTTAAGCCACACCAGAGCCCATAAATCTTTGCATATTCGGAACAAACGTCTTTATAGATGTGAAACTTCGAACGTTACAGCTCAAATTGCAAATAAATTTCTGTCAAGAGATGCCATAGAAAAAAATCTTACGCATCCAGTCAGATGTCGACATAACGAACACCACTTCACTGGACTTCCCAGTTCTGTATGGGAAGTAAATGGTCTCCTTTCTGGCGCCCGACGTTCTTTCGGCACATCAAACAAAATCATTGTTAAAATTTGTAAAAATACGAGTGTCCTGCAAGATTCCTTGTATATGTTACATAATCGTCTATATTGTACTTAGAGCTGTTTTTTAATTGCATTATGCAATATTGTCAATTTTTCTTTTATTGTTGTTATTTTTTAAATTGTATCTTTCAAATCTTGTTATCTAGGTATTACGTTTTCCTTCTTTGAAGTGATATTTTTCTGTTGTTTATATATATTTTTGGATCTTTTACGGTCCCCTGTGACGCCAGACAGACGACTTTAAAGTATTTCCTCCTAAAATCATAATACATTTTCTAGTTCAGAGGAAAAGCAATAGGTATTTGTTTGTACACCATTATAACATTCATATTTTAACTAAGAAAACTGATTGGAGTTCAGTAACATCGTTAATAGTGGCTAGAATAATATGAGTAGCTCACTGAGTATGTGAATTACTGAAAGGTATGGATGGGATTTCCAACCGTTTCCAAATATTACCTCTCAAATAACTTGGATTATTTATCCTCCGGAGTGGTAATTCCTCCCCTGTCAGTTAAAATATGATACAAGTACTATAAACTACTAAATTTACATGGAATTAAAATTTATCGTTCGAAAAATGTTTAGGTTACATGGCACTAACAAGAGAATAGAACCATTCTGGACAAAAAAAAGTTTTCTACGGCGCAGTACTGCGAGTTTAATATATTTAATCTTTTAAATATTAATATTTATACGTCACTGTTTCTTTTAGTCACGATATTGAGTTACAGGTATAGTAAGAAATTTCATGATATTTTCATTAGCTATGTGCATTTTAGTTTCCTTTTTCGATAAAGTTCAACCACAATAAATTTCCAACCTTTTTAAACGTTTCCCTTTATATAATACTATTATTATTTTAAAGCTGAAGTACCTGCACTTTTACAAAGTTTATTTTCATAATAATAGTATAAACAAAGAAGATAGTAAAATGTGTAAATGTCAGCTTGATGCGATTTTGTAAACAAAAAGGTGTGTCTGTTAAAATAAACATGCACTTTGTTATTGTTTAGAGACAGATAACGTTTTAAAGGCTGATGCCAGTTTACGATCTGTATTTCAAAGCTCTGCACGTTTTTTGTGTCTGTTGTTGCAGTCATATTTGACTGAGAATTAATCAGTTAATCAATTTTTAACGTAATAAGGAAAATTTCGAGGAATGATGTAACAGGCAAAGGCCTAAATATCGGTAGTGAAAAAGAGAAGAAGGTATAATAGATCTATATACTGTATTTGAAGGGTGAAATTTGAATAAACGGTTGCTGTTATTAAGAAACGGTTCCTTTCATCTCCACACTCAAAATTCAATAATTTACATACAGAGCTCAGTTATCTCACTTTTTACGGTAGGCACCAAAGTTCAGTCCTAGGTAGAGCCCGCGAAATTTGTTGCGGAAAAAACAAACTTGAAGTACCGAAATTTCTCCCAAGCAATTCTCTGTTAGCATTGTTCATTTACCATCGTCTGATCATCTGACTGATTTTCGAAAGTCTATATAAAGGAACAGGGTACAATTATGTAATTTTCAATCGGTTATTTAACAACAACCCCACTACTACCCAAACATCTCCCCCCACAACGATATGAAGCAACTAGATATCGGAACAACGCGCAAAACCTCACTAGACTGAAGATGACGCACAACACGCCGAAAGTAGTCACAAATGTATGGTACAATCTTAAATTTTAAGAATTAACACAGTATATAATTATTAAACGTAGCTTTAAGTGGATTATTTTACGACGGTTCATCAACTGCTGTGGTTGTCTAGCGTCTGAATGATATGAAGATGATAATGCCGGCGAAATGAGTATAGGCTCCAACGCCGAAAGTTACACAGCATTTTCTCTTAATGGGTTGAGAGGAAACCCCGGATAACACTCAACCAGGTAACTTGTCCCAACCAGAATTTGAACCTGGGCCCGCTAGTTCCACGGTCAGGCATGCTAACAGTTACCCCATAGCGGTGCACTAAACTTTCTTAGTTTAACAAGTTTTAACGTGTTATCAATTTTACGACACTTCATCTACAGTGATGTTATTTGCCACGTGTTGAATTGCTGATAGCAAGATGATATTTAGCGAGCTGAGACAGAGGATTCGCATGGATTGCCTGTAATTTATTTAGTTACTTATTTATTTACTTATTTACGTATTAATTAATTTATTTATTTGCTTATTTACATATTTATTTAATTGTTCGTTTCTTTATTTACGTATTTATTTACTGGTTTACATATTTATTTATTTATTTATTTACATATTTAGTTATTTACGTGTATATTTATTTATTTACATCTTTATTTATTTACTCATTTACATGTTTATTTACGTATTTACTTATTTATTTACTTATTTACGTGTTTATTTATTTACGTATTTTTTTATTTAGTTATTTATTTATATTTAATTTTTATTTATTTACATAATTATTTATTTGCGTATTTATTTATTTACATATTTACTTATTTACGTGTTTATTTATTTATTTGCGTATTTATTTACTCATTTACGTGTTTATTTACGTATTTACTTATTTACATGTTTATTTATTTACGTATTTATTTATTTATTTATTTAGTTATTTACATTTAATTTTTATTTATTTACATAATTATTTATTTACGTATTTATTTATTTATTTATTTATTTACTCATTTACGTGTTTATTTACGTATTTACTTATTTATTTAATTATTTACGTGTTTATTTATTTACATAATTATTTATTTACGTATTTATTTATTTATTTTCTTATTTACGTGTGTATTTATGTATTTACTTATTTATGTACATATTTACGTGCTTATTTACTTATTCATTTATTTACGTATTATTTATTTATTTTTTCATTTATTTATTTACGTATTTAATTATTAATTTATTTACTTATTTGCGTATTTGTTTGTTTATTTATTTACATATTTATTTATTTGTTCATTTATTTATTTACGTAGCCTATTTACTTATTTACGTGTTTATTTATTTACGTATTTATTTACTGGTTTACTTATTTATTTATTTATCCATTTATATATTTAGTTGCTTATTTATTTAAAATCTTTGCTTCAACAGAGTCCACCACTGTTGATTAACGGTTAGCAGGCCCAAGTTCAAATCCTGGTTGAAACAAGTTTCCTGGTTGTGTTTTCTCCGGTGTTTTCGTTCCACTCATTATAAGCAAATACTAGACTCATTTCGCTGGCATACCACTTCAATCATACTCAGAAGCTAGATAGCTGTCGCAGTTGATAAAGCGTCGTAAAATAAATCACTTAAAAAAACAAAGCAGAAACTCAAATTAAGGTACCTACATATTATGGTATGTTATATACAAAAAAATTCCCCACACAATTGGGGAAACCTCTGGAAAACTAATCAAATAATTAGCCTAAGCAGGATTCGAACCCACCTCCGGTTTTATCCTCGGATCAGCAGACGAACTCTTAACCCTGAACTACCTCTATGGTCAACATTATCTTACTTTCCTTATATGCAAATTACCTCTTCCATATTACTGCACCTCCTCGCGCGTCTGCTGAAACTTGTGTTTCTGTTGAGTTCAGCAAAGTTATCTGAGAAGCCCGGTTCTTCGAGATATCGATTCTCTGAAAAGTAACATCTTTACATGTGCAAGCCAACAAGACGCGTTACTGACAAGGAGGAGAGCTCCAGTCATATTTACCCGCAGGTAGGGAAGTTTAGTGGACCACACAGATAACTTATTCTGAAATTTACGGCAAAGATAAATATCGAGCCCGTCTTCTGTAAGATTCTCTTATGTCTGAGCTAAGTAGGGTAAGTAAACTGGGCTAAGTCCTTCTCATTGCGCATGGAAATATTGTTATCATACTAGGTACAGTTTACCTTGCCTTATTTCAGCCTATAACCCAGTATGGAATAGGCCTATTAGGATGGGGTAATACTTATAAAATTAATCCCAATCCACTACATTTATTACAGAGAAGAATAATTAAATTAAGATCTAAAAAAACTATTCATTATCCTACCGAAAAATTGTTTTTAGAATTTCAATTCTTGAAAATATAAGAAATTTAGATCAATGCATTATTAAATATTATTAAAAATTCACACATATTTCCGATCACATACTCACAAACACAAAACAAAATGCATGTATACTAGAGATGAACAAAACTAACTGCCGCTCTCGCTCGCTGTGTTCGCTGCATTTGTCTTTCGAGTCTCGCTCGTCATTCTCGAAATAGCATTTGGTCGGCGTGGAAAGATTTCGTAACTTTGAATAACATACAGCATTAAAAAATAACATTATAAATGTTTAAATGAGACAAAAAGACAAAACAGAATAGTATCTTAGTTATCAAAATGTTCTGGTTCTATTATATGATATTACCTATGGTTATATAAATAAAAAAAAACAATTCTTAAATAAATATGCATTTCTAAGAAACATAAAAGATGACATTAATATATTTTTACTTGAGACTGCACACTTGATCTTAAACATATGAAAAGAAAACTCCTAGCCTTTTAATAAGGGCCTAGTAATTAAATAAAGACTGAGGAACGGATTATTATACATTGAAAGATAGAGATGATGTTTCAAATAGGCTACTTGATTGTTTATACATATATAACAGTTGCCAAAGTAGATAAAAGTTCAGTCAGGTATAAACAACTGTTGACTTCGGGACTTCGGGAGATGATCAATATCGAGTCTCGGAAGACTCACAAGCAGTCTTTAAGTCAAGGACGCGACGTAATACAACATTGTCGTGCGGATTTTCGGCTTTGCTGGCGCTGTTAGTCTAGTTTTCTCGATCGTTGTTCACCTCTAATGTATATAATACGTTTGTTTGAATCCAAGTCTTTACTAACATTGCTTTCAACCATAGTACTGTTATTGGCCCTAGAATTTATAACAAATTAATATAGAAATATCCACATCTATTTACCTATAACAGTTTGAAATTTAAGAATGTATGTAAGCAATTTGTTATGAGTAATTATTAATTTTTAGATGTTATTTTATTGTAATTTATGAATGTAAATTTATTATGTATGGAATCCTCCCTGAGCATGAGAACACACTCTTTAAGGGGAGTGCTAGAATTTTATTAATTTAAAATTTCTTTGCATTGTATTTTTTTCTGGCAATAAACAATATCATTATTGGAGCAAAGGAAAATCGCTAATGTGAGATACGACATACGTGGATACCTTAGCTCCATCCCACTTGCCGTCAACTTCTAAATTCGCAAGCTCTGCAGCAGAATCTGCCGTACGCAGTAAACTTTATCAATACGTACGTCTAGTATGCAATTACTTCTTCATTGTCTTTGCTGTCGAAACAATGGGCTCCTGGTGTAAAGAAGCAAAAGACCTGGTTTCCGAAGTTGGCAGAAGTTTGGTGACTGTTACTGGAGACCCTCACTACACCAATAATTATCTACGGCAACGAATAGGAATAGCCATCCAACGTGGAAACGCAGCCAGCATTTTGGGAAACTTTCCAGACGCCAATTCTTTGGATGAGATTTTCCTTATTTGAATATCTGAAGTGATTGCAGTTTTCTTTTCCTAACATCTAATATATAAAAGTGAAAGTGGGTATGTATGTATGTATGTTCTCTATACAAATCTACACGCTTTGACCGATATATGCCAAAGTTTGCACATTTAACCTTCCTAACCATGAGAAAAATATAGGCTATATTAAAATTGTGCAAATGGACGTTACATTAATAAAAAAATAAAAAAATAAAAGTAAGTACGATCAAACATTCATGTGTAATACTAAAATGCAATCTTCTATAGTCAATTGTTTTTTATTATTGTCTGTTGTATTCAACGTCGACTTTCACGGGGCCACGGAAATTATAACACGAAATTAAATAACATTGTTGATACACATCATGAAGGCTAAAACTAGATAATTTGTGCAATAAGTATCTTTACGCAGTCCAGGATCTTATTATGAATTTCTCGATGCAGTTGTATATAGTGAGCAGACTGTGTTTTATTCAACTGAATTCTAGAATTCTTTCAGACTACGAAGACTGCTACCACATAATTTACTTTATATTGAATAACCAGAAGTAACTAATGGCCTTAACTACACCAGGATAAATAAACAAAAACAAATAAATATATAAATTTAGAAAAAAAAACATTGAACGTCAGGCACATGAGACATGTTTTCTTTTCGGTGCCTGATTTACAAATGTTTTAAATTGAGTTAACGCTTGGCAGGCATTTCGCTAAGGAGTTCATCAATTCATGTAAGTGACGTTAAGTAAATATTCATCTTAGCTTAGTAAAAACAATTCGTTTTGGTTGTGTATAGTTAGGTTTCCGAGATTTCCGAAAATGTAATAACCAGTTTAACTAAAAGTAGAAGCAGAAAGGAAAACCCGTGCAACGCCGGGTGCTTTCAGCTAGTATTCATATAAAAAAAATCAGGAGTCACAGTTTTCCGGGTGTGACCCAGTTACCTTGTATTTATACAATAATTTGTAATATGTAGGCTATTTGACTATGAGATTGGTAATCAATTTCGAATTTCGAAGAGCATTCATATACGAGTATTACAATAGTATTGTAAAATATTTGTTATTGTATGTAATTTTTGCCTGCAGTAAAAATCTTTGTAATCTTGTAATCTTAACAGTAAAATTTTGTATTTCAACACATTTAAACTGAAACTGTAACATTTTTCATCTGTACATTTTTAATTCTAATAAATTAAAAAATATATCTTCGCATTTATAATGTATTCAGATTAACTATTAACTTACAAATTTCATTAATATTTTTATCTGTTATTATTATTATTATTATTATTATTATTATTATTATTATTATTATTGTTATTGTTATTATTATTATTATTATTATTATTGTTATTGTTGTTGTTACTGATGTACAAGCTGAGAACAGGCTATACTCTGATCGAATTAGCAGGCTGAAGTGAGGGATGATGTTAATAATAATAATTACAACCATTGTTAAGATCGTGAAACATGGACGAAATTGCACTTCTGCGTTCCACCAAGATTAATTTACTTTAACGATGAAAATAATATCATATATATTAGAACTGTTAGATGAATATTAATTAATCTGTTATATCACACCCCCGGTAAAATATTGTCGTATGTCGAAAATCACATATAATTTTCATTAATGTACTACCTGGAGGTGTGAAATTCTAATAATAAAATAGTAAATTATCAAAGGTTTTGTTACATATTAAAATATAAAATACTTTTACAGCAATATTTTACAACGTATTTTTACAAACAACAATTTTCGAGATGCGACACTATTTTATTGGAACTGCAATATGTTTTATTATCCTTACAAATAAATTCGAAAATTCTAAATCCACCCTTTTTACGGAACAATGGAGTTGTGGATATAGTTTTGGGTCAGAACACTTTCCTGAGGAATTCTTTGCTGCTGTGAGCAACGTGCTTGCACCTCATTCAGTTGAGCTTCTCCGTGCAGTAACGTCATTTTCTGTGCTACCAGGCAGTTTACGTGCCGATGGCATGTTTGGAGGGGCTTCCAGCACCTGCATGTTTTTGTACTAAAATTTTCTTGCAGACAAGCGATCTCGATAATTCTGAAAATTTCAGTTTTTTTTTCTAGAATGATCCACGGAAGTTTTTAAATAAATAAAATCTATGACAGACGATGCCGAGATTTTAACTTGTAATCTTTGGCACTGAAGCTCAGCGTCATAACTAGGATTGGAATGAATTTGTATATTTTCAATCGTAGACCAATATTTAATTCACTGTATTGCAATAAAACTTATCGTACATCACATAAAATAATATAGTAATGTCACGAGAGGTCTGAGTTTTCCCGATAAATCTCAGACCTCGAGTAACATTTATTAGGACTATTTCGTGAATAAAATAAAAACGAAAATAATATATCACTAAAATTCGCTCACAAAATGTTAATAATGTTATATATTTACGAATACTTAACCTATTCAGTCATTGTGAAGTTGAAATAGATGAATATCGATTATTTCAATAAAGAAATTGGATGTTATTCAGCAATGCCAATTGCGAAAAGCGAAATACAGATTTGACAATGTTAATTACATGTACTGCGCTGTTCTCTCCTATTATTATAACAGAAATACATTTTCATTACCTGCTAAAATCATAATTTAATTTAAACATTTTATAATGTAATTACAATAACCTGATTAATACATTAATTAAATGAAGAATTCTTGAATACGCAGTTATCAAATCTGAATTAATTAGTGTAATTTTCTTCAGATAGCCTACAATGGACATGGAATTAGAAGATGAAAATGTAGATGTGAAAGTAGGATTTCGCATTTTATTTAGTACTTCATCGTTTCATTACACACTACACCGAGAACTATGAACTATGTAATTGTGCGGAGGCAGCTAACAATGCTTATGTATTCACAGTACAGCGAGAAATAATAATGTTGCTAAACAATGGAGCCATTTCTGTATAGATAATTAAAACACGAATTTTATTACGCCATGCAGAAGGCAGTTTGATCAAACACCTTGTGTATAATCTATACAAGGTCTTTGGGTTTGATATGCGCTGATCTTACAAAAATTTGAACACATGACTTTCTATTAATTGTTTAATTTCATTCACGTAATACAAATTTTATAGGCTACAATTAGGTTAGGTTACCTGTGGGAGCGGGACCAATGTCAACTATGCCCTATTTCGAGCGTTATTCCGTGCATTTTTCATAGCTCGACAAACGCATTCTCGCCGTAGTGTGTAACGGGACTAAAGCTGCATCTACAAAGTTCAATTTTGCATGTGCGTATGCATTCAATCTGGAAAGAATATTGAAAGAATCAAGTTTAAAACGTACGTTCAATTAAGATGCATGAAGATTTTGTGTCTACAGATGCGCCATTTTGAACTGCGTACATAAAGGGTGCGGCAAAACATCCTCCCTAATTTAAAGTTTAAATAAAAGACAGATGGATCAAAATAAGGAAACTGTATTAATATGAATGGTATCTAAACAGTGGGAAATTTAGGTTTACATGCGTTGCCACAGCGATATCAAATGACATGCGCAAAACAACAAGAATTGAATAGGAAACTTTATTAATATGAATGGTGTCTTAACAGTGGGAATTTTTCGTTTTTTTAATAATGTGTCTCTCAAGTGGTGTCCTTCACTATCATTGCATTGTTGAATGCGACTTTGGAAATTCTGCGTCACTCTAACTAGCATTTATTGAGGAATAAGACCAATTTTTTCCTGTATTGAATTTCTTAGGTCTGGCAAAGACCTCGGCCGATGTTTGAACACTTCAGCCTTAAGTTGTCCCCATAGAAAAAAATCGCAGGGTGCAAGGTCTGGTGATCGTGCTGGCCAGGGGGCATCGCCACGTGAAGAAATTAAGCGTCCGGGAAACATCTTTCTCAGGACTTGGAGAGAAATCTGAGCTGTGTGAGAGGTGGCTCCGTCCTGCTGAAACCATACCTAGTCAATCTGCAGCGCATTGAGTCTTGGTGCCAAAAAAAATTGTTGATCATGAAAGAGTACCGCTGAGAGTTCACTGTCACAGTAGCACCTCCTCTTCAAAAAAGTAAGGACCAAGTATCCCGACTCTTGCAACCGCGCACCATACAGTAACACGGTCGTTATGTAGAGGTTTTTCATGAAGTTCACGAGGGTTCTGTCCACTCCAATATCGGAAATTTTGATGATTCACGCATGTAAACCTAAATTTCCCACTGTTTAGATACCATTCATATTAATACAGTTTCCTTATTTTGATCCATATGTTTTTTTATTTAAATTTTAAATTAGGTAAGATGTTTTGACGCACCCTTTATATTAATCAATATTAAATATCAATCTTGCATTCATTTCTTGAATTCGTAAAGTTGAAAGAAAAGTTTAACCGTGTAGATGCATCTTAATGGATTCATGCTCATCGATTTACGGGGAAACAGTTGGCGACACTGACTAAACAAAAGAACGACAATGAGATAAATTGATAGCGATAAATCTAGCTGCAAAAATTATCGCGATATATGACTGTGATTGGTTTGAATTCAAAATTTCATTACGCTTTATTGGTCGAAAATGGAATGAAGTCATATAAACCAAATAGTCTGAAGTAAATTACGCAGTAATGGAGAGTATTTGATCTAATTCGTGTAATACACGACAAACTAATACATTATACAATATGAGAACAGTTTTCCAAGCAGGTAGTGGTTACATCCTCTTCAACATTGAACTCAGCCTTCAGTTACTTGGTGTCAGAGACTGCATTTATAATAACCTGTGTGAGTTTGGTCTAGTGCACACTACATAGGTGAGATAGCAGGCCAATTTTCTGTCAGATTAAGAGAACGCAAGTACAACATCAAACACTGCCTTCTGGACAAATCTAAAGTACCACAACAAATGTATGATGTTGGTCACAAAATAAACTGACAAATATTCTCCATTCTCCAGACTGAAACTTCCCAAATTCATAGATGCGAAAAGGTGATACGCACGTGTCCTGCTGAGATGATTCATTCAGTCACCATAGTTTAGATTTCCTCAAAATTTGGGTATTTCTTAGGAGAAATAAAGTTATAATTTCATAAAATAAAACTAAATAATTTGGTATTCCCGAGAAACTAGTTCGATTAATTAAAATGTGTCTTAGTGAAACTTACAGCAGAGTCCGTATAGACCAGTTTCTATCTGATGCTTTTCCAATTCACTGCGGGCTAAAGCAGGGAGCTGCACTATCACCTTACTTTTTAACTTCGCTCTAGAATATACCATTAGGAAAGTTCAGGATAACACAGAGGGTTTGGAATTGAACGGGTTACATCATCTTCTTGCCTATGCGGGTGACGTGAATATGTTAGGAGAAAATCCACAAACGGTTAGGGAAAACGCGGAAATTCTACTTGAAGCAAGTAAAGCGATAGGGTTGGAAGTAAATCCCGAAAAGACTAAGTATATGATTATGTCTCGTGACCAGAATATTGTACGAAATGGAAATATAAAAATTGGAGATTTATCCTTCGAAGAGGTTGAAAAATTCAAATATCTTGAAGCAACAGTAACAAATATAAATGACACTCGGGAGGAAATTAAACGCAGAATAAATATCGGAAATGCCTTTTTATTATTCAGTTGAGAAGCTTTTTCATCCAGTCTGCTGTCAAAAAATCTTAAAGTTAGAATTTATAAAACAGTTATATTACCGGTTGTTCTGTATGGCTGTGAAATTTGGACTCTCACTTTGAGAGAGGAACAGAGATTAAGGGTGTTTGAGAATAAGGTGCTTAGGAAATTATTTGGGGCTAAGAGAGATGAGGTTACAGGAGAATGGAGAAAGTTACACAACGCAGAACTGCACGCATTGTATTCTTCACCTAACATAATTAGGAACATAAAATCCAGACGTTTGAGATGGGCAGGGTATGTAGCACGTATGGGCGAATCCAGAAATGCATATAGAGTGTTAGTTGGGAGCCCGGAGGGAAAAAGGCCTTTAGGGAGGCCGAGACGTAGATGGGAAGATAATATTAAAATGTATTTGAGGGAGGTGGAATATGATGATAGAGACTGGATTAATCTTGCTCAGGATAGGGACCAATGGCGGGCTTATGTGAGGGCGGCAATGAACCTCCGGGTGCCTTAAAAGCCATTTGTAAGTAAGTAAGTAAGTAAGTAAGTAAAACTAAATAAATGTCTGTGAGCGGAAAGAAAGTTTCAAGAATGAAATAGCAATTAAAAAATAAAGTAATTGAACAGATAATGCAGATTGGAGTCAATACTTCACATCTGCTAATTTTCTAGACAGAAACTCAACTACCATAAACGTTAAAATAAACAAACTGTCACCTCAATGTCGCAACGTGACTTTGAAATACAATGTAAAGAAAAGTATCCTGTTTAATTCATATAAATAGTGACTCTACTTGTCTGCTTTATAAGGAGGTTAGAAACAGACATTAAAGGAATATGACCAAAACCGGTGCAGACAGAGACAAAATCCTTGCATTCCATTTCACTCAACGCACCGCCACAATGTCTCGGTTGTTCTGTACGTGTGAAAGCCTTCATTTAACCTAATGCTTTGCGAGTAAGGATTATTGAGTGAATCGGTGAAAAATACAATAATTCAGAATAAGAGCCAATGAGAAACAAACTTGTAAGATCATTATATTTATCCTCTTTTTCTTCCTCATGTATATTAGTACATTATGCAACGAGCCTATAATGAAGGTAATTAAGAAGTGAGCAAGGATATATATGAAACGAGCGCAAGCGAGTTTCATAATTTTCACACGAGCTTCTTAATTACCATTATAGGCGAATTTCATACGACTTTTTATGCTCGACCATATTTCTAACTTGAAATTACCGGTATTCAGATGTATACATTTTATTTTTATCTGGCAAGATCGGAAGTGACCTTGTTCTAAGTCGTGAATTGTGAGATGTGCGCAGACGCGAAAGTATTGATTTTTTCCGAGGAACAATAATGTCATTGATCTTGATATAATCCCGTTAAACTTGATAATATTATAATATTATAACCTTGATTATTGAATTCGACATTGAAAAACGAGATGACAAATTGAATTTATTTGAATATTATTTACAATTAACGCTAGTAACAGAACTTAACCTTCTGCGACAGTATTGGATTTCCAGCCTCCGTGACTTTTTGCTAATTCTCTTTCGATTGCACATCCTAGAATAATCGATACTTGCGGTTTTATAACGGTAGAAATCTGACTTGTCATTGGCTGAACAGTTGTAACCTGAGTCGTCATTGGCTGAAAGACCTGACCTTTAATGAGTAGGTGTACTTTAATGACATGCATTAAAGGTCTGCTACCAGGTGTATAATTACTAAATTTCGGCATGGTCGAGCATAAAACTATTTTTGATCGGTTATTTAATGACACTCTATCAACTGCTAGATTTTCTAGCGTTTATAGGATTGATGATAGCGACATTTTATTTTGGAGGAATGAAAATAAGCGGGATTCCAACAGAATCCAAGATTAGTGAAATATGTTACTAGTCAGCGATGCCTACAGTGGAGGGGGAAAGGAACTGGCCAACCTACTACATTATCTCCTGGCTTAGTTCCTTCATGAGTTACGCCTTATTGGTGTCGTTTATGAGGTTCCAACCAGTCTTCGGACTCTGACTAAACATATAACGGTTTACATGTCAATCCACCCCCGCCGATTCTCCCCAAGTCACTTACCTTCCGAAACTTCTCAATCCATAATATTTCATCTCGCCTGCTTTAACTACTACTTTTTTACACACCTACGAAAACTTACACCCCGGCAACATTCGGTACAGTTAATTTATTATTTATAATAATGGATGACATGTTTATTTTTATTTTATTTTAGTAGGTTATTTTACGACGCTTTATCAACAGCTTAGGTTTTTAGCGTCTGAATGAGATGAAGGTGTTAATGCCGGTGAAATGTGTCCGGGGTCCAATACCGAAAGCAACCCCGCATTTGCTCATATTGGGCTGAGGGAAACCCCGGGAAAAACCTCTAACAGGTAACTTGCCCCAACCGGAAATCGAACTCGGGCCGCCTGTTTTCGCAGTTAGACGCGCTAACCGTTACTCCACACATGTGGACGACATGTTTATTGTTTTAATGATGAAATACGTGTAATTTTTGCCACTACAATGTGAAGTTATGGTCAGAGGTTCGCAAGTACTCAGGAATACGTCCTTGCTGTAGGTGTTGGGGGTTATTCCGTGTGATGCTCTGTAACCGGCGATTCAGTTGCAGGAATCTTGTCGCTGAGACTGTCTAACTTTCGTCCTGCGTCGAACTAAAATTCATGGTCTCACAAGCAAACATATAAAAAAGTTATATTTTTTTCTTCACCATGTTAATAATATCAAAAGTGCTTATACAAATTTTGGCCACTCGACCGAAATTACGAAGCCGGTTACAGAAAAAAATGAAAAGATTTATTTAAACAGATACAGCAATTGTTGCGCTATTTGCCAACGTATCCCCCACTGGAACTGAGACATTTGTCATAACATGGGATCAATTTTTTGTATCCTTGTGTCGTAGAAATCAGCCGCCTGGGATCGGAACCAGCGTTTGACAGCCGTCTGCACCTCTCTGTTGATCCCATGATATGACAAATGTCTCAGTTCCGGTGGGGAATATGTTTAAAAATAGCTCAACAATTGCTGTGTCTGTTCCAATAAATTGTTCCAATGAAATTGTGTTTTCTTTGTGGTAACGACCGCTGGCGAACTTATTTTTTTACAGCCTTCGTAATTGCGATCGAGTGACCAAAATTTATGGAAGCACTTCTTTTGACATTATTAATATGCAGAAAGGAAAAAATTAACTTTTTTATCTGCCCCATCAGAATGTTTGCTTGTCGATGTCTTGTTGTTCTTTCTGAACCTCCAGTAGAGAATCTCCAGTAGAAAATGGTACATGGACGGATGATACTTTCCCACAATGGTTTGGAAACGAATGTACTATCCTTCTATTAAGTTGTTTGTCCAAGGTTCATTTACTATTGGTAAATCATACTGATTCCATAATAGCTCGTCGTATTCTACTTACAGGTGTCGAAATACCGATATTACTGTTGCAGGTCCATTAATGACAATCCGTTGAATAGGATTAATAATAACAGGAGATTAAAAATGGGTGTTACAACGTTAGGAGGTGAAACGTCCTGTAGGACACAATTGAGACGGGGTAAATGCCGTGGGTGAAATTGTGGGGTAAAATGACCTGCAACGCTTATAACGTTTCTCCAGATGAGTAGCTGTGGCACGTTCGAAGAAAGAAATTCGTTTATTCAGGTGAGCTCTTACTTCATGACGCTTTCAAAAAAACCGGTTTGGAACTATCAACACAGAGTAGGGGAGTAGTGGGTACAGTGAGACACAAAATATTAAGACATATGTATGGAAGTGATAATTCAAGTATTTTTAAAATCAAGTGCAATAGAAATAGACATTAAAACATGGAGTATAATACATAAACAAACATGTTAATAGATAAAGGACATAATATACAATACGTGTTTGACAAAAAAAATGCAAATGTCTCACTGTTCCCATTCAGGAGGGTACAGTGAGACACCACAGTGTCTATTAACGGACATTCAAATGATTTACATTTATTTCAAAAGAAAACAAAAACTTGCTGTCTCTTTATCTTGACATATTCTGTAGGCTTATTCAGAATCATTTTGAAGTCTGACTTCGAAACCATTGAAACATCTGGAACATTTGGAAAAGTGAATTTTCCATGACATTTCAAACTTTTGCGAAAAAATTAAATGAATTTTTGGTAACAACAAAGCTTATAATTATAAGAATTTAATGTAATTATTTATTATTTTTTAACATTTTCTTAAATTTTGTGAATAATTTTTTATTTATGAAACCATTAAAATGAAATGTATCCATTATTTTAAGCTACAGTTCCTAAATTGGTTACTAGTATATTCATTTTTAATGTTAGTTACTGGTAAATGTAATATAATTACAGTTTGTTTTTGCAAATCATTGGTACATGGGAACAGTGAGACGTATCAGTTTACCCTTCAATGGCATGTCTCACTGTTCCCTTTACGCAGAGTTCATTTAAAAATGACGCCATCACTTCAAAATTAAAACAAGAAAGACGAAACCTTGCCAAACATAATCTCAAATACCATAGTATTAGGTAACAAAACATTCATATTTATATCTCATTTGTATATCCAATATAACTTTCATTAAACACAAGCCAAAATTTTACTTCTAGAGTGAAAAATTACGAATTATTTTTTCATCACTCACCTTTATAACTAGAATCAAATCGAGTATGAAAATACTGTTACTTTACTCATGCAACATACAACTCCACTGTTACCAACATCTCAATATCAAAATTTACCATCTAATAAAAACTGTCTTACTGTACTCCCTGTCTTACTGTACCCACTTGTCCCCTAGATTGCTAGTTCTGGGAATAAACATACAATATCCCTCGAGCTTTCCAAAAAATGTGATTATGGAGTTACAAAGAGAACACCTTATTTTTCACATTTATACGATAAAATAATTTTTTAGTTTTTTTTATGATAGACTTTGGAACAAGAGACGTCATACATCTTTTTATACTTAGCTACCTCAAGGGACTGCCCAGAATAAGGAATGTTAACTTAAAACAGACGAATTTCCAAACTATTAGTCAAAAGTTATTTGGTGACAAAGTTAATATTAGGGGTGCAGTCTTTTGTGGTGAACATTTTGACAAATTACAGGCAATTAGTTGCATGCATAACTCGGTTTGTTACTGGTTGCCATGCGGGATGTTTCCATACGTACATTCACCGCAGGAATATGCCCGTTCCGTTCTCTTCGAACCGAACCAGCGCAATATCCCGTTAAAACTAACAGCTATTTACTCCCAAGTACATCGTTCCAGCGTGCCACTACTTCTGTAAGATCCGTTCTACTTTAGTCATTGTGGCACGACGACTAACAAAGAACAAAAGTAAAAAGCGAGTTGAAGTGAAACTGGAAGCGAACATTACTAATGCTGTGTCTACCACCACAGTAACATTGATTTTGCTGGAATCTTGTGGCAACTGTGAGAACGCTTTCAAAAGCGTTAACGCCCATTTCCTTTTACGAATGCATTTCTTCAAATTGTAGTACGTTCCGACATAGTTACTGAGCAATCTAAGGACTTCAAGAAGTCTTTGATGTGGTTTTCGTGTTTGGAATTTAGTCGCTGACAATTCTGGTGCAGATTTTTCTCTTAAACTGTAATAATTACACCGTTCTGCATTTCGAAACTTATTTTCTGTTGTTTTCAATCTGATCGGCTATTCTAAACGGATTTTTTGTGCTGAATTCGAAAATAATCTCCATTTTTCCCCATCACGTCAGGTTTTCAGACAATTCATGAATAACTAGAAATGAAATTATTGCTTTGTGAAACGTCATAAAAATTATTTTCAACAAGAATTTTGTGAGAAAAACTAGGCCAGAATTTGCTATTTGCCACTAATTAATCATTAATTAATATTAATTAATAATTATAAACACTTTCATAACCTTACCTCAATATTGCACTTCAAAATTTCTCCTCTTTGACCTCCTCGCATGTTGTTCGGAGCAGTCCCTTTTTAACATCCAGCAATAGTCCGCAATGTTTCCATTATGAAGCAAAACACCTTTAAGACTTTTCTGGGAAGAATCTATGCAGAACCTCCACTCTTTGGAATTATAGTTTATGTTTAACTTTTAAGACGGCAGTGATGTCGTGGCAATACATTAAATTTTCTTCTTCAGCAAAAAAAGGGACAAGTTCCTTCTCACGATGCTTGTACCATGAAAAATATGTACCTTGAGCCAATACTTTATTTTCTTTTAACCTAGAACCTAATAGTTCTGCTGATTCTTTAGGCTAATTTGAATCCCTCGCTAAATCATTAAGCTCACTTTGATTAAAACATCTATCATCACATCCCCAAGGACGGATATCGTCAGTAGATTTTAATATCAAATACAAACATTACAAACATAATAACATATATTATGTAACATTTTAAGTAATAAAGTTTAAATTATAAGCTGTCGTGCCTTTTTAACAAATGAAAAGCACACTGTAATATTACTATATTACGAAAAATATTGAAAACATAAAATTTTGAATTGTAAAAAAGTCTGACGTGGTACCCGAAAACGGATTTCATTTTTGCAATCAGTGTGAGATTGTGATTCAGAAACGCCCATTTATTTCAAAACAACAAAATCCATGCAGAACGGTGTTATTATCGCGTCATCAGAATTGAGGAGTGCAAACAGATATTCCTTCCGACACTGTTCTTCGGTGATTCAAGCATTGCTTTGTTTGTTTATGAAGTGGTTGGCAATGGAATGTCATGGTGATCAATATATCTAACTTACTTTTCATACAGCACTATAAATGAACACAGTAGAATCCATGTATACGTAGGTCTGGTTTGTACGAAATTATGCACAGGTGGAGGTAAAATTATATTTAATAAATCTCCTACAAATTTATTCTGAATTTTGCATATTCATTTGTAGATAATTCGCTTTTGTAAATTGCAATTTTTTTTTTAAATTTTGTTTCAATTCCAGGTATTTCTGTTTCTCCTCAGACGTATTAAAGTTTCATTTTAACTTCACATGATTTCTTTTATGACTGAATATATTTTTTAAATTTCCCACAATCCTCAAGGTCAGCTTATGCTTCTTTACATCAGTGATCTCAAGGTTACGGGACTCATAGCCTACCGATGACAGAAAACTTACACAGCCCAAGCGAACACAGAGCCGATATGCCCAATCTTTACATACTAGGTTATCTTCGTTCTCACAGAACATGTTCCAAATATTTTAAAACAGCTGCAGATCACTCATTATCTGCCTAACTATCATGTCTGACAGTAAACGGAAGAGTTATTCGCTAGAAGACAAAGATTCGTAAAGAAATTGAGGCAAATCTCAACAAACTATTTTTGAGCTTTTTGTACACGATAAAATTTGTCTTCCAGTTCAGTACTACTTTACAAAATATTCATAAATATTGAAAAATAATTGTCGAATACTGCTTCAGATTTGACAGGATTTTAAAACGTGTTTCAACTTCATTGTAACCTATGTACGCCTAACTACCAAATAACTAGTCTATAAGAAAATATATTATTATATTGCTTAACTGCAGTACCGTAAAACGAATAATAGGTATATTACGATTACACATTGTTCAAAAATATTTACGATTAGTGTTAGCCTAGGTTATAAGTTATAATCTGATACTGATATTTAACTAGAGATATCTGCGTTGCAGTTTACTCATTACGCATTATTTTTCATTTTATTGTGGTATTCCACAGAACCCAGGCTTGGATATAATGCATATAATTGAATTAACTTCCAAATATATTTTATCTGCCAGAACGGCATGTTTTTTGTGGTTTTGGGCGCCATAATATTTTCGAATCCCATTGGTCAATTCCTTCAAACAACGATCAAGATTTAGTTGAATTATAACATATTATTTACTGTCAAGACAATCCAATACTTTTATTTATTTATTTATTTATTTATTTATTTATTTATTTATTTATTTATTTATTTATTTATTTACTTATTTATTTATTTATTTATTTATTTATTTATTTATTTATTTATTTATTTATTTATTCTGGTGTAGTTAAGGCCATCAGGCCTTCTCTTCCACAACACCAGGAATACAAATACAATAATATAAATAAACAGAAAAAATACATTATATACAAAGTAAAGCTACACAAGAAATAAAGAGAGAGAGAAAAAAACACTATAAACAAAGTAAAGCCACAAAAAATATACACAGGTTGCAGTCACACAAACAGATGTAGTATAAGTAATTTGGCAATAAAACATAAAGCATTCGCAAGTCTTGAACATACTCGTATGATGAAGGATGGGTGGAGCGGAGAAAAATTCTCTCAGACACCGGGACTAGAGCCCGATGTTCTTCGGTATATCACAATAATATATGATATGCGTAAATAATCACCTATAGTGCTATGCATAGACATTTTGCTAGCCCGCGCTACGAGCGTGCTAAACTAGCCCCGGCTATCGAGTGATTACTTGTACAGGATTCATATCATATCGTTAACACTGGTTTATAAATACGGAAAATGTTAGTTCGCTGATCATCCACCGGAAGCCCGCACTAAGAATGTCTATGAATATGACCCCTAGTGATTTAAGACGGAACTCATTCCGTCAGATCCCGGCCACTTTCACTCGTAATGAGTGCACCTCTGCACATAGTGTGTTAGACATTGTGCCACTGTCACACATCTGTGACACAGTGCATGAGGGTTGGCCACTAAAGGGAAAGTAAGAGGTGGAACTTAAACTGAGAGGATTCAATCCGGCATCGGAACTGGAATCCGGTGTGGCTTAGTGGATAAAGAGTGAGGACGTGAGCTGGAAACACGAGTTCGAGTCCCGGTGCCGGAGAGAATTTTTCTCCGCTCCACCCATCCTTCATCTAATAATGCAGAATTCCTGCATGGAAATATATATAGGCCTACTTCGGTAAATCACAATAATACAAGTCTTGAACAGTTTTGTACAGAGCTGAATATGACGAAAATGTGATCTTGTACAAGCAGCTTACGAGTTATATTTTTATTTTGCAGATGTCGTAAACTATTTGGAGTATTTTGGACATATTTTAAGAACATAATATTGTATAGAGAGCTAATCCTTAAGGGGTTAGGTACAACTTACAGCAGTAAAATTTTTGGAAATATTCAACGTTTTTTTCCTCCATTACTGTATCTTGTACAGTAATGAAAATTGGTTTGTGTAAAACATTGTCCTTCTGCTATATGAAAAAATATTTTACGATTGAAAAAAATTATAATATATATATATATATTTTTTTCAAATTTCATAATGGTGGTAGTTCACTGTGCAGTGATGAAGCGTTTCCCTCAAAACTCATAAACTTGTTAACTTTGTCATGTTATCTCTCTTTATTTTATTGCTGAAACTCAGGTTTCCAATATCATGCTCTTTCAACTACATTTCTTTATATATATATATATATATATATATATATATATATATATATATATATATATACTGTATTTTTTAATTTTGTGTTAAAGGAAAATACTGATATTTGATCCTTTTTATATTGAATTTATTTTTATTAGACAATCTACCAAAGTAATAAAATAAGTATATATAAATTTCAATCATAAGACACATCCATCTCTAAAATAAATAACTTCACATCTTCTCATTTCGACTATTAATTAATGCTTATATCAAGTATAACCATTACGATTTACAACTTTGATTCTCCCCACCTTTGTTTTTCAGTGCACGATTGAAATTCTACATGTATAATTACAACCAATCGACAACATAAGATCCATCAGTCACAACACAACATCAATATTGTATATAGTACCCTAAGACATTCTTCGAACAATGTGAATTTTAATTAATTTTAAGCTAATACATTCATTTTATTCATTTTATTCATAATTTTTTAACATCATTGATAAATCGTATAATTCTAATTGATTAATTTGTATTCATACTGTAACATGAGTTATATATATATACACAATCAATTTCAAATTCACGTTAAAAGTTTGCACCACATTGAAATTAATTATCCTTCATTTTATTTATACTTTTATACATAAAGCTCATGAAGATCCAACACTATGTATAATACAGTGCTCATTTGTTATTTGCTCAATTTGATCAAGGTTCAGATTACATATTTTATTATATCTGATGATGCCCAATAAGGCGAAAACATTTAAAAAAACATATGTGTCTTATGATTGAAATTTATATATACTTATTTTATTATATTACTAGGCATATCTGAAAATATAAAATGAATTGTAAATCTATCAAAAGTAAAGAAGTGATCTTGCATCATATTGTAGATATGACATGCATAAACACACACAAAAAATTTCAACACAGAATGTTTGATAGTTTTTGAGTCATGTGGGAAACGCTTCATCACTGCACAGTGAACTGAATTTTGAAAAAAAATAAATAAATAAATAAATAATTTTTTTAAATCGTAAAAATATTTTTTTTTCATATAGCAGAAGGACAGTGTTCTACACACTGTATACTAATTTTCATTATTGCAAAAGATGCAGTAATGGAGGAAAAAATGTTGAATATTTCCAAACTTTTACTGCTGTAAGCTGTACCTAATCCCTTAAAGATAATAAATCCTGAAAACAGTGTACTTTAATGATCGATGGAATTACAGATCGTCTTAATTAGATTCAAGAGCTGTTAACCGAAATAAATTGAAGTAAACTTCAGTTTTAAAGACTTTTTTCGTTTTGTTTCAGTGTGGTTTCGTATAAGTCTTGAGTTAATATTGAAGTACAGCATTAATTTAATGTATGGACGGGCATGAAAATTGATCTTTCTTGGCGACTAGCAACTGTCTCCCGTAATTGTGGTGCTGATAAACTGTAATCGCTCGCGAATAGAGGTCATAGAGGTGCTCTGTTTGTACATCCTAACCCAACATTTGCTCGGAGGTTCTGCACAACGGGGGACCAGACATGAAGCGTGACATGAAATGGTGTGTACTATACTAGCTCAACGGTATATTCTGTGCAATATTGTCGTTTAAAAAATTACAGCTCAATCAATATCTCGTTCTTTAATGTAATTTTTGCTAAGGTATAAAGTTCAGTTGTTGCTAAGTGATAAGAACTTAAAAAATGAAAGCAAACGAAGCGTAGAATTCACTAATGTCTGCACGTGCGGATTGAGAAAATTTCGCACGTATATGAAAATTTAATGCGAAGCATAGACAAGAGAATTACTAGCGGTAAAAAGTAGGGAAACTGTAGAATTGCTCCGGTGATAAAATAAAGGCTGGTTCACAATAAACCAGGAACGAGAACCAGAGTGAAAACGAGAAGCAGAGAACGTGAATATGAAAATTTTTGATTCACAATAAACCGAGAACATAGACGACTATGCATATCGATATGCATGTCAATAACGATATGTAAAGTCGATATTACGAATTCTGATGTTATTTGTGTATAATTGACCAATGGCGTTCTCTCATGAGTACAAGGCAGCCAACATAAACACAGGTTAACCAACTTCAAAATTTCAACGGTATTATAAATATGCCCATGCATCTTTATTATCACAACCTATTTTAAGTCTACCATAACGTAAAATAATTAGAGAAGAAACATTTGTAATAGAAGGAAAATGAACACAACAGTAGTTATTGAATTGAAGCATGAATATGTAGTGTGTAATACAACCAATACAGTAATAAAATATGATTCACTTACGATCGGTGTTCAAAGACGCAGCTATTGAAAGCCACGTATTCTCCTTCATTCTCTCATCTTTATACGAGGCGCGCCGCTTATCGTAAACTTGAGGATTTTCCTCAACACTCAATATTAGAATCTCATCAAATAAAATTTGCTCCATGATGCACAGCACAGAACAAAATAATGCATAGGCTATGTCATGGTCTTCTTGCTACAAAATATACGACGACAAAATAGTTTTTAGATGGCAATAGAATGAATCTAGTGGGCTGTGATCGGAAACGTGAACGCCAAAGTTGGAACTTGGCCAACTCTCCGTTCCCGATCCCGGGCTCCGGCAAGCTTTTCGTTAATTGTGAATGCTCACATTTAAATGTACACATTTTAACAATTTTACCGTTTTCGTTTCGTTCCGATTCTCGTTTCCGGTTTATTGTGAACCAGCCTTAACTTGGAAACCAGTTTCAGCAAATATATTTTTTTAAATCACACTTCAGTTAGAGTAAAAAAGTATTATGATGTACCGAAGTACATATATTTCCGTGCAGGAATTCTGTGTTATCATATGATGAAGAATGGGTGGAGCGGAGAAAAATTCTCTACAGACTGGGACTCGAACCCGGATTTTCAGCTCTACGTGCTGACGCTTTATCCATTAAGCCACACCCGATTCCCGCTCCGATGCTGGATCGAATCCCCTCAGTTTAAGTTCTACCTCTCAGTTTTCCCTTTGGTGGCCTACCCTCATTTACTGTGTCACAGAATATGTGACAGTGGCACAATATTCAACGCACTATGTACAGAGGTGCACTCATTACGAGTGACTAAGTAGCCGGGATCCGACAGGATGATTTTACTTACAGCTGTAAATCTGGCGCCATTTTGTTTTACCAGGCCTGTTAATCACTGGTTATCTCCTTTAATTGTTCGAATATGGCCAGTTAGAGATTACCGGATTAATCTCCTGTTTGTCTTAACCGAGGTCGATGCACCATAAAAATTCTTAATCAGGGGTTTAATGGCAATTTTAACCGGTAGTTACACTACAGTCGACGGCAATTTGGAAGGCGGTAGTCTGCTGGCGTTTGCGTCGAGAGAGACAGATAGAGAGAGAGAGAGAGAGAGCAAGGCAGCGTACAACATTGCCACATCGTACTTCACGCACGTGCAAAACAAATAACACAGGAGAGAATTTAAATTATCAAAAGACAATAATGGCCTTAGCCGTTGGTTACTGTAAGCATGACACCAAACAAACCCTCTTTCCTTCACTAACAGTATTCTTTGCACCGTTCTCAATCCCACACCACATGCTTCTGCAGTCGTTTCTTGAGCGTTGGCAACGTTGCAGCTAGCATCAAGATGGCTGGCAGCATTCTGCTCGTCAACGTATTTAAAGTAGGGGAGAGTCGGGTAGTATCGGATGTCGGGTAGTATCGGACAGTGCGTTTCTTTCATCTACCACCATATGGTAGTACCTGAATGACATGGTTACGTTTCTCTATGCGACATCATAGAAACGTAGCCATGTCAATCAGGTACTATCATCGTGTAATAGATGAAAGAAACTCACTGTCCGATATTACCCGCTGTCCGATACTACCCGACTCTCCCTTAATTATACACCTTAAACACTATTTTCCGCCCCTGCCTGTGCAATACTTGTCTTTTTACAGTCTCTTCTTCCATTTATTTATCTTACACATACACAGTAAACGTTTGTTTTACTTATTCAATGTGTTGAAACACTCACACGTGAACAAACGAACTCTGGAAGTACTTGTTATAGACTGATTCTGATTGGTTCTAGTGTACAAGTTTGTGACGTCACATACCAGAAATGCAACGGCGCATGTAGCAGCTGACCGCCTTCCGAAATGCCGCCTAGTCTAGTCTAACCGAAGTTGATGCACGTGGCCATATGACTTGCACATGTTTTACAATTACGTGGTCAAAAATATTGGAGATCAACCCTAGATTATTTCACTTCATGTTAGTATCCTTGCCTATTAGCCCACAATCGGGAGCAATACTGCATCCTCAGAAATGAAATTCATCACATCCCAAGGTTATTATAACCCAGAAATGTCCACTTAAACATATCTCGACGTATTAGTGACCAATCTTCGACCATAATCGACTCGTTATAATTGCTTGGTGGACCCTAACGATAAAATCCAAGTGCAACAGCTTCGCAGATGTAGGCTATATCGTGGGGTAGAAAATCCCTGTTGAAGTACAAATTGTAGAGTGTACCATCTCGAATTAAACTGTTCGCGAGGGGCTGTTTTAGTGTAATGTGGTTCCGGATATAATTTCCCCCGGCATGTATTATAATTATTTCTCTACAAGCCAGGGATAACCTTTCACCAGGGGGAATTCCCTTCCTGTTCCCCCATTAATTCGAATCTGGCCGTGCTCAAATAAAAGTACACTGAATTGTATGTTCTCATTTGCGATAGACAGGGCAAGTATTATACTCTAAAATACACGCTTACGTTTCCTATGACAGTAAAAAATTTAGGGGTATATTTAGATTCAAATTTACATTTTCAAAGTCAAGTGACCTACATATGTAAGAAAACTTTTTCCGTAATTCATTCCCTCAAACACTTAACCAACGTTTTACCTCTCAGCCTTAAAAAGAACCTGATCCAAACTTTAGTGATGCCCCACTTCGATTATTGCGATTCTCTATTCACGAATCTAAATACTGATCTTGCCCATAGACTACAGCGTGTTCACAATATCTGCGTTCGTTTCGTTTGTAACATTAGAAAATTCGATCATGTAACACCGTCACTACAATTGTTGTCTTGGAGTCCACTTAAAGAAAGAAGATTCTTCAACTCTCTCTTAGTACTATTTAAAATCATCCACACCTCCACATCCTCTTACCTAGCATCTCGTTTTGTTTACCTTTCACTACCTCGAACCCGGAACATGTACCTTCTCTCTATTCCTCTGCACAGAACATCCTTCTACTCATCATCTTTCAGCATATCTATTCCACGCCTCTGGAATTCTCTCCCTGACCATGTCAGAGACTGTCGGACAATATCAAAATTCAAATTTAAATTAAAAAATCACATTCTAGTTCGTGGAATTGCTTGTTGAACACATGTCAGGTTGCGCAACTTCACCTTAACCCATGACATATAGTAAATATTGTAACTATGCTGTAGTAAAATTGAAAATTAATATGTAATGTATTTTTATTATTATTATTATTATTACTATTATTATTATTATTGTTATTATTATCATCAGTTATCGCTATCATCACTGCTATCTCTGTTTTCTTTCTTTTTCTTGTATTAGCTCGATGAGAGCTCTATAGTGTTCTTTCGACTCTGTTGACCCTGTATAGGGGTTTAACTTAATTTGTTTCATCAATGTTTGTATTTCTTTTTTGTATTTATATGTGCTACCTGGTAGGATGGAAGAGAAGGCCTTATAGCCTTAATCCTGTCAGATTAAATAAATAAATTATTATTATAAATTATTATTATAATTCTAGTATTCAACCTATAGACAAGATTAAATTATAAATATTTTTCATACTTTCCATGGTATAAGCTGTAAATGTTCTTACACTTGACATGAAGGCAAGAGTATTGCCAAAAACTGGCTTGGTGCAGATCTACTTTCTTTAAATGTCAAGAAATCGAAGTTAATTCCTTTTTTTCCCTTAAATATGACTGATATTCAAAGACTATGGGAGAAGAAATTTTCTCATGAAATTTCGGCCAGTGTACGGGACCGGTGTCAACCCAGCATCGTGATGCACTTGAGGAGCTACGATATGTAGCGAAACCAGCTATAACGGCTGGGGGGCTCATCGTGCTAACCACACGATACCTTCATTATGGTTGGATGATCGTCCACCTCTGCTTCGGCATGTGGCCGTGAGGCCAGCAGCCGGCTAATCGATCTTGGTCCTTCGAGGGCTGTAGCACCACGGATTATTATTATTACTATTATTATTATTCAAAGACTAAATTCAAATTTTAATCTCTAAGTTAAGATATATCATTTTTATTATTTATGCCGTACAAATTTTAATTGTCCATGTTTGAAAGAGAGTTCAGAATTTAAATATCACCGATCAATACACAATATGCGGCAAAACAAACGAGACTGAAATGTTATTTAATTGTGTTGGTACAGTATGTGTTCAAAATATGTACCCGTTTGTTTGTTTGTTTAATTTAATTTAACGTATTTTATTTATTTATTTTATTTATGTATTTATTTACTTATTTATCTATTTATTTATTTATGTATTTATTTAGTTATGTATTTATTTATTTATGTAGTTATTTATTTATTTGTTTATTTATTTATTTTTTATTTATTTACTTATTTATTTATTTAATCTGGCGGAGTTAAGGCCATCAGGCCTTCTCTACCACACCACCAGAATACAAATAGACATTTACAAGAAACAAATACAGAGAGAAGAAGCAAATAAAAAGAAATTAATGTTCCTCATAAAGATTTGGAGAAGGTAAATATTAACAAAACTAGAAACATGATAAAATATGCTCTAAAATATGGAAAATTGTATTAAGATACGCACTTATAGCAATAAACCTCAACATGTGATAAATACGCTAAATAAACCACGCTTTATTTCAACCTGTAAGACATGACCAGCAGAAATATATAAAGTTTTTAGATATGAACACATTAAATAGCAATGTTCATTGTATAAAACTTCCGCAGCCACTTGATGAGAGATATATATATACAAATATAAATATAAATAAATATATATATATATATATATATATATATATATTTAAACTAACATGATACAAATAAAGTTATTAAATAACTCAAAACAATTTTTGCTTACGGTACTGCAAAATTTAACGATATGGATTCGTCCCCTTTTCATAAATAGCTGTCCAATGTAGATTGCCAGAGATTCTAACTACGGGAATCAGTTTTCCCTCCAGCAAGTTTAAAACCTGCCGGAATAATGACTTTTTAAATAATGTTTACTGTTCTTCAGCATTCTCTCTATGTGGACATCCCATACATGCCTCCATACTTTAATCTATTTGCTAATATCGCGTGTGATGCTTTCTTTTTATCTCGTCTCTTATTACTTTATCACGATTCGTCGTAAGCTTTTCGTAATATTTTCATCTTAGATGTTGGAAGTTGTTTTATCTGCCCTCAATTCTGCGGCATTAAGTCACAGATGATTTATGGATTCTAATCTTACTGTCAGAGGATGTGGATTTACTTCGCTACATTAAACCATTCAGACGTCCAGACAGACGGCTACTTTTGCAGCTTGTGTCTTGACCTCTTGCAGCACTTTTCTCCAGATGATATTTCGATACCGAGATAGTTGAAGTCATCATCTGCTGCATAAGTTTACCTGCAGATCTAGTTTGTATGTCGCAAGCGAATGTGCCAAATGGAAGACGTGATATTCTGTTGAAAGTTATTTCAAGTTGTAGGATATGAAAACAGATTGCAACTCACCTAAGTTATAGGCATAAATGTTCAACCATATTTACGAAAAACGATTCTTCATAACGCTGATGACTTTAGATTTCATGACTGCATATCAATTACAGATGACACTTCATCAGAAAGTCAAGGGAGTAGCTATCATAATAAAATACAATGCGTAATTTCCTAGATTCGAATACCTTTATTACTTTTCACTTTCAGATTTGATGTCTTTAGTTCAATTTTAAAATAGAAGACCTACCTGGAAAAAGGATGTAACTTCAAATTATTGAAATATGTGACGTAGGTGAAGAAAGTAATTTTTAAGCTTCATATATTTGATTCAAATACATGAGCAAGGCTACTGACCCGAAGATATCACGATGACAGTGTTACTTCCAATACCGAAGAAAAATAATGCCAAGAAATGTAACGAGAAATAACTAAGGAAGAGACTAGTGAAATGTTTTGTGTGGAGTGTAGCATTGTATGGGGCAGAAACATGGGCATTACGACGAAGTGAAGAGAAACGACTAGAAACATTTGAAATGTGGATATGGAGAATGATGTAACGTGTGAAATGGACAGACAGAATAAGAAACGAAGCTGTGTTGGAAAGAATGATACTGAAACTGATCAGAAAGAGGAAGAGAAATTGGATGGGTCACTGGTTGAGAAGAAACTGCCTTCTGAAGGATGCACTGGAAGGAATGGTGAACGGGAGAAGAGTTCGGAGCAGAAGATATAAGATGATAGACGACATTAAGATATATGGATCATATGATGATACAAAGAGAAAGGCAGAAAATAGTGAAGACTGAAGAATGTTGGGTTTGCAATGAAAGACCTGTCCTTGGGCAGAACACTATGAATATTTGATGCATTGTCAGTTTCCAGATCCAAAACTTTTCCGAACCGAAATATAAGAGCCTTCGTTGCAATAAGAATACGTAAGTTGCCATGATTTTTTCGTGAAACAGATGTAGAAATATATATATATATATATATATATATATATATATATATATATATATATATATATATATAAGTTATATATATATAATAAGTTATATATATTATATATATACTCTTAGTAATTTTACCACTCCTTTACAAGACCGTAACCGTTCTTGTCCACACCTGTGGAGTAACGGTCAGCGCGTCTGGCCGCGAAACCAGGTGGCCCGGGTTCGAATCCCGGTCGGGGCAAGTTACCTGATTGAGGTTTTTTCCGGGGTTTTCCCTCAACCCAATACGAGCAAATGCTGGGTAACTTTCGGTGCTGGACCCCGGACTCATTTCACCGGCATTATCACCTTCATATAATTCAGACGCTAAATAACCTAGATGTTGATACAGCGTCGTAAAATAACCCAATAACATAAAAAAGTAACCGTTCTTCGATTGGACGCACTGACATATTTAGCAGACGATACGCCAGTTGGAAGCCAATCTTCTAAGTATAAACAGTCGCCAAATTATTTAATACGCATGAAAATAAGAAGATAACATTAACATTACGTTTCGTTAATGTAAAACAAAAGAAAGACAGGAATAGGTTTTTTCAGAATATGCTTATCAAACATTTAACGAAATAGCTCTTTTTTATTTTCCGGCTTCATTCTACCCGGTATTCTTTCCCTGCTCATCTTCCAGCTTCTTCCTTCTTCCTCCTCCTCTGGCGGTGGTAAGAAAGAAAGTTTATTGCGAATCTTCAATAAGAACACTTTCATGTTAGTTTTTTCTTCCTGCATTCCTCTTCAGTTTGATTGATTTCTTACTTTCTTTTTACCTCTGTATCCTGTTTCCAAGCAGTCTGATGTGCTCTGTTCAATTTAATCCCTAATGTCTATAAAATTGTTTACATGTTGAAGTTCTCGTTCCTTTCTAATTAAAACTCTTCTTATTTTGTCCCGTAATCATTATTTTTAAATTCCCTAATACTTCCAGTCTTTTAGTTTCACTCGTGTAATTATTTTTTTGTTCTATAGCATGGGAGATAAACTCGTGACGGTTTTGAATTGCAATTTCTGTTATAATTGAACAGTATTTTCAGAATTGGTCCAGAAATGTCATAGAAATTGTTTTCAAACTTTAATTTATAAATTACGTAATTTGTACTCCATAGTAATAAATATAACTATATGTTTGAGTAAATATTATTTCAGTTTTTTTTTAATAGTCAGTTAATGTCCCACTTTTTGTGCCTTTTTTTCTACTGATTTTAATAAACGACTTTTATATTCTTGTTCCCCCTTTACTTTCTCGCTAGATGAAGTCTTACCTGCTGTAAACTGTATTACAGAATTATCTCTAAATAAAAGATTAAAATCCTATTACAGACGCGGTACAATAGTATAAAAGGTAAAAGTATCCCTATTAAAGACAAGGTATGTAGGCCTACAGATATAGGGAGTATAATGTTCCCATCTTTTCTAAATATTCGGCATTAATAACAGTAGAGATATCAATCCTATGTGCTAGTCCCCTTTTCCTTCAAGGAAAACCTTTGGTAAAGCCCAGGGACATGGTGAGACTGGAAGGACATAATATAACAATTGAGAAAATCCGTGACTCCATCTGGAATAGAATCTACGGCGATGCTACTGCACGCTTCCCATAGATCAGCCGTGGCGAAAATGTGATCGTGCGCCGAGCCACTGTGTAACCTGCAACGTGCATAGCACCTATGGAGGGGGCGAACACCCGAAGGGGAAGTGAAGCAACTGTCTGACTTATTAACGAATTTTCATTTTCCTTACGTCAAGCACTTAAATATAATTTTATACAGTACAAGGCTACAAACTAATGTTTAATAGGTGTAACGAAGAAAGAAATGAACAGTAAAACATAGGACACATTATCACAACCTAAAATTAACTGTCTTCAGAATGTCTCTGCGACAGAGTTTCAAAATCAGGAATTATGTCACTTACTGCCAGTCGTAGTTGATCACGAAGGTATTTGTCTATCAGTTATGATCTAAATTTAGTTTTTACTATTTTCGTTGTTGAAAATAATTTTACACAAACGTAAGTTGTGTCAAACATGGCTTCAACAGAGCAAGCGAAAGAACGAAGCTTCGGATATTTATTTTTTGGCAAAGATATGAAAAGTTCAACATTTGTCAAGTCCTTACAGCTTTCATTTAACATCATATTGTAAATCTGTGAGTTTAAATTGAAGATCTAACCGCATTATTCGTACATCTGCTGAAAAAGGACCGACTTACAGAGATGATGATTATGATGATGATGATAATAATAATAATAATAATAATAATAATAACAATAACACAACCCTTCAATGTTTCATCAGTAACATGTAGTATAATGCCGTTTTATGTTATACAACCGTTTTCCTCGTAACACTTGTGAACAAATCATACATTCAATATTCTCGTCACATTGGCAGCAAAAAAATGCGTCCTCCCATCATACTTGAAACTTTCTTTTTTTGTAGAGGTTCATGGTTTCGAGAGAGACATTGCGACGATACGCCACTCGCAGGTCAGAGACAAATACAAATGGAACGGAGTTTGACTCGAGTGAGTGAGAGGGTGGAGGTTGTGGGAGGTAGGAAGAAAGAGAAATGCATAGCTATTATTGCGAGTCACAATGTGCTCGTGAGTCACATTTTCGTCACGGCTGCCATAGATATAATTATAGTTTAACATTAAAGTAATATAATTAAATTTAGACTATATTATACTACAAAAAATAGATTTTTGAAAGGCATAACTTGTGAAGATAGTGTCTTCACTCTCTGAACACAATATAAAATTCAATTAAATAAATGCACACTGTTTTCATCGATTATGACAAGGCTCTTGATCGCTTCTACAGGCAAATGTTATAAGATATTATGTTGCAAAAAGTAATTCCGTCTCATATGGCACATAATAGCGTCGTGAATTATAGGCGCTATGTTCGGTTCAAGTTTATCGAGTATGGCGAAGTTCGATATTCGCCGATGTTCGCTCTTCAGGAGGAGGTCTGTCGTGTTTGTTCCACCTTGTTATAAAACATTCACTGTCCTTCATTCCCACCCTTTCTTGTTTTAGCGGCTTAAAGATTTTAGCACGGATCTTGGAATTAGTTTTTCATATAAAATAAGACTATGTTTGTAATGTCTTGGTTGCCTGTCTCATGTTCGAACATTACAGGACACTAGTGCGTAAAATAAACTTGTACAATTAACTTTGCATCTATATTAATATGGGACTTAATTACAAAAGTATAAACAGTGAAATAAGGTCGCTAATATGGTTTCGCGGGATATGAGCCGAGTTAAAATTTTGGAATGTTCCAAGCTTTCAACTGCTATCTCTGCAGCCATCTTCAGGCCCTGAAGATAACTGCAGAGATAGCAGTTGAAAGCTTGGAACATTCCAAAATTTTAACTCGGCTGATATCCCGCGAAACCATATTAGCAAACCAACGCCAAGAAAGCCTCAGATCGGCAGAGTTTCAGCCTAAGAACTGCACTTTCTAGTATACAGTATATTTTTATTAAATAGAAAGAGAGTGGAATCTGTAAGGAAGAGCATGTATAAAAATAATTCACACAGTATTTAATATAAACATTAATTGTGATGCTACTCCACAAGGATGTAGTTCTGGCATGTGTCCGTTTAATATCAGGCCGAAAAAGACTCGAAACTGGCTAGCAAGGAAACCTTAAAAAATTACCATAACTAAACCCGTTCTCAATTGTTGTATTTTACGACTGGGTACTATAAAAGGAAGCTTAAATAATAATAGTCACTGAAAAGCAGAAGAGTTTTCCAGAATTGAAGTAATGTCTCCATTTTGCCTCGCTTTTGGGAGATATATTCTTAATACACTAAATGAATGGGTTATTTATGAAAGGGCCTAAGTCTTGAATAATAAATTGTTAGCAGTTTAAGAAAAACTGCTTACTGGCCGAAATTTTGAAATTAAGGCTGAAATAAAAATTGTATCATAAATTCTACTAAGCATTATAGAGTGTGAAACTTAGTCATCTTCATATCTAAATCGATGTATCTACACCCAAAGAGCAGTATTACACTACAAACTGATTTTCACATAATTAGCGACTTAGGCCTTTTCATAAATAACCCATTCAAATATAAACATCTTGATTACACAAGTTAATATTATTACTATATCATTCTAATATGGCAGATAAGTGCAATGGATTTAAGCTCCATAATATATGAAATACTCCTGAAAACTTTTGTTAGAAATAATGACAACATGAGCCAATATAAATTTACAAGATAGAGCATCACTATATCACTTTGGAATATGTAGTTTATTGCTTTCCCGTATTACAGCCGTGGCGAAAAGGCCATGGTGCGCCGAGCCACTGTGTAAGCTGCAACGTGCATAGCACCTATGGAAGGAGGCGGACAACCGAAGAAGAAGTTAATGTTTAGGACGTGTAACGAAGAAAGAAATGAACAAGAAAACATAGGACACATTATCACAACCTAAAATTAACTGTCTTCAGAATGTCTCTGCGACAAAGTTTCAAAATCAGGAATTATGTCACTTACTGCCAATCGTAGTTGATCACGAAGGTATTTGCCTGTCAGTCGTGATCTAAATTTGATTTTTACTATTTTCATTGTTGAAAATAATTTTTCACAAACGTAAGTTACAGCGAACATGGCTTCAACAGAGCAAGCGAAAGAACGAAGCTTCAAATATTTATTTTTTTCCAAAGATTTGAAAAGTTCAATATCTGTCAAGTCCTTACATCTAGCTTTCATTTAACGTCACATTGTAAATCTGTGAGTTTAAATTGAAGATCTAACCGCATTATTCGTACATCTGCTGTAAAAGAATCGACGTACAGAGATGATAATGATAATAATAATAATAATAATAATAATAATAATAATAATAATAATAATAATAATAATAACACTTAACCTTTTAATGTTTCATCAGTAGCATGTAGTAACTTATAATGCCGTTTTATGTTATACAACCGTTTTCCTAGTAATATTTGTGAACAAATCATACATTTAATATTTTCATCATATTGTAAGCAAAAGAATGCATCCTTCCATCCTACTTGAAACTTTCGTTTTTTATAGAGGTACATGGTTTCGAGAGAGATATTGCGACGATATGCCACTCGCAGGTCCGAGACAAATACAAATAGAACGGAGTTTGACTCCAGTGAGTAAGAGGGTGGGGGTTGTAGGTAGGAAGCGAGAGAAAAGCACTGCTCGTGAGTCGCATTTTCGCCGCGGCTGCCGTATTAAATACTAGTTCTGAAGATAGCCCACAACAGACTGAAACTAGTCAAGAAGGTACCGTACCTAGTATTTAACACGTGAAAGCAATAAACTACATATTCCGAACTAAATATAAACATCTCGTCCTTGTTCTTCTTTATCAGAGCGGTACTGTTTTACTATTGACAAAATGCGTGTGGAATTTTTCACAACCAGTCGAAACTTAACCTGATACACGGTTCATAGTAGATACCTATCCCATCCACAGACTCTATATTACTCCGTTTTTGATTCAGTGTCTTTAAATAATCGATTTAAAAATATAAAATTGACTAAATTTGAACTATGGAACATTATGACAATAAGATCCTGCAATGCACACGGTAATAATTATAATACATCTTTTTTTATCCCTGTTCGCTTACCTCCTGTAGTCCTTATAGATCCCTAGTAGCTAAAATATATATACGGAGGTTCCAGAATTCCTACTGGGAACACAGGGACTCAACTCCCCCCTCGTGACTTCTCTTTGACCCTCCCCGAAACACCAGCAAGAGTAATTTTATCTGCATTTCTCTTTGTTAAGCCGGCATCCCGATATTAGCGACTGCTCCCATTAGACCACCAGTCTGGCCTTCTGAGAGCATCCGTAATAATGGCAATTTCATTGTTCCGTCCTCCGCAGTAAGAAAATGCTCTTCCACCACTCCGTGCTGATGTCATAGTGTTTCCGAAGCTAGGGGTAGTGCTTTATGTAACGTGCTACACACATAATAGCGTGTGAATGTATGTATGTATGTATGTATGTATGTATGTATGTATGTATGCATGCATGTATGCATGTATGTATGTATGTATGTATGTATGTATGTAAATTAATAAAAAATGGTTCGATTTAAATTCTCTTGTAACTAATGAAGATAAAACAATAGCTATCCCATTTTCTTTAAATAATAAAGGTAATAAACTGATTTCATCTATACTAAAAATTAAAATGTATAATTTTGACTGTTCTGATATAAATTTCAATTGTTCAGTTATTAATGAAGTTAATAAAGTTAAATACTTAGGTATATTATTGATAATAATTTAAAATGGAAAAATCACATTCATTATATTTACAATAAATTACGTAAAATATTATATTACTTTGTTGTTCTAAGAAATATTTTGTCAATTAACTGTTTACTTACAATTTATTTAGCATTATTTCAATCTATATTTATGTATGGTATTATAGGTTGGGGTGGAAGTTATAAATCCAACCTTCATCCGTTAATTTTACTACAGAAAAAAGTATTAAAAATTTGTTTAAAAAAGTAGAAAGATTACTCAACTGGACTGTTGTTTAAACATTTCAAAGTTTTCAACATTAAACAAATTTATTATTTTATTTCATTAAAATATTTTCACAGTAATCTTAATAACTTTGAAATGTATATACATAAATATAGAACTAAAAGTATGACTTCTGTGCGTTTATCTGAACCTAAATGTAAAACCAATGCAGCTTTTTATCATAGCATGAATCAAGGTCCTATTCAATAATATTATTTTAGCCACTAATATTCTCGAAATTAATAAAAAATAGTAAAATTTGTAATGGATTTATAGTTTGGGTTTAAAGATATTTAACACTTTTTAATCTGTAATTTATTCACTCTCAATTTCATTTTTGTTTCTATTGCAATCCCTCCTGAGCACGAGTCTTACACATTCAGGATTAGGCTAGTTTATATTATACTATATTAAGTTGTATTCATTTGAAACTTACTAGCAATAAAATAAATAAGTGTATGTATGTATGTATGTATGTATGTATGTATGTATGTATGTATACTGGCTACATCGATCGATTCACAAAAATGATTTTACGAATCTCGTCTTTTATAAAACTGGCTGACTCCCCACGCTCATGTCTTGGGTGTTGTAGAATGTACTCCTAGGCCCCCTCTGTTGGTACACATCTCATTAAAATATCTCGTTTCTAGATCTGAACCTCCCCTTCTTGGATAATGCTTTTCAGTGATATAAATTAAGTTCCAAGAGGGCCTCACTTAGCGATCATGCGAATCAGCATAACGTGACACGGGGACGTGGGGGAAGTCCAGGCAGTTTTCCCTCCAGAAAGATGTACCCGATATCAGTTATTGAATAGCAAGCTCAGGCTTTGTGATCAGTACAAGTGTAGTCCACGTAATCTCTCGTACGCACTTCATACGCCGCCGCGGAACGAGAAGTTGGTAAAAAAAGTCCTTGAAGCCTCGTTCCCAGTAATTGTTTTCATATCTCTTGACTTAAACCAAGGGAAGTACAAATCCTCCCTAATTCCACCTGCAGTGCAAAAGCGGACTATGTCAAGAATCTTCTATTAAGCGAAATGCAGAAGAGGATAATAATCATTTGGCGCATCGCTAGCCTAACATTTAACGCAATATAATTCATGGCGCAACAGTCCCAATACAATCAGGACCCAGTAAAGCTTGGGAACACTGTTCCCTATTTTTATATACTATTCGTATTTTAGAGTTTTAAGCAGTTTTCAGAATTAAGTGAAGTTTGAACACTTTGGTGTGCAGGTAATTCAGCGATAAATTTCAACCTTTCTACGCCATGATAGTTATTTTTTTTTCCTTGTCGTTTAATACTACTTTGCTTACAAACACTACCTTTTTTCTTTTTATATATACTGAGCAAAACATTCTGTTCATCACTGAATTTCTTGTAGACCTAAGTTTCTCTCATCTCTCGTGAAGTCATACAAAGAAAAGAAGAAAATGATGAGGAGAATAAGGGAAAGACAAGGAGGATAATGTAAAGACAAAAAAATACGAGAAATACAAGGAGCGAAAATACGAGGAAAAGGATAATACAAGGATAACGAGAGTAATAAAATAAGGAATAGGAGAATATGAGGAGAATAAGAAAAATACAAAGAGAACTAGGGGAAGAAAGGGAGAAAAAAAGAGGATAAGGGGAACAAAGAGAACAACAAGGATAAGAATGGAAAAACAAGTAAAACTTGCGGAATACAAGAAAACGAGAACGAAGCGATGACAAGGAGAATAAGGAAAAGATAATGAAAACAAAGATAATACAAGAAGACTAAGGGAAAGACAAGGAGAATACAGGAAGACGGAGAACTCGAGGAAATAAGGGGAACAACGGGAAAACAAGGTGAATTCAAGAAGAAAATATGGAAGAAAAGAAGAATGTGTAGAAAACAGGGAGAATAAAGGAAACATAAGAAGAGCAAGGACTATACAAGAACAACAAAGGGACGACAAGGAAAAAAATTAATTTATTTATTTATCTCTCTGTCTGTCTGTTTATTTATTTATTTATTTATTTATTTAGAGTTAAGGCCATGAGGCCTTCTTTTCCACACTACCAGAAATGAAATATACAATGAACCAATAACAGTAGTAGTGATATTAATAATATAATGCTTAAATATAAAATTCATTTTCATGCACAATTAACGAGCTTACATATAATTAAATATTCACTAAACATGATACATAATTAAGTGATTTACTATTTATACAAACACACAGAATGATCTATAAAAATCGGCTAAGACTCACAAATGAATTCCATGTAAAAGTATGTAATTTTTAATTTAAATTGATTAACTGTTCGGCAGTCCCTGACATGACGAGGTAAGGAGTTCCATAGGCGACAAACTGAGACGGTGAAAAATGATGAACACTAGGAGAAGAGAAGGAAAAGAAGAAAAATATATTGTCGAGAGGAAGTTGTATTTTCATGTGGCGGTCAATATTTCCAAGTTATTCTTTATACCTAGAGAGGAGAAGTGCGTAGTTCTATTTCAAAACGTGCTTTAGGCAGATTTCTATGTAGAACTACTGTTTTCGAATCCGGACCTTCTGAATAGAAGATAAGCGCAACCACAGATGCGGCCACTTTTCAAATATACTCAGTGGTAAAATACCGTAATGCGTGAGATCCCTGTGGTGATTGAGTGGTCTAGACCTCCGGGTTTTCACACAGGTGATTCGAATTCCGGCCAAGAATGTGCCTAGCTAGGGATCAGCTTGGAAGCTCAGATGGATATGGAGCCAAGGTTCGTCCTCCTCCTTCAGGGTAACATAGTCTAAATAATGCGTGATTGATAGCAAATTCACAATAAAACACGCCTGACTTGCACTGGTCCTCTCTCGCCGATAAATACAGGATCTTCTATAGGAAAGGAGTAATATGATTTGTTCACATCTTCATCAATTTGTATTCGATCTTCAATATTCGGACAGTCTATTTACAGAAGAAATTGGATTTTAGTGTAAGGATCCAGTTGTTATATTATCTACTTTGTTTATTTAAGAGCATTTGTTTCTATTTAATGTCAATTCAATCCCGTTCGGACTGCGATTTATCAATTTCTGTTTGTGTAGAGAAATGGTTTTACCTCTGCAAATTTGCATTGGACTTGCTCAATGTTATTACGAATGTGGACGGAGTTTATCCCATGTAGGTTCCATCATTTAAAGTTTGTTGCTCTGTAAAATTTCACATAGTGTAACATTTGTTTCCATGGGAGTTAGCTTTAAAAACATGGAAGTTAGTAATTTCAGTATGGTGTCCCCTTAAGAAAAAAAATATGTTAAACAATAATAATTCTTTTAGAAATAGAATTTTCGCTAAGAAAATTAAAGAAAAAAAGAAAGTAAAAGAAGTTTAATTGTTTTTTTAAATGCTCATGAGAAAAGATTGAAATTACAATGTTTGATTATGATCGCATCGCCGTAAGTGATTTTCTCAGAACAAGCAGGATTCTTGCACTGAAAAACAGAATTCCATTGTCTTTTGTAGAAACTTCCTACTCGTGTGTGTCATACGGTATTAACAATTATCACTTTCTGAATCTCCAGAGTTATGAACTGTCAGTCAGCTCACGGGGATAATCCTGCCGCCGCAGATAACGTGCAGTGACGGGGTTGTTCCGCCCTACACGCGTGGTGTCACTTGTCTCTCTTATCGTGTGCAGGGGGTTTCGTACGCTGCTTTCTCACGGTGCTCAACATTTTGTTCGGGCTGAAGATTCCGCGTCACGACGCATGTGCGAGACTTCCATTATCTCTCCGGGAACAGCTATTTGCCCAGGCTGTTATCATTATTAATGTTCTGATTACCACCATTGTCGCGCACATCAGAAATATACGAAGAGTCTGCTATCGAAGTGGAATGGCAGAATGTAAAGTGACTTCTTAGTTATGTAACAAGGACAGCCTTATTCGAACAAGAAACTTACATATAAATACGTTTTATTTATTTCTTTTCTAGTTAATCTATAGGGTAAACTAGGGTCTGTTGGACACTCCGTACTTTAACGTGTTACCACGCCACTTGTGGGCACCACATTCTGCTAGAAGTCAATGACGGAAGTAGGCACGAGTGGTGCTACTTCCGTCATTGACTTCAAGCTGAATGTGGTGCCCACAAGTGGCGTGGTAACACGTTAAAGTACGGAGTGTCCAACATGCCCGACTGTCCAACAGACCCTAGTTTACCCTACTAATAATAAATCTGTAGCGGACAATTTTCTGGTAATTTTCGATTTTCCAAAAATAATAATTGGTCCTAACATAAATAATTAACCGCCCTGAAACCGAAAATCGCTTTTTTTTTTAATTTTTGTTTGTATGTCTGTCTGTCTGTCTATCTGGATGTTTGTTACCTTTTCACGTGATAATGGCTAAACCGATTTATATGAAAATTGGAATAGAAATTAAGTTCGTTGTAACTTAGAATTTAGGCTATATGGCATTCAATATTTTATTTAAAAGGGGGGTTATAAGAGGGCTTGAATTAAATAAATCGAAATATCTCGCTTATTATTGATTTTTGTGAAAAATGTTACATAACAAAAGTTTCTTTAAACATCATTTCCGATAAGTTTTATTCTTTGAAACATTTTGATAGGACTGATATTTAATGAGCTAAATGAGTTTTAAAATTAAAATAACTGCCATCAAAGGCCGTGTAAATGAAATGAAAAACAAATGACTTCGTCTATAAGGGGCCTTGGACAACAACAATCGAAAGCTATGAAACATAGCCTACAGAGAATGTTTCTGTGTTTGTATGAAGTAATATCGGAAGCTAAATTAACCGATTTGTATGATATAATTAATTATTAATTCACCGTTGGAAAGTGTAGTATCTCTAGATGGACATAATGCTATAATGTTATTACAGTAACTTCTGAGTGAATCGAGGACAGGTAAGATTAAAATGCTTCTTATGCACAGAAAACTTGATAGGCATTCGTTTCCTGTATTTCCTAAAATAATTTTTATGACCAAATGAGTGGTCTCTGGATCAAAATGATCGCATTTTAATTTTTTAATGCAATTTAAATTAAGTAACATAATAAACGATTTATCCTTCTATCAAACACGAATGTTCCCTGGATCAAACGTCCTATTTTAATTATGTAATTACTTTATATTTATTTCTAACGGGTGCAGCGGAGCGCACGGGTACGGCTAGTTTTCATAATATAATTGTTGTCTTCCTTAAGGGGAGACTCCACTGAAAATCATGAAAATTTTCCAAAAGAAATTTATTGGCTATTTCACTTCTTTAGAATGTATAATTTCATACCTCAAATGGATTTAGTTCAATTCTGATCACAGATATGATTATTTTTTTAATTAGGGCTGTAAAGGGGTCTGGCAGATCATTTCAAACACGTTACAAAGAACACATCACAGCCATATCAAAATTACAAAACACCTCCACATATGCAGAACACATCACAAATGCTAACCACACCTACAGAGACATCAACACAGACATGAAAATTCTACACGTCCAACCAAAAAGCCAGAAACTAAACACACTAGAACACTGATCCGGAGCTGCGTTCGGGCTTGGGTTGGATCCCCCTTTGGTCTTTGGTTTCTTCCGAGGTTTTCCACAGCCGTGGGACTGAAGCCGGATGGTCTATGGCGAGTCCTTGGCATCAACCCCTTTGATTAGATTACCCCCCTTTGATTTGATTACCTGGTTGGGTTTTTCCGAGGTTTTCCCCCACCAAAAGGCAAATGCCGGGTAATATTTTGGCGAATCCTCGGACATCACCTCATCTCACTACATCTCGCCAAAATATTGTAAAAAATTGCACAATATTGTAAAAATTGTAGAAAATTACTAAATTGTAAAACTATAAAAATTTGTAAAAATTGTAATTGTAATATTGTAAAATTTTGACTTGTTCCACATCTTAAAGCTTCATTGCTCATGTAAGATCTATGGAATAAAATGAATGAATCAATCAATCAATACGAAATATACAAACTCACATAAACACATCCAAATGAAATTCTCAACACACAACTCAATTTCAGAACACACACACTCTTTGACTCCACATTACACTACACAAACATACCCCCACAGGAAACAAAACAAAAGGCGCCAAGACTAGCAACAACCAGTTCTGAAGAAGGCTCATAATAGGCCGAAACATGTTAACCATGTGTGATAGAATTTAACATGAGAAAGACATTATAATACACATTCCGAAATAAATAACACACGCGTTAAAATCTTAATATATAAAATATTTTCACACAATCTGGATTAAAAATTACTTGGGAAAATACATAGAAAAACAACTGAGTAAACTAAAAATAAATTTGGTATAGGCCTAACAAAAATCTCACTCGGAATAAGTGGTGATGTTCACGTAGGCCTACTAATATACATTGGACCTAATACGTACATATAGGAAGCAATAATAATCCGCTAATATCAGAGAGTTGGAACTAATTCAGAATCAGATTATGGTGATTAGTGACGTAGTAAAACAGGCCCATTATAGGACTCTAAAACGTAACTGGAAACACGCCATTGTTCTTTTCAATGAATAAAAAAATAACATGCTCGCGTACAGTATAAGAAGTTTAATTGTCTTCAGGGATAAAACTTCTGAGTAGATTAAAAGAGGGTCTTCGATGTTCTTAAAATAGAAAATAGTTTAATGTACGATTGATATTATAAACAAGTGTATATATGCGAATATAAAAAATGATGCTTCCTGAGTCCCCATTATGCTACATTGATGTCAAATGTAACCTGAATTTGGCTCAAAAAGTAAAAAAAATAAATAAGCAAATTATTAAAATCTGTGATCCATGACTTTCGGAACACATTCCAAAGATGAATGGCTTTTTGTATTCACTGAAGACTCACTTCTATTACCTACAAAGTTTATCCATATTTACCTCACTAGAGCCTGTGATAAGCTGCACCGTTTTTGCAATGAACTGGGAATATTTGAATATGTGCTTTCCTCTTCACAACTCCTGGGAAGAGACAAAATAACATCTCTATGGTAATTCAGAAGACAAATGACAGTATGTCACATGTCCTATAAGTAAACTGTTACATTAAACTTGACACACAATCTTCACTCAGTGAACTGCAGCTGGGAAACCATCTCTTTCAAGCGCTAGAAACTTGTACACAACGTTACGTGTTTGGGGAATTGTAATTTTTAAATCTTTACAGTATAAGAAGTTTTTCTGTGAAGAAAGTTCCTCGAAATCCATTATTATTATTTGGAATTCTATTAAAATAACTGATTCGACTAAATTGGAAAGTATCCAAAAAATCATATCCTTATGTTCATATACTTACTTACTGGCTTTTAAGGAGCCCGGAGGTTCATCGCCGCCCTCACATAAGCCCGCCATTGGTCCATATCCTGAGCAAGATTAATCCAGTCTTTATCATCGTATCCCACCTCCCTCAAATCCATTTTAATATTATCTTCCCATCCACGTCTCGGCCTCCTTAAAGATCTTTTCCCTCTGGCCTCCCAACTAACACTCTATATGCATTTCTGGATTCACCCATACGTGCTACATGGCCTGCCCATCTCAAACTAAACTTACAAATATTTGCCATTAATATCAATGATTAGTGTTTAATCCTTCATTTTTTCTCTTCTACGGAGGAAGGACTCGAAGGCGTACACTGCAGCCTGAAGCTTATTATGCTTACCACTCCTGTTCTATGAAAGACTGGGTAGCCGAAAGACCCCGCTATTGTACAAGTACAACACCGTATGGATAATGATGATATGTGAATTAATGATGGCTAAATGAGTCTGAAGTCTAACGTCGAAAGTTATCCAGCCATTTTCCCTGTGGTTGGTGAGTGGTCATACCTTCAACCTGTCACGCAGGCGGCCTGGATTCAAGTCCCGGTCGGGTCTAGGATTTTTCATTTAAAAATCCATAGTGATACTTGTGGCGGCGTCATCATTCCGTAGCATTCCCCGATCACCGGCTGATGACGCAAGGAGGATGCTGGCCTAGGGACGAGTGGGGTTGCTTGCTCGAAACTTGGGTACGCAGCGAACCTTACTGTGGTAAGCCGGTGTGGGTTTGGGAATGCGCCACTAGAGGGTTAGCGCAATAGATCTTAACAGGTCGCAGTGCTGGGCCATAGTGTCCCCCTCCGCAGGATGACCAGACGTCCTCTTTTGTCCGGACATGTCGGGCGGATTTTTAAAAAATAAAGAAATGTCCTCTTTTTCTTAACTTATATTCCTGATACTTTAAAATTATCTACTTTCAAGCCTTTTCAAGTAATTTGCCTGTAGGTGGCAGCATCATCGACGGAATATACTCTTTTGCCAAAGATCATAACTCTGTTCGCTCCTCCTTTTTATGGTCGTTGCTCAGAGGTAGCTAGTAAATCGAGAGATCGAGGTGCGAATGTAAATCTAACTAGATATTTCTGTCCTCTTTAATAATTATAGCTCCCTTGAGTTTCATATGTAGCTAAGTGTAAAATCATTATTATTAAGTTTTTCATAATTATTTTGTAGTCCTAATAAAATAGATACTAACTTACTTTTAAGTATGGTTTAAGCGTAAATATGTACTGTAAATATATCTATTTATTTACACTGCAATGGGTATATACCCGGTGGCAGTGGTAACTAATTGCACTCAATAATAAACTTATTAATTAAAAATACAATTAATAATAATACTAATAATTAATAATAACAATAATTTATAATAATAATAATAATAATAATAATAATAATAATAATAATAATAATAATAACAGGGAATATCCCAAATTAAATTAAGCACTATCACTTAAAATAATATTTAAAATAAATCTAATTTGTATCTTAAACCTAAGTTCGAACTAAAACCCACGACTCGAACTAAAACTATTTTGTAATGAAATAGATATTGATATAGTTACCGGTAATTTAAAGTATAAAATAGGCCTAAGCCTAAATCTAAGTATATGTGTCCTCCTTTTTATCGATGTGAATCTGGTCACCCTACCCCTCCATTCCAATTCCATTCCATTCCATAACCAGCAATTCTGCTTCAATTGGTTGAGAGAAAACTTCTGAAAAAACCTCCACCAGAAAACCAGGATTTGAACTTGGGCCCACACGTTTCACGGTCAGACATGGTAACCGTTACTCCAGAGCTGTGGATTAATCTTTCATTGACTATTGTTTTTATTTTTGCGTGTATTAATTCTGCAGTGCTTGGGAAAAGTGACACAAGTCAGTTTCCACAAACCTTTTTTGATAATTTATTGACAACTTACGGAACATCTGCTCGCTTGGAAAAAAATACATAAGTATTTCTCCCATTACAATAACTCATACAGAAAAAAATCAAATCGACATAAACCATTGTAAGGTGTCAATAAATTATCAAAAAAGGTTTGTGGAAACTGACATGTCACTTTTCCCGAGCACTGCAGAATTAATATTATACCATTTTTAATTTTATCAAATCAATGTATAGATTTTAGTTTTATATAGATCCACTTACATGATATTTTGTCAGTATTATAATTTCTATTTTTTATTTTCATTTTATATTGTTGTTGTATTATTGTATCTCTTGTACTAGACCATATTGCTCAACCGCTGTTGTCTAGGACATTAATAATAAATAAATATATAAATAATGTATTGCTTGTTGCGTTATATAATTTATATTTGTGGCAGCCACTGCAGTGATACGGCTTGCTAGAGATTTTAGTAAACTGCACACTGTATTCATGTTGCATAATCCATTTGCATATATTTAATTGCTGTACTACTGCTCGCAGCAGCCACCGTATTGATGTAGCACATGAATCTACATTTCGATGTGCAGCGAGATTATATCGCTTTCAAGATGAGATTTAACAAATAATTTCTGTCGTTTTATATGCGCAATACATTTCATATTTATTTTACATATACCAGTCTCGGTTAGTGGTATTATTTATGATTGGTTGAGTTAATTTATATCTATAAATTTTACGTCATGAAAACGGTCTTCAAACCATGCAGCATAGGTTTAATCCTGACAGAGAGAAGTGAGTAACGAAATATGAGAAAGGGGTTTCTTTTTACAACTAAATTACGAACAAAACTTAGCTGTGTCCAGGGTCAGCTGTTGTACGACTGCTACCACCATTCGAAATACACGGCTTAACGTCTCTATTACTTTGTGAAATTGCTATGTTATACCCCTCATCATATATTAAAACAGATTGATCAGCATAATGCACTTTCAAGGCAATACTTTTATCAATTTCACTATGCTGCCATCTAGCGACTGCAAAATAAGTCACGTTATAATCCAGTATGGAGTAATAGCTTGCAGCAGTACTTCCATCTAGCGGTTGTTATCAAAAAATTCATTGTAGACAGTGGGGATCCTAGTGGTTGTTTTCTTTTATATTTTGTCATTTCATAACGTGAGAATGGCTAGTCTAGGGTACATATGTGATCAAGGGTTATACTTCGCGTCAAACCTCCTGTTTATAACCTTCTTTGGCTTCACGATTCCCTCGAATCACAGGAATATAATGCAGCTTTGCCTAGTTGAGGAGTATCGCTATCAATGGAGACAATTGGCTCTCGGAGATATTTTATTCTGAAATCAATTATCTTGCCAGTTATAAAGAGAATTAATTTCTACGTACTCTCCAAAAAAAAAAACTTAATTTTAGTTGAAACTGTTCTCTCTATACAGTTATTTTAAGGGGAGGCAGAGGTGAAATTTTCGAACAAAACTGAAGAGAAAATGAAAATTTGGTTTTTTCCATTTTTATTATCTTTATTTTGATATTCCAATGTTAGTGTTTGATTTTGTGCCCTTAAAAGTATGAAATTAAAACCAAGATAACTGTATTACTATATTAGTCCCATAATTAACTAATACTTATCATTATTTATATACCTTCTCTGAACATATAAATAAAAATAAATATTGAAAATTTCTTACAATATGGTGCATGGAGCATTTTATGTCAAACGATATAAAGTTTCATAAAATTATTAATATTTACAGAACTATTGTACTTAGAAAGTTGAAACTTGGTATATCCATTACTAATAACATACTTAGTATCCATGATCAATTTCAAACAAATCGGATAACTTTTGTGGATTTTGAAATATTCACCTCTGCCTCCCCTTAAAAAACGAGAGCTGTAGAATATTATTCAAGCGGAAACACAACGGGAACTGATTTCTCTCTCTCTGTCTCTCTCTCTCTCTCTCTCTCTCTCGTTCGTACGGGACAGCGCTATTATTACTGAAGAGCGGAATTTTAGGGCCTAAAAAGTGACATTTTAGGCGCCTAAAATAGGCTCTTAAACTCCTTTATTTCAACATTTATTCAATGCAAAATTCTTGGATTAAAAGAAACTTTCACACATTTCACATTTTACAAGGGTACACATTCATTTACAAAATGAAGATATGCTATTTTTAAGTTAGTGTTTTTCATTCACCAATCACATTTCCATATTTTTCTTCACAGTAGATGATCAACACCTTTTGTGGCTATTATGTCGCTCACAAATGGTGAGAAAAGGGAAAGGGTTGTTATCTGTCTCTTGCAATGTAAGAGAAAGCTTATTCGGGTACAACTCAGCGAGTTTGTGTTAAATTGCTGAAAGACAGAGAAAGATATAATAATAATAATAATAATAATAATAATAATAATAATAATAATAATAATCTCACAGGAGTTCTTTTACATGCCAGTAAATCTACTGACTTAGCCTGTCGCATTTAAGCACACTTAAGTGTCATTGATCTGAGCCGAGATCGAACCCGAAACCTCGAGCACAGAAGGCCAGCGCTATACCGACTACGTACCCAGGCCGCCTGAAAGTTGGAATTTTAGGATTTAAAGATTATAAGAATGAGAAGAAGTGGCCCGGAAGGAGTTGTTATCCGTCTTGGAATGTAAATGGTACAGGATGTTAAGAAAACTGTAAACAGTTACGAAAAATTATGCAAAAATTTTTAAAAATCTAAAAATAGGACTAACGTCGAAATAGGCATTTTAGGCACTATAAAACCCATTTATTTATACCTATATTTCCATGAAAAATGTAAATATTAAATCTCGCGGAAAAAATAGGTTTTTGCCAAAATTCCGCTCTCTAATTATTACCTTGTAGCTGTCTACTATTGGTTCTCGCCATATGCAGGAGCCTCACATTTCAGTATAGATGCGCGCGGACGAGAAAAACCAGTAAGATTTCCGATCGTCAGCTTGGTGGCCGAGTGATTGGCACACCTCGCTGGTCTGAATGGAAACGAATGTTTCTTCCATAGTAAATGAATCACTACTCAGAAAGAATTAATTTAAATGCTATTCGGATAAATAATGATTCAATTTCGATTCAATTAAAGAATATAATAAATGTGGCAGCAAAGATGATGGTTGCTTAAATCTGTAACCTGGCCAAAAACCGCCACTGACATGTACTGTGACTTACTCTTTTCTTGTTCTTGTTTCTCTTCCTCATCCCCCTCTCTCTCTCTTATCATCATCATCATCATCATCATCACATTAGTCAAGAACAGGACTCTTTTAGTTTCATTTTTTCTCCATTCGAACTGTACATCATCAGTACGCATTCATATTTAGCGAGGTTGAGAGGTTAGCGTTTGAATCACACAGTAGGTAGGGATCAAGCGAAAATAAACAACCAGTTCATGTGGGAGGGACGTAATCTCGATTTCCCGGAATCGAACATGAAACTCCGTGTTTTATAGTCAGAAACGTCAATACGGATCACTTCCATACAATGGTTGTATATATAATACCATTATTGTGTAAAGGGGAGACACCAGTAAGAGGTAAATAGTAACAGAAGAACAAACAATAGAGCGGCCGAAAGACTTCAATCGTTTATGATTCCAAATAGACCGAATCCAGAGTCGGCTGTAGATTCGATTAATAACGAATGCAGACGGTGCTAAGGGATAAAATTGTCCCAGGAGATTTCAAATGAATTCAAAACTACATTGATTTCATTTTAAACTCTTTGGGCCGTATTCATAGACAATCTTAGCGCGGCCTTCCGGTGGATGATCAGTGAACTAACGTTTTTCGTATTCCTAAACTAGTGTTAGCGATATGATATTATATGAATCCTGTACAAGTAAACCAGTCGATAGCCGGGGCTAGTTTAGCACGCTCATAGCGCGGACTAGCGAAATGTCTGTGAATAGCACCCTTTATGACCAGTGTAACTTTCAAAACATTTCGCTTAACGAAAAGGTCTGCCTTGCTTTCAGTAATATAAGGGATGATTTTATTTCCAACAGATTATCTGGAAAACAACGCGTTTGTGAGATTACAATTTTGAATAAACATTTCTTCATTTAAAAGGGGAAAACAATTGCATCAGTTACTTTTTATTTATTGGAGGTTATCAAAGTATTTTTAAGGTGAACTTTGGTTTTCTTAAATGGGAACCCAGACTTTTATATCAGTTTCTGGTTTGACGCACAGAAACAAATAACTTTTGTCTTGAACATATTTTCATTAAACCCTTATTTTTACAAAATATTTTTGGACGATTGTGCTTTTTTTGTTACTTACCGTTAGTGTTTCCATGGCACGGAACTTCAAATTCCCACAAGATTCCCTGTAACTATAGCAACAAAGAAGAAACAATACTGTTATGAAATTTTCCCGCACGGCGTGGGGGAAGTAAAATCATACTTCCTCCGATATTAGTATAGCACAACCTACTTTCCACACCTCTTCTAGATCACTACATTCCATCACATCAGCACAATCGTTATCTACAATAATTCGTCATAAATTCTAGGATTAATATCAAAACTGGCAGAAAATTACAACTTATGCATAAAGACAAAACACAATAATGAAATAGTATGTACATAACAACAGTACTACCATAGCAACAAAATCCAAAGCCCCGTTAAAATATAAATCCAAAAGAAACAAATTCAATCTTTATCTATAATCAATATAACATTTTTCTTTCTGATTTTTCATACACCATAACAACGATCTTTCCTAAAAAAAAAAAAATCAAACGAACTTTGTTAGTCACTGATATGAAAACTACATCTACACTGTCAAAACAAGAGCTAGGGCCTAAGTCTGTATTTTCGGTTGTCTTTTTGCAGATCACGTGGGTAGATGGCCTGGGCAATGTCTTGAAGGACGGCCTGGAGTACATCGTGGAAGCTCTTCCCGACGGTCGTCGCTTCACTGCCAAGTCCATCCTGAAGCTGACCCCAAGAAGGAACACCACAACACGACGTTCACGTGCCAGGCCCAGAACACGGCGGATCGCACGTACCGCAGTGCGAAGCTCCGCCTAGAGGTCAAGTACGCCCCCAAAGTGACCCTCAGCATCGTGAGCGGCCTGGGTCCCTCGGGGCGCCTGACCGAGGGCGCCGAGGTGCGTCTCGCCTGCAAGGCCGACGCCAACCCGCAGGACCTGACGTATCGCTGGTACATCAACGACGGCCTGGTGAGCGGAGACTACACGACGGAGCTGATAATACCCAACATCACGAGAAAGGACCACGACGCGATCGTGAAGTGCGAAGTGGAGAACCCAGTGGGCAAGAGCGAAGAGTCGGAGACACTGGACATCAGCTGTGAGTCTACTCCATAGTTCCTACAAATATGTCGCCATAGTTCCTACAGATATGTCGCCATAGTTGTTACAGTCATCCCAAAATTCTCTGCCTTTTCTACCATCGCTAAATTTCTTCTACAGTATTACTCCTATGGTTTCAATAAGTTCCAAAAATTTTGCATAATTTTCTAGTACCTGTAAGATTAACCATCGGTCGATGAAGGGGGCTGTGGGCATAAAATTTGTATATTTTGCTATGATATTTCCAAAGAGTTTAATACTAAGTCAAAATCAAAGATTAATAATGTAAGACTAATCAGAGACAAATTAACTAAGAATCAAATCAAAACAAACCTCTACTCTTTCTAGAAATGTTCTTGTAAATGTCTGTCTTTTCACTTTAACTTCTTGCAACCTCCTAATCAAAGATTAATAATATAAGACTAATCAGAGACAAATTAACTAAGAATCAATATCAAAACAAACCTCTACCTCTTCCTGTAAACGTTCTTGTAAATGTCTGTCTTTTTACTTTAACTTCTTGCAACCTCCTACCCTTTTGTGTTAACGTTCTTGCAACTCCCTATCCTTTTATGTTAACGTTATTGAAAACTTCTTTTTGTAATAACGTTCTTGTAAACCTCTATCTTTTTGTGCTAACGTCTCCCAAAGTTAATAATGCTCTTGCAAACCTCTACATTTTTGTGTTAACGTTCCAGCAAATCACAATCTTTTTGTTGTATTAACGTTCTTGAAAACATCTATCTGTAAGAGTTAACGTAACGTTTTTGTAAACCTCTATCTTTAAATGTTGACTTTCTGAAAACCTCAGTTTTTCTTGTATTAAAGTTCTTGCAAACTTCCAACTTTTTGTGTTAACTTTCCTGCAGACCTTTATGTTTTTGTGTTAACATTCTTGCAAACCTCTATTGTTTCTTTTAACGTTCTTGCAAATCTCTATATTTTAATGTTAACTTCCTGAAAACCTCGATCTTTAAATGTTAACGTTCTTGCAAACCTCTGTCTTTTAGTCTTAACATTCTTAAAAATCTCTGTCGTTTTGTGTAAATGTTTTTGCAAACCTATATCTTTTCGTGTTAACGTTCTTGCAAACCTTTACCTTGTTGTGTTAGCGTCCTTGCAAACCTCTATCTTTTTGTTCCAGCGTTCTTGCAAACTCCTATATGTTTTTGTTAACGTTCTTGCAAGCCTCTATGAGTTTTGCTACTATCCATGCAGACATCAGTGTTATTATGTTAATAGTTTTGCAAACCTCTGCTTTTGCGGGACTTCCAGCATTACCTCCCTCCCGAAGGATAGTTAGCTAAGGACTTTATCGACATTGTCGAGTTTGAACTCCATTGGCAAGAATGGAAACTACTACACAGTTCGTATGTGGTTTAGCGTGAATGTAGAAATTTTAATGAAACAGCTCTTCACTCACATGTTGATAAGCCTGTTCATTAGAGCTAAATTTTAGAATCTGTATCCTAGACATGTGGATGTCTGGCATCGAGAAGAGTATACAGTCGGTCTACAGTGGACTTGGCTGTCAGGTTTGTTCCACTCATGCACTGCTCTGGCGTTGCTTCTGTATGGATTGCGTATTCCAGCTAATGACTGCCGGCAGATTAGCCCATGCTCGGTGTCGGAGTCTGCAGCCTGTGGCATTTAATTTGATACTACTCTCACCAGCACGTGTACCTTTGTTGCTTTCATTATAATTTAATGTCTTCCACCTAATAGTGTCAATTTTAACATTAAAAATTCTAAGCAGTATATCTCTTCAGTTCTCACTGCTCAAAATGGAAATCAGAAGTTTCTGTCTTATTTTTTCTAAAAGAAAAAATTGCCATCAAAACTTTGGTAATAAGAAGATTATATATATATATATATATATATATATATATATAATTTGTTTGTTTTGCGCGTTTAAAAATATAAGGTATTTTATTACGTGTTTCACGTCGTGAAATTATTAAGAAAATCGAGCTGTTTGAAACGTTACTTGCGAGAATTTATAAATTTTGTATGAGTCAACTATTTATATAACATTATATTTACAGGTCACAAGAGAACCTGGTTAGAAATATATATATATATATATGTTTGAAATCAATGTATTTACAATGCAGTAGACAATTTCTTGCAGTGTAAAGTACAAAATCTACAAATTTCATACGGAACATGTCAATTTTGAACTATGTAAACACGTGTCTACGATACATTCATTTGTGCAAAATTTGGTGAAAAGAGAGGCTGATAGTTTGAAATGATATATTTAAAAATTTATTTTATATTGACGTCATTTAAAAGGCTGCTTGGGACAGTGTTCTGAAAATTGTGAATTGGTATTTGAGGGTGTCGGTCATAAAAAATGGTAAATGACATTTTATTAAAAAATGAGATATATATTGTGTGTGGTATCTTACATTTTGCGTATACTAGTAGTAAAAGTAGTAGTAGTAGTAGTAGTAGTAGTAGTAGTAGTAGTAGTAGTAGTAGTAGTAGTAGTAGTAATAATAATAATAATATGATATAATAATAATTGTAGTAATAATAATAATAATAATAATAATAATAATAATAGAAAGTATTTTGCAGAACAAAAATACTTTTTCCTCTATTTATAAAAGCTGTCTCTTGAGCCCACAGAAAGCTTAAGTTGCGTAATCTTGCTCAGGATGTATTCAACATAATGTTATGAGATTTTACATATATATATATATATATATATATATATATATATATATATGTACCTAATTAGTAAAATTAAATATTCAAATCCAAAGAATTAAAAGTAGGTGCAAATATATTTCAAAATATTGAACAAATGGATTTAAAACCTGAGAAAAGACATAATGAAATATATTTCAATGAAACAATACAACGATGAATTCATAATCAGTATATAATAACTATTTTTATGGTTATATTTAGCGTAAAATTAAATATTCAAATCCAAAGAATTAAAAATAGGTGCAGATATCTTTCAAAATATTGAACAAATGGATTTAAAACCTGAGAAAAGACATAATGAAATATATTTCCATGAAACAATACAACTGTGAAATCATAATCAGCATATAATAATTATTTTATGGTTATATTTATCGTGGCGTATTATATTACAGTACGAGATGTGAAAATTGTCAAACGATACCAAAGGCCGAATTTGATAACCCATCGAGTATAGTAATATGATATTATGATACGCATATTGTACAACGTTTTATCCCTCTGAAAATTTCATTATCAATTAAATTTCATTGTTTTACTATTATTTTATTTATACTATTAATCTAAAATTTTGACGATTAATTAGATTTGACAATCTCTCTGGGAAGAGAAGCGACAGGATTTTGTTTATAATCCGATTATTGAAACAATTGATTTTACATTAGCTATGGTAACTAAGTCACTATAAACAAATTAGTAGAAGACAAATTTCTGTTATTTTTTCATAATTTTTGCATAATTTAAATAAAATTTTTTCAAATGTCGAGAAGTGTGTTAACTGTACAGCTTTGACATAGAGTCTCACTTTGGCAAATTGTAAAATTTAAAAGGCATGATGGGACCGATAAGCTAATTTACTATTAGTGACAATTAAAATGTATTTCATGTGCCGTCTATGCTTATCCTTATTTAACAAGTATATTGGTTATACAATATTTTGTTACATAATATATCAATTGAACTGTAGGGGAAGAAAGTATCATACATACAGTTACCTTTAAAAAGAATGAGACGATTCTTGGTTGTCGGAAGTTAAAGTTCTACAGCGCGGTTCACTCGATATCGACGTATAACGATAAGTACCATAACATATAGAACAAGAATTGTTACAAGGACCACAACAAGGACAAGGACCAGAATAAGGATCACGAAAAAGACAGGCATTTAAGGCCACGATTTCACAACATAGCTCGGGTAACAAAATATCATTGCTTCTCTGTACTGAATGGCAAATGCCTGCTATCGGATCTACATTCTGGACTGCTGGTGTCACTGTCTTGTCTCGGTAGCTCATATAGTAGCGTGTCGGTTCCACGTATAACCGAAACGTTTCGTGTTCGATCCCAGGTAAAGCTCTTTTTTTATTGAGGTGTAATTAATTTGTTCAGAGTTCCTCGATTGTATAATTTGTCGAAAAATATGGAATAATTTATGCCCAATTTTTTGGTCTACAAGTGGGCTGAACCTTGTCAAAAAAATAGATCTTACTTGGAAGTTAAAAGTATTCTTCCTGAAACAAAAAGAGACCTGTTAATTTAAAATCTTCTCCACATACCATCATACATTTCTCCAATCGAAATCCACTCGATTGGAAGCGAAGGCAAGATGGTTGACAGCTTGTGCTTCCCCCAATATTTCCATTTGCGCAGCCCTCCGGCTCCTAATACCGCGGTTCCTCAACCTGCTGATCACAGTCTGTGAAGAACCGGGAAAGTTAGATGCTGCTCTTATTTCGTTAGCTGTCCGAAAGGGGTCCAGTCGAACTGTCTCGAATAAGAGAGCATCCTCTTCCAATGAAGAAATCCGCGGACGCCCAGGAATAGGGCGATTTTCGACCTTCCCTGAATTTTGTAACGATGAACCCCCTCGCGGCTGTACTTCCAAGAACACCAAACAAACCAAATAGCCTGAATTTAAGTAACTCAATATTCGTTATCGTGTGTATCAGTGCTCTGGTCTCTGATCATGCGCAGTATCTTACATCTGAGACTTAGGGATTTTCAATCGTCTCATCCTTTTCTAGGGAAACTGTACATATAAAATCTCTACACGAGATGTTCTGTAATAGTTTCACGTGAACTATTAAGATCATGGCAATAATAGCATTGTGAGATATATGTATACTTTGTTCTGGTAATGTGCATCATTGTAACTTTGAGCATAGACATTACATTTGATACTTTCTTCCCCTACAGTTGTTGCCCCAGCTACTACCAAATTATGGAAATCCACACAGGCATCAAACTGGACAACTATTACTCCTGATTATAATATTTGTAAAGTGTTTTATGTAATTTTATCATTAACAATTTTAACACTCTAATACGGCCTACATAGCCATAAAATCATCGATTTTTTACAGAAGTATGTTAATTAATATTAATTGAGTTTACTTGTACGGCAACATACTGTGTACTTATATCATACATATGGGCTTACTTGTTTCTGATGATGGCTCCATAGAGCCGGAAACGTTCAATTGATATATTATGTAACAAAATATTGTATAACCAATATACTTGTTAAATAAGGATAAGCATAGACGGCACATGAAATAAATTTTAATTGTCACTAATAGTAAATTGTAAAATACTTGTTGTTAATTACGTACAATAAATAAATTACTTTTCATCTATGACACCATTTGCTTCACTCTATCGCACTAGTTTGGTAAAGTATCTCACCCCGACATTTTTATGACTACATAACTTTTTACGTTACGTAATAAAAGCAGATAAAATGTATTTAAATACATGTAAATAAATTTTAATTTAGAAAAATATATCAGTTATCCATTGTGTTGTTTCCATAACGTATTAAGTGAGCAATCGGAAGCTCTGTCGACTAAACACTGAACTAAGCGTCTTACATCATTCTTGACAATCACGGAGCGCGTGTAACATCAGGCCTGCTAACCTACGAGAGACAAAATGAGGTTTGGGAATAATAATAATAATAATAATAATAATAATAATAATAATGGGACTAAAGCGTAACATTAAAGATACGTTATGCGATCACCTCTAAATCCGGGGCCTGATCATGTCAATATAGCAGAGCGGAAGTGGTGGGAAGGGCTAATATTATAGATGACTCGGTCATAAAACAACACCAGTGATCTGCATGCAATACGATTCATCCCTTGGACGCATAATAAGGTATAAGGTTGTTCCTAATGGTTAAATTTGTTATTGTGAAAAATATCGTAGGAATAAATACAATATCTTCTGAGAAAGAATGTACGAAAAATGTAAAAAAATGTAGTTCTGGTAAAAAAACTTTAAAAACATTAATCAAAATTACTATGTCTTAAGGTCTATAGACTAATCATTAAATTAATACAAAAATATGTACTTTCTTTAACAATGCAGTTTATTTTATTTGATATATATTTTTGAATACTTACTTACTTACTTACTTATTTATTTACTTACTTACTTACTTACTTGCTTTTAAGGAACCTGGAGGTTCATTGCCGCCCTCATATAAGCCCGCCATTGGTCCCTATCCTGAGCAAGATTAATCCATTCTCTATCATCATATCCCACCTCCCTCAAATCCATTTTATTATTATGCTCCCACCTACGTCTCGGTCTCCCTAAAGGTCTTTTTCCCTCCGGCCTCCCAACTAACACTCTATATGCATTTCTGGATTCGCCCATACGTGCTACATGCCCTGCCCATCTCAAACGTCTGGATTTAATGTTCCTAATTATGTGAGGTGAAGAATACAATGCGTACAGTTCTGTGTTGTGTAACTTTCTCCATACTCCTGTAACTTCATCCCTCTTAGCCCCAAATATTTTCCTAAGCACCTTATTCTCAAACACACTTAACCTATATTCCTCTCTCAAAGTGAGAGTCCAAGTTTCACAACCATAAAGAACAACCGGTAACATAACTGTTTTATAAATTCTAACTTTCAGATTTTTTGACAGCAGACTGGATGATAAAAGCTTCTCAACCGAATAATAACACGCATTTCCCATATTTATTCTGTGTTTAATTTCCTCCCGAGTATCATTTATATTTGTTACTGTTGCTCCCAGGTATTTGAACTTCTCCACCTCTTCAAAAGATAAATCTCCAATTTTTATATTTCCATTTCGTACAATATTCTGGTCACGAGACATAATCATATACTTAGTCTTTTCGGGATTTACTTCCAAACCTATCTCTTTACTTGCTTCCAGTAAAATTCCGGTGTTTTCCCTAATCGTTAGTGGATTTTCTCCTAACATATTCACGTCATCCGCATAGACAAGCAGCTGATGTAACCCGTTCAATTCTAAACCCTTTCTGTTATCCTTGACTTTCCTAATGGCATACTCTAGAGCAAAGTTAAAAAGTAAAGGTGATAGTGCATCTCCTTGCTTTAGCCCACAGTGAATTGGAAAAGCATCAGATAGAAACTGACCTATACGAACTCTGCTGTGCGTTTCACTGAGACACATTTTAATTAATCGAACTAGTTTCTGGGGAATACCAAATTCAATAAGAATATCATACAAAACTTCTCTCTTAACCGAGTCATATGCCTTTTTGAAATCTATGAATGACTGATGATTTTATTTGATATACATTTTTTATATATACATAATCATAATCAATATACCTGCCCAATATATTATCCAAATCGTCAATGTCTATGGGAGAAATGGAACGATAAACATTTTAAAAGGTATGTGAAAACGCGTTTTTGAAAGGGAGTTTGGGGCTGAAAAAAACTGACTATGTGAGCTCCAAGTTTTTCGGCCACTTGTCTCACTCCGAGTTTTGCCGTTCCACTGAAGGAACTTATGTAGAAATTGAAGCTAGACGGACCGCGTGGAAAACCAAGTGACATGAAGTTCATCTTACACTCCTATTCCATAGTATCATGAGTGACGTCAGGGTAAACATTTCGTGCTAAAAGTTACAGTTTTTCTCTCTTGTACCTAGAATAAAGACTTTTACTTCAAAATGGCAGAATATGCATCACCTCTACGACAGTCAGTTCCGAATCAAATGCTTAATAAATTGCATGTACGGGATAAAGTGACAAAAAAATTGACGGTTGAGTTGTTATCGACGAAGAAACGTTAAAAGCTTTAAATGAACTCCTGCAACCAAGAATGTCTGGGTGCTTTGTGACAATGTACACGATGTTAAATCTCTTTAATCACTTCCCAAATGAATACAAATAATGAGATCCCCCAACGAACCTGCAATCCTTGAATAAATTTCGTTAACGAACGCTTCTTCCCAGCTCTAAAGAATCCGGTTCAGATTTATTCGCAATACTTCATTATATTCTTCTTAATGCACAATTGAACGGGTAAAATGAGGTTCTTAACACAAACAAGGCCAATTATTATTGTATCAAAAGGAATTGAAAATTCGTAGACTCGCTCATTCCGTAGTGGTCACACCATTAAATCGTGATTAAGTGTTTAAATCTTAGTGACGCTGAACAAATTTTCGCCATGAAGAAGTTTTTACAGTTAGATATTGCTATATAAAAACTAACATTAGTTTCTTATTGTGTATGGAAACCTGGAATTTTAAGATTACTTGTTATTCATCAAATATATTATAGGTCCTATATATTTCATCACAGCATTTCTTATATGTAATGGTAGACCTCATATTTTCACGTATACGGTGCCACCATTAACAATCATTACAAATAACACTTCTTTTCAGTTTAACCCAGATAAGACTGACGTCCTATATGTAGGAACCGAAGGTTTTATTTTTTTAACACTGTTGTGTAAGATTTTCATAGTCGGCAATCATGATACCATAATCCTTATGTGTTATAAATTGCCTCCAATTTTTTTTTCTTATATTTAGTCTGTCATAGTCTTGTTATTAACATATTTGTGTGAAACGTCCGGTGTCCTATATATAGGACGTCAGTCTTATCTGGGTTAATAAAACTACCCTAATCCCACTAGCTATCTCCCATCTTGCTACTCAGTCCATTGCCTATTTAATACTTATCCTACCTTGTTTTTGCTATTCATTTTTATTCACTATTTTACATATACCTTAATGTTTATACCAGTTCACTTTTATAGCCGACTCGTTATACAGTTCACTATTCTCTATAATAACTAGACCTCGGATTTTTAGGCTCGTTTAACGTAGGCTGAAACATACGTTCTTTAATGCACATAGTTTAGGATGAAAGAGTAATGGAACGGAGAAAAATTCTCTCCGGCGCCGGGATTTGAACTCGGTTTTCAGCTCTACGTGCTCATGCTTTATCCACTAAGCCACACCGGATACCCACCCCAGCGTCGGACAGAATCGTGGTCTGGTGCCCACAAGTGGCGAGGTAACACGTTAAAGTACAGAGTGTCCAACATGCCCGACTGTCCAACAGACCCTAGTTTACCCTACTATAAGAAAAATCAATTTTGTGTGTCCCTCGGAGGTACTTCCTTAATATTGTCTATATATATTTAAAATTTGCAATTTTATTTATAAAATAAGCAAGTTGCATTAATTGTGAGATTATAAAGAATTTCTTATTTCTGAAAACAAAAGTTCATGTACTTATTTTTGTCCATATTATTATTTTTTTTCTTTTGAGTCATACTTCAGCAAAATAAACTATAAACGGTAGTAACATTCTCAGCAACACGAAACTTGTCCAACATAAATATAATGAGAAAGAATGTTCTCATCTTCGTGACACTCATTTTTATTTGTATGCCTTCAAAGTGACTGCCTTTTAACTTTGTCAAAGAATTCTTGCTGTCAAAAGTATTAATTACGAGTATTTTAAAAATGGCGTCAGAGCATCACACTGCAATGTTGCTTTCAACCATCGTCACGCCAGGTCACGCTTCGCTCGCCCAGTGAGTATGTCCCCTCAGCCATGGTGTCCCGGTTTCGAAGTTGGTTGCTTTCATGACTAAAGATATCGTTACATAATATCTGCTGACGCTGGACTTATGGCACAAAAGTATGAACTATTACTTACAAATTACAGGTGTCAAGTTTCTGTAAAATGAGGTATTGCATCATTCTATTCGCAAAGAAAATAATTTGAAATAATAAATAACCTTATGGAAGTTACATTGTTCCGTTGAAAAAGTTTTCGAAATATATTTTTTTTGTCAAAATGTGGTATAGTTCTGTTTCTGGTGTTGGCATCATTCATGACGTCGGGTTCTCTAAAAGCCGTAATTAAGTTCTGCGTTATAGATGTTATAATGTCATCAGTTAGTTAGAGATTACTGTGAAATGAACAAAGATGTGCGAGATTTGAAGGAATTTAGAAATTATTGTAGGTTTTTAGATCAAGCATAGTAAATTACTTAATTTAAGTACAGGGACATCATTTTATTTTTACTTCAATATTTATTGTACCTGAGTTTTTTAATATACTTCACTCCCATCCCTTCTACTGTCCTACACACAGAACCAAGGCCGCATATAGTAAGCAGTACTGAATTAGTGAGTATAGTACGTTTCCAGAAATATGTTCGCGTTTTCCAGTGACGAAAGAGCTTTCAATATTGAATCATATTTTCGCACAGGTACTGTCGTCCGTTTGCCTACGTCGCATCCCGATTTCCCCCACTTCTTCTGCTCGTCCCACTATAAAGACTAGTGGCTGGGCTGTCTTAGCTCTTTTCTGAGAACATTAATTTCTGTTAGGAATTGGACGTCTACGTAATATTATACAACTGTTTAAAATAATTTAAATAAAAGGGCCTCGTTAAGTAATTAACTGTCATGTGATTTCCTCCTTTCTACGATCCTGCGGCATAACCACTTGGATGGACAGTAGATAGCATGTCTGAGTAATTTTATTTTTGAGGGTCTGGCACAAGTGAAGATTGAATTTACAGTACGTAAGGTACTCTTTTATAGAGTAGGTACAATTATTTCAACATGAGTTACTAGTACAAAGCACGAAACTGGTAATTGGAATTAGGTAGGCCTACAATAGTCTATAGTGCGATAATATGCACAAAAGAACTGAAGCCTGTATCGAAATGAAGGGCCACTATTTTCAAAAATGTATTTAAATATCCACATTATGATTATTTTTAACTTAATTTCATTCTCTATATTGTACGCTAATGTGCTGTAGACAGTATAATATACACTGCATAATGAATACGTCCGAATGGATAGCTCAGTTCGTGAGTATTGTTAATACAGTACTGCATTTTAATTAAACGAAAACCTAATGAAAATTCACAAACTCAAAATCGCGATATTTCCTGGTTTACGTAAATGGATGAACTACTTTTCTTCCTTGATATACCTAGTAAAGTGATTTGTTTGTATTTTACGCCAGTATCATCGAACTCCAGTCGTGGAAGGGTTTCCGGTTCTCAGCTGTTAATCCAAAGGTATAGCCAGGTTAATATTAGAAATGTTAATAAAAATGAAATGATGTCCCTGTATAACTTATCCTTTGAATAATAATTTGAGAAACTAAATGACTTTCTGTATGATAAAGGTACTGAGTTATTGAGAAAGGAGTGAAAATTTTTACTTAAAGTGATGTCGTTTGTGCAATTTCCAAGTGTCACATTGTTCTCTATTCCTGCATTGAACTAAAGCTAGTTCTTGTTTGTACAGACGGACCAAGATTTCGCACCCGACCTCGAAGCATCCAGGCTGACCTGGGAACGACAATCACGTTATCGTGTGACGTGGACGGAAATCCACCCGCAGATATCGTGTGGATCCACGACGACACTGCCAAGGTAAGCCGGCGCGTCGCGTCGCCCACATTCTCAAGCCGTGTTAGGTCAGCTGTCACTGATTCTGATTTCGAAGACAGCTACTAAGCTCTCTAAGTTGCATTTACAGCATTAGTGTTACTAATTCTATTGTGAAACTGAGACTTGGCATACAATGATATCTGAATGAATCACATCTGACTAAGAAGATTATCGTATCATATCATCATCATCATCATCATCATAATCATCATTTTCCATTCTACAGAGTGAGACAAATACCATATTACATAGGAAGGACCCGATGTTTCCATATTCCATTTTGTTCTGCGATGAAACCATCTTTTACAGCTTGCCCAAGTCAAGTCTGAGAGTGGGGATACCGGGATGGAATGTAGAGGAATGTAGAGGCAAAACACAGTTGCCACATAGGTCATTTGAGACTCAGATTTCAAAGTGTGTACATCGTTTGAAATACACTACGCAGTTGTTGTCCTTGTCTTCAGAAAAAGGCAAGCTGTGACAACCGTTATGCTGTCTCCTAACCTCCCATCCTCATGCAACTTTCTCTCCTATGCCCACGCTTACCAATCGGAACGCCAAACCTCATTGTCGAGAGTGTGTCAAGCAGAAGTAGAAGTACAGTCTATTTCAAAGTGTCTTGTTCTCGGAGTGTTCTTACGTTTTCATTACCGCTCTATGAACTGAAGCGCAGTAGGAAAACTTTGCTGTCGTATGTGACTGTACGGGTCTCCTTTCGTTACCGCCTCCTTTCACTACAAACCTGCCTACAACTTCCCCTCTCGGCTCGCAGACTTAACTTGGTCGAGCTGTACATCAGCGGTGACCAAAATTCGAACTGCAGTGATTACAAGCGACAGATAACCTATGAAGTAAAGAGACGGAGGAAAGGTACTTGGCATGAAAAGTACAACCAGTGGTGGTTCCTGTACTAAGATCTTGATCAATCTCGCGGATAAAAATCTCAGGCTTTGCTGTATCAGTAATGTCACTGCTGTCATCAAGAGCCAGTGCATTATATACGATTTTTATTCCTTCTTTTTTTTTTTAACCTTCCTCTTGAATATAATTAGGAATTTTCTAAATTCTTCTCTCGATACTTGGTCGAGAAATTCTTCAAAATTAAAAATTTCTTATGGACAAGTTATTTAAGCTATTTTAATCGTTACTCTTTTGAGAAATTCTGTTATATTAAAAGGCTTTAGAGCACGAAATATTTCAAACCCCATGATGTAGCTGTTTTCCTTACATTTATTTATCTCATCTTTCTCTTCCTGGCTATGATTTAAAACATGTCAATTCCTGGCGTTTAACAGTTCGTTGACACATAATATTGTTTCAGTTTTTCTACAATATTATTATTAAATGAATAACTAATAAATAGTTATCCTCATCTAAAGATTAAGAAGATTAAAATTGAGATAAAACCTAATAATTTTATCCTTCTAGGGAGAAGATCTAAAAATATCAATATTCATGCAGTACAGAAGAATTATAGAAACACATACTTAGTGGTCAGTAATAGTAATAATAATAATAATAATAATAATAATAATAATAATAATAATAATACATTATTCAGCGTGGCAATTAATGTTTCTATATACTCCTAATTGAACCGTTTGCCGGCCCGGATGGCTCAAGCGGTAGGGGCACGGCATGTCTCTATCGCTTGGTCCGAAGGGTTGTGGGTTCGAGTCCCGCCTCGGGCATGGGTGTTGTGTACGTATTAGTTTAAGAAAACGAAAAACAGGAAAAAGAGAGAAACGAAAAAAGAGAAAAAAAAAGTGATATAACCTGCCAACCTTTAAAAAAAAAAAAAACATGGGACAATAATAACATGCTTCAAATGTTTCTCGTACAAGGCCCTCTACATGAATCGATCAGCTACAGAAGCAAATAATAATAATAAAATTAAAAAAAACCGTTGAGCAAAGTAAACATATTATATTTTGTCCGACAGAACAACAAAAAGTTCTCCTTCTCATTCTTTACGAAACCACCTCTTACTGCTTGTAGAGACAGAGTTTGTAGAGTGACATGATACCGCCACTGCTTGCCTTCATTATGTGAATGAAACCCACAACAATGTACAGGAAACCCCTCGTATCCGTTTGAATGTCTGTAATTACACGATGTAATCACGACACTCGCTTTGGTCACCGTGGTTTTACATTAATGGCGAAGTCAACAAGCAAAATTGGAAGTATTAGAGTGATACCAACCCCAATAAAATTGGATGGATCCGTCAAAAATGCACGGGACATGAAGGTGAATGATTTGATGTGACATATAGGGAACAACAATCGTTGGGTCTTCCTTCATCGAAGACTGTCTCACATTAAAAAGTACAAGAAAATGCTTGCAGAGAGTGTTTTCCCGAATATCCTGAATGAACAATAAAATGTCATCAAATTCGTCCGTGGTTAGACGAACAATTACTTACTACTTTTACTATTATACTGTTGCTATTTCTGCTTTTACTATTGCTTGCATTAATATAACTATTCTACTATCATTTTAACCACTACCACATCTAGCATATCTACCTCTACTACTACGTCTACTAATATCAAGCCGGTAGCTATAGTAGGTCTACTAATTAGAGTCGTGCACAACCGGTTAAGAAAAATAGAAATTATATATTGCTATTGAACGTCTGGCGCTGTAGTCAGTATGTAAAGCTCTTCCGTCTCGCGAATGTCTCAGTGTTCGGTTTATCGAATATTCGAGTTTCTCATTCTTTGTGGGCGGAAGGCAAAGGCAAACCCGGAGTTACAAAATTCCTTACAAGGACGTGATTATCATCGTGTAGGCCTACCATTTAATTGATAATTCTTCCTCTCTCAGTACATTCAATCAATCAATCATCCATCGATCCATCGACTCATTCATTTATTCATCCATCGATTCATTGATTCATTCATCTATGTGTTCATTGATTCGTTTATTAATTCATTGATTCATTAATTGATTAATTTATCCAGGTATTACAGTTGAGTATCTTCAAAAGCAACAACATGCATCGTGAAAGTACAAGCATTAGAGCTTCAGAATACTTTCCTTTTTTGTTAATAACATTCTGTCTTCTTAAAAAGTGATTTATTAATGAAATTATAAGTTAGGCGTAGCTGTTTAGAGTAATTAAAAGGAATTATATATTAACTACTCTTTTAGAGATATGCATTTTGAGTTTAAAGTGTAAATTTTACACTAGAATGTATTTACTTTTATCTGCTCTTCTTTTTAGTAAGTAATTGTAATTTATTTTGTTCTTCCATTTCTTTACGGACCAGATTTCATGTTATGCATTAGTTACGAAGATAAGTGTATTAAAGTCTCCAATCAATAAAATTACTGTAGACCTATATCAAGCAACATTTTTTTAATAAGACAAAGTAAATTTCCTTCAATTGTTGCTCCGTTTGTGTACTCAGAAAATATCAGTTTCATGCATGATGAAGTGCGGATGTTCGACCTTGACGGATGTTTTCTGATCGGTCGAATCTAAACCGCATGTAAGCGCTATTCTGCAGGTATCTATTACTACTAATACTACTACTATTCTATATCGACCACTATTATTGCTACTTCTACTATTGTTACTACTAACACTACTACTTTTACTGTTATACTACAGTGAAACCTGTTCAAGACGGAAGTGACATGGTCCTAACTTTTTTTCCGTTGTGGACAGGTTTCCGTATTATTCAGGTGTGACATTAAAATGGAATATTTTGTCATTCATATACATGAAAAACAAAATGGCGTATCCCAAATTGCAAGATGTACAAAATATTCCATTTAATACTCATCACATTAAATCAGCTTTCTGTCGCTTATTACGTTGGTAAATCATCTTGATTAGAATCTCATTTTCTGTATAAATATTATGTAACTCACTCATTAGTCATTAAACATTACTAAAGTTTACTAATCTCATTCTATTTAATATCTAACACTATACTCTAATACTGTACTGTATATCACTGCACATTATTAATTAATTGGACCAGGAGCCATCTATTAGAAGCCTTGAATTATGGTTTATTTAATTTCTTTCCCAGTTCAATAGCTTGCTTTGCAGAACAGATCCAGAAATTGGCTTGTTCTTTGAAAGGTCATGAAGAACCCACTCTCACAACAGTTCATTTATTTCCACATAAACAGTTTCTTTCTGGTTCCTTTTGTGTCACCAATATTGGCCGCACGCCACTCACTCATTATGATCTTTATTTTTTAAAGTGTCACACCTGAGTTTTCCACAACTGTACTTCAATATTGTTTCACATAGATTTTGTTTCTAATTTTCCTTTATCTCGATAACTTTTACTTCATCACTTAATGTTAATGCCACATTTTATGCAACTTTTTTTTTTTACCTGGAAATTACTACACTTGCGCTCTGTCTAACTACGACAGTATACGGGTGTGAAGCATTGAAAATCTTTGAAGGGACTCGTCTGCCTAGTCAACAGGGTAATAAAATTTATGACCGACAGGCCAACACACCCTCGTACCCTCTAGAATTTTGCAAAGAAAACTTGTTTTTATCTTAGTGACCTACATATTTCGTATATTCCTTGAAATTACACGCTGTTTCAAAATATAGTTACAAAATATAATGTGTGTCCAAAATATTGTTTCCGTTTTGAACAGTAGCAGACAGTTTTCGTTTCCGCGTTGGACAGTTTCCGTTTTATTCAGGAAAAATTACACATAATACATACAAATTTCGCCGGGACCAATAAATTGTTCCGAAATAGACAGGATTTCGGATTATTCAGGTTCCGATTTGAACAGGTTTCACTGTATTATTACTACCAATAGTACTATTTTTACTATTATACTGTTACTATTTCTGCTTTTACTATTGCTTGTAACAATACCATTATTCTATTACTATTGTAACTACCATATCTGGTTTTCTCTTCACCTTCTCAGGCGTTCAATGATGAATGAATGTAACGGTTAACAGCTTAGAGCAACAGAAATTTGCACTACAGTATAGTTGTTGGTGATTCGTGGTAGCTTGTAATGTCTGGGGGATTGCACCTGCAACAGATAGATCTGCAAATGCGTAGAATCTGAACGTCATTCAGATGCCACATTTGCTTGATCTCTATCGCTAAATCCGCATATTTTGTTGTTAACTTGGTCGCTGTTTGCATACAGGAGATTAGCGTTACGTGGCTCGTGATGTCAATCAGGGGTTTAAAATTATCTCGTTATTATCAATGCAACATCTACTGCGTTATGCAACAGATTGATATATAATAATTACAATAATTTTAAAGGAGATAATTCGTAATGAGCTGTGTATGATTTTAAGGGGTTTGGTATAGCTTACAGCAGTACAATTTTTGGAAATATTCAACATTTTTTTCCTCCATTTCTGTGTATTATACAATTCAAAATGTTGGCAGTCCACTGTGCAGTGATGAAGCGTTTTCCTCATAACTCAAAAACTTGTTAACTTTTTCATATTCTCTCTCTTTTATTTTATTGCCGAAACTCATGTTTACGATATCACGCCCTTTCAACTACATTCCTTATTAAATAATATTTTTTTTGTGTGTAATAGAAAATACTGATATTTGACCATTTCCTAAAAATGAATTTATTTTTATCAGACAATCTAACCAAAGTAGAGAAGTGATCTTGCATCATATTGTAGATATGATATACATAACGTAATATTTCAACTACATAAAGAGAAGAAAACTCAAGTTCAGATTTTTGTGTTAAAGCTGGCAACCAATTATCCGGAATATTCTACACTACTAAGGGCCGGTTTCTCCGTGAAGAAATTGGTTTCAAATTAAGAGCCATTTTCCTAATCACGTTGTGTAGTGCTTTGAAATGGTTACATATTCAGTGCGTAACCGTGTGCAAATTTTGAAAACGTACATGCAGAAATTTACGTCTAAGGTTTTCCCTTGTTCTGTTACACAATTTATTTTTCCGTGTGGTTTTTATACCATAGATGAACATGCAGAACCTGTGTCGATGTTTATTCACAATTTAGTACTAATTGCCATCTAGTGTTAAGAATCTAAACTACAGGTGAATAAGTTAACAGTGGAATGATGTGACGTATTGAATTTTATTGAACTGAAAGTGAAGTGGAAGATCTCGTTTAACCTATGTTTATTGAAACGTTTTAATATGGCTCTTAATACATGCTTACGTTTTCTAATTGAAAGCACAATTATGGAATTGGCGACCTTTAAAAGTAGAAGTATTTAATGACAATGTTCATTAGTTATTTCGTAGGGGTTTTTTTTTTTTTTTTTTTTTTTTTTTTTTTTGAGGTCATGATGTCTCTCGTTAATTTCTACACAACATAGTGTTTCAGTGAGAATGATCTGGCACTCCCTTCCAAATATTCCCTGTAGTAAGCAGGAACAATTGCGACTCGGTTGCGAAATTATGCAGACAACTGCAAAAGATTATTTCCACAATATTACAATGATAGATGATCGTGGTTGGTTAAAACTGAACGAATTCTTACACGGGATTAATCACTGTTTACATAATCGAAATAGGCATTAGACATTAACCAAAATAGTGCGGTTTGATGTAGTTTTGTGACTGGTGTCCTTATTTAAATCGTTCCGCGTTTGAATGTTTTGATGTGAATTTAAATATTACACAAGATGTATAAAGGCTGGTTCACAAAAAACCGGATACGAGAACCAGAATGAAAACGAGAAGCAGAGGACGTGAATATGAAAATTTTTGATTCACAATAAACCGAGAACGTAGACGACTATGCATATCGATATGTATGTCAATAACGATATGTAAAGTCGATATTACGAATTCTGATGTTATTTGTGTATAATTGAACAAAGGCGTTCTCTCATGAGTACAAGGCAGCCAACATAAACACAGGTTAACCAACTTCGAAATTTCAACTGAAACATTTCATTAGGTACGGGACTATAAATATGCCCATGCATCTTTATTATCACAACCTATCTTAAGTCTACCATAACGTAAAATAATTAGAGATGAATCATTTGTAATAGAACAAAAATGAACACAACAGTAGTTATTGAATTAAAGCATGAATATGTAGTGTGTAATACAACCAATACAGTAATAAAATATGATTCACTTACGATCGGTGTTCAAAGACGCAGCTATTGAAAGCCACGTATTCTCCTTCATTTTCTCATCTTTATAAGAGGCGCGCAACTTATCGTAAACTTGAGGATTTTCCTCAACACTCAATATTAGAATCTCATCAAATAAAACTTGCTCCATGATGCACAGCACAGAACAAAATAATGCATAGGTTATGTCACGGTCTTCTTGCTACAAAATATACGACGACAAAATAGCTTTTAGATGGCAATAGAATGAATCTAGTGGGCTGTGATCGGAAACGTGAACGCCAAAGTTGAAACTTGGCCAACTCTCCGTTCCCGATCCCGGGCTCCGGCAAGCTTTTCGTTAATTGTGAATGCTCACATTTAAATGTACACATTTTAACAATTTTACCGTTTTCGTTCCGATTCTCGTTTACGGTTTATTGTGAACCAGCCTTAACACTTCCAGCAGCTACTATGTGGAGAATGAGTACCGAATGAGTAGGCCTAGTCGTACCATAAAAGTAATAATGAATCTTGCAGATAATATTAAGTTATTAAAATTTTTATTTAAGAACTATTGATTATTATAAGGGAAACTAACTGCAACATTATATTTCATCAATTAATAAAAAATACACGTTCCAGAATTTGTGTAGAAAAGGAAAGCAAGAATTTTGCAAATATCTCAAGAGACTGACAACGAAATTTATTTTCAGATACAAATATATTACGTAGGTATAAATCCATGAATAACAATAATAATAATAATAATAATAATAATAATAATAATAATAAAAGCCATTTTTAAGTAAGTAAATAATAATAATAATAATAATAATAGTAATAATAATAATAACCATAAATTATTATGTATTCCCAGCACTATACCTACTAGAAAATAGAACATGCGGCACATTTAATAATGCTGAGGTTGTGCTGAAAATTACTGCTAAAGGAATCAGTGCGCAATGTTCGACTGCAGTATCGAACGGAAAGCATTCACTTCACTCGTTTGATCACAGTAGCGCACTGTGGCATATTTTGATTGAGCGATACCGGACTGTAATATGAAACAACGTAATAAAATATGGCAGTCGCCGGATGAAGTAACCAGTATAAAACCATAGAATATTAAAGCTTTTATAATAATGCAAAACAGTGCAGAACATTAAACAATATTTGCGAGTACATAAACCATTGTTCCAAAAATATCACTTTGATATTGGAATAGAAGGAGTAAGTGAATTTGTACGTGATGAAATGCCCATATAGACGCAGGAGATGAGAGAACAATATTGAAATGCAAATTAGTTGGAATATTTCATAAATTTATTTCCTTTAAGCGCTGCATATTATTAGATTAAATCTAATATTTTGTAATGAAAGGGTTTAATTCATTGTAAGTTGGCAGATAACTTGCTTTCCATCCCACTGGAAGCAGATATCACAAGTGGGCATAATATCTTTGGCAAAAGTCCTGCATCTACCATACTCCCAAAATGTAGCCAATCGCATTACCTTACAGAAAACTCATCTGATCTGAACCCCATAGAGAATATGTGGACTATATTCAAGATAAGACTAGGAATAATGTATCATTCAACCATCAATGAAATGAATAGATTAAATATTGAACGTGGCAGGTACAGTAACCTTACAATATAATTATAAAATTAAATTAGTAAATATGGTTTTGGAGGAAAGGAATAAATATTGGACCAAATTTGATAGTCCATATCAATAAAACTACTTACTCTCACGATGTATCTATCTTTTATGATATTGTGGAGCATTCTAGTTCCAGTAAAAATTTATTTCAATGTTTATTTCTCAAATGTATGGCTTACGAATTATTCATAATACTGTATATAGTTACGAATTTTATTCGACAATTTTAATTCTACAGATCTGATTATATTCTGATCGAAAAGCAGGCTGAAGTGAGGTTGTAGTTAGATAAACTTTATAATGCTACAGATTTTTTTTAAATGTGTGAAGCGGAAGTCATTGTTATGCGGTATTGCAACTACATTCTTTTTCTTTTATCCAAAACATGGTAGGTAGGTAGGTAGGTAGGTAGTAGAGTTGGGCAACACGATTCTTTTTCAGAAGTCGATTCCAACGATTCAATCATACATTACGAACCGATTCTAACGATTCGTTCACGATTCTTCCAGTCTGCGATTCCAACTATTCTTTTGAATCGTCAACGAGTTCACGATTCTTCCTAGTCTGCGATTCCAACGATTCGTCAACGAACGACTTACAGCCTAGATCGTATATGTAACAGATAACTCCTCGCTACGTTAAAATCGGCAGCACTTTGAAGAAAACAACCGCCAGGATCGCCACCAGTCCGCCGTAAACGAACACGAGATGGCAGCACAGTCGCTAATGCAATTCAAAATGGAATTATGACGTGACTCCTTATGTAACAACTAGATGGCAGGGTAGTAAACCTGACAAAAGTTGTTAACCTCAAAGCCTATAAGCCCAACATATCTGTTACATATATGATCTAGGCTTACAGGACACTTTCCTTTGCAAACCACGGGTAAAACAAAAACGTTCTACATCTCTCGCATAGATGGCATAAGAGGCGAGACATTGGATTGTCTCTTTCTCATTGGCTGTAACCATTCATCATGACCTCCATTAGTCTACGAAATTATTCAAGTCGGTGTTTCTTAATTATAATTTATTAACTGAACCTTATTATCAAGTATATTTTTTGCATTACATCTCTATTTAACCATGTAAATTTCAGGTTCGTGTTCATTATTTCTCACACTTAACAAATGCAGTATTTTGATTTCACTCTCGCTCGGGAGCATTCGGCACGGTTCGGAAATATCCGCTGACAGATTATATCAAACAGGTAAATAGAATCGCGGGTTGCGATACCATGCCGATTCGTTGCTATTCTTTTGAACGACGATTCCTTACGATTCTTTTGAACGACGATTCGTTGATACCACGAATCGATTCTTACGATTCTTTATTATTAGTCGTTCGAATGAACGATTCGTTCACGAATCGACCCAACTCTAGTAGGAAGATATGCTAATCGTATGATTCATTTTCCTTGTATATAAATACATAAGGTCTCATTTCAGTCTTTATTTCTGTTATTTAGAAACAGAGAAAAATGATAAAATAATCAATCCTGAGATCATATATACAGGGTGATTCACGACTAATGATCCGCGGTTTAGGAATCATTTCTACGAGCCTTTCAGTTCACTGTGCAGCGATGAAGCGTTTCCCACATAACTCAAAAACTATCAAACATTCTGTGATGAATTTTTTGTGTGTGTTTATGCATGTCATATCTACAATATGAGACAAGATCACTTCTCTACGTTTGATAGATTGTCTGATAAAAAATAAATTCATTTTAAAAAATGATGAAATGTCAATATTTTTCATTACATAAAATAAAATACAAATATTGTTTATTAAGGAATGTAGTAGGAAGAGCATGATATTGTAAACATGAGTTTCAGCAATAAAATAAAAGAGAGAGAGGACATGAAAAAGTTAACAAGTTTTTGAGTTATGAGAGAAACGCTTCATCACTGCACAGTGAACTGTCAACATTTTGAATTAAAAAAAAATATATACATTTTTTTTCGTATACCAATTTTCATTATTGTACAAGATACAGTAATGGAGGAAAAAAATGTTGAATATTTCTAAAACTTTTACTGTAAGCTATACCTAACCCCTTAAACTTACTCAGGATAGGGACCGATGGCGGGCTTAGAGGGCAGCAATGAACCTCCGGCTTCCTTAAAAGCCATAATTAAGTACGTAGGTTAATTTGAGCTGCGGTCACATGAGTAACATTTATTTGCAAAATAGTGTTGCCACATTGTGCAATTAAAAATGATTCGGACGAAATTTTGTCACTAACATTTCGTCTCCATTTTCATCCAGTGTGTTTACGCAAAATTTGGGATATTGTGTATAGTGGCAAAAAATGGTCATTTCAGTGCTTTATGTATGTTTTAAGGAAGCATATCACAAATCATGTCCAATAGTTTAAAATTCTTATTATCGCGGAATTTATGTTAGAAGTCTTCAAGAGTAGAATGAGTAATATTACTCTATTGCAGCCGTGGCGAGAACGTGACTCACGAGACATTGTGGCTCGCAGTGATAGCTGTCCATTTCGCTTGCTTCTAACCTCCGCCAACCCCCACCCTCTCACTCACTGGAGTCAAATCTGTTCCATTTGTATCTGTCTCTCTCGAAACCATGTACGAAAGTTCCAAGTAGGATGGGAGGACGCATTTTATTGCTGTCAATATGATGAGAATATTAAATGTATGATTTGTTCACAAGTATTACGAGGAAGACGGTTGTATAACATAAAACGGCATTATAAGTTACTACATGTTACCGACGAAACATTAAAAGGTTAAGTGCTATTGTTGTTATCATCATCATCATCATCATCATCATCTCTGTACGTCGACTCTTTTTCAGCAGATGTACAAATAATGCGGTTAGCTCTTCAATTTGAACTCACTGATTTACTATGTGATGTCAAATGAAAGCTAGATGTAAGGACTTGACAAATGTTGAACTTTTCAAATCTTTGCCAGAAAATAAATATCCGAAGCTTTGTTCTTTCGCTTGCTCTGTTGAAGCCATGTTCGCTACAACTTACGTTTATGAAAATAGTAAAAACCAAATCTAGATCACGACTGACAGACAAATACCTTCGTGATCAACTACGACTGGCAGTAAGTGACATAATTCCTGATTTTGAAACTCTGTCGCAGAGACATTCTGAAGACAGTTAATTTTAGGTTGTAATATTGTTCATTTATTGTTCATTTCTTTCTTCGTTACACGTACTAAACATTAGTTTGTAGCCTTGTACTGTATAAAATTATATTTAAGTGCTTGACGTAAGGAAAATGAAAATCCGTTAATAAGGTCAGACAGTTGCTTCACTTCCCTTTCGGATGTCCGCCTCCCTCCATAGGTGCTATGAACGTTGCAGGTTACACAGTGGCTCGGCGCACGATTACATTTTCGCCACCGCTGCTGTATTGTTCTCAAAGCTGGATAACTTAATGGCTACCATCAGCAGCACCTCGTTCGCAGACGCCCTCGTGATTGCCAAGTCTTAACTAATGTCAGAAGAACCTAGGAGCTGCTAAGGGGCTGCATGTTTTACCCGAGTGAGTGTGGTTTTATCTCACCTCCTACCCTTCCTAATTCAAACAATTGCTAGACGCACCAGATTCGATTCTGTACTGAGAATAGAAACGGTTTCCACTATATCCGTAACGGAAACTGTCACAATGCAGCTCTGGTGGACTGTAGCAACCATTCCATCGCTGAGGACGGTCCCTATGTAACACAAAGACGAAAATTACGCGTAGATATGCACTCAATGTTATCGGGTGCTATAGCTGTGAATTTCACACTTTGTTGATGGTTTTGTAAGCAGACTGAACTGTCGCCTCCCTGCGTTCTACCACATCACAAGGTGGCTCCATGTACTCCGAGACATGGGGCGATTATGTGCACAGCGAGACACAAACAAACGCGCTGACCAGCGGTCTTGGCTGTTTGAAGCAGATAATGCTCACAGGGCGGACCTCATGCCGAAGACGAAAGTTCAACACTCGTAAAATATTTATGAGTACTCATACAGTCGGTCGCAAAGCAAAGTTACAAACAATAATCAAATCCTTTTTGTGAGATTCCTATTTAATAGATGCTAGAAATCAGAACTGAACATTAACTGTGCATTGTAAATTACAGGATATTTTTTAAAGTAATGCATACATTATCGTAATTAAAACTGAATCAGGGAATCTGGAACAAAGAGCTCAGATACGTTAAACCACGTATTTACACAGGAATATTTTCATGGAAATAGTACATTATGCAACGAGCCTATAATGGTTAGTAATTAAGACGCGAGTATATTTGTTTATGAAACGAGCGCAAGCGAGTTTCATAATTTTCATACGAGCGTCTTAATTACCATTTTAGGCAAGTTTCATACGACTTTTTATGCTCGACCATATTTCTAACTTGAAATTATTCATAAGTATTCATGTTATGGTTATGTAAGTGAGGAGCGGAACTGACCTGAATTGTGAGATGTGCGCAGACGCGAAGGTATTGATTTTTTCCGAAACACGAATGTCATTGACCTTGATATAATCTAGAGAATAACATGAACATTGGGCTTGATATAACCTGGAAATTGATTTAGAATTTAAAAACGAGATGACAAATTGAATTTATTTGAATATTATTTACAATTAACGCTAATTATTATAGTGACAGAACATAACCTTCTGCGACAGTATTGGATTTCCAGCCTCCGTGACTTTTCGCTAATTGTCTTTCGATTGCGTATCCGAGAATAATCGATACTTGCGGTTTTATAATGGTACAATCATTACAATGGTGATTTCTCATTGGCTGAACAACTGAATTATAATGAATAGGTGTACTTTAATGAGATGCATTAAAAGGCTACTACGAGGTGTATAATTACTACATTTGCATGGTCGAGCATAAAAATATATACATTGCTGCGACTATTGTTGTGGAATTATGGCGTCATCGTTTACATTATAAAATCACACCCCATATTTTTTATATTATATATATTTTTTTAAATTAAGTAAGCTTTATTGTACATAAATAAATACATTATAGTTGGGAATAACAGGAACAGAGAAAGAAAAACAAAAAAATAAAAATAAAATAACTCGACACATTTTTATGGGTATTGCCCACTGGCAATCCCAAAAGTTAAGGCGCTTGCCTGCCGATCCGGAGTTGCGCTCGGGCGCGGGTTCGATTCCCGCTTGGGCTGATTATCTTGTTGGGTTTTTTCCGAGGTTTTCCCCAACCGTAAGGCAAATGTCAGGTAATCTATGGCTAATCCTCGGCCTCATGTCGCCAAATATGTCATCTAGCTACCACCAATCCCATCGACGCTAAATAACCTAGTAGTTGATACAGCGTCGTTAAATAACCAAGTTAAAAAACATACATACATACATACACATACATGCATACATACATACATACATACATACATACATACATACATACATCCATACATACATACATACATACATACATACATACATACATACATACATACATACATACATACATACATACATACATACGTACATACATAGAAAAAGAGAGGCTTAAGATGGAATTAAATATTACTGCCATCTTCACGTCAATGGTGACAGGACACGGGATGAATAGAGCCTTCCTCCATCGATTCAAGTTACTGGAGAGTGCAACATGTCCGTGTAATAGTGGAAGTCAGACTATAGATCACTTGCTATATGACTGCACAATATTAAGAAAACAAAGGGAAATTCTAAAAAAAAAAAACAGCATTTCGAAGACAGCAAGTTGGCCACCTACCAAATATCAGCTTATAAAATTACAACTTCAACCATTCATCACTTTCATCAATTCAGTAGAATTTGAACAATTGTAAGATTGCATTTATCGTTGGGTTACACATATTTATCATTCAACTTTTATAAAATTAACAATTTGTTTAAAAATCTCACAATTGCAATATATTCATATCTTGTATATATACTTTCTTTTCTTTTTATTTAGGATATATATATATATATACATATATATATATATATTTGTATTAATTCTGCATCTTGCTTAGGTATGATCAATGTAAATAGGCTAAATAGACTAAATCGGAAGTATTCACCAATACAAATCCAAATGTATATTTATCGTAGGAAAGGGAAAACCCTAAAAACATGTAGTATTACTCTGTAATGGATCATGTTGTTAAAAAAAAAAGTATACATACATACATACATGCATACACACACACACACACGCTCTCGCATTTATAGCCACGGTATCTAGGGAGATAAATCACGTTCTAGGTCACACATAAGGAATAAAGAGGGAATTCTAAAGTCGTTAATTCAATCACGGATTGATTCTGCTCTGTGCACTGGGAAAACAGAACAAATCACTGCTCTTCCCCGAATGACGTGCATGCAGTGAAAATCTATGACTAGGACGTGCTTACGAATATCGACGACCGGAGCTCAGGCCCCCATCTTTCTTCAACGCGAGATCGCATTCTTATGAGATGATTCCGTTGCTTCAAGTGGAAGACAGGTTACATTAAGACGTTAATTCCAGAAATATCATCTTCATGTGCCTATTATCTAAGTTGACATCTGCTCATTCCCGTCTTGCTTGCTTGCTTGCTTGCTGACGAGACATTTGTGCTGTACAGTCTTCACTGTAACTTTCGTAGCACTCTGTAAGACTTCTATAGGCTATAATTAACACTATTTAGTCCTATACTTCTTGATTATACAACTTTTAACACTTTATCACTTCGGAATATGTATGATAAGACTTTCTTGTGTTAAATTCTAACGTACCTTGTTTACATGTTTCGACCTATTTATGGGTCATCCTCAGAACTGGTCGTTCTTGGTCTTGGCGCCTCTTGTTTTGTTTCCTGTGAGGGTGTGTTCGTGTGGTATAATGTAGAGTCAAAGAGTGTGTGTGTTCTGAAATTGAGTTGTTTGTTGAGAATTTCGTTGGGGTGCGTTTTCGTGTGTCTGTATATTTCATATTGTTCTAGTGTATTTAGTTTCTGGCTTTTTGGTTGGATGTGTAGTATTTCCATGTCTGTGTTGATGTCTCTGTGGGTGTGGTTAGCATTTGAGATGTGTTCTGCATATGTGGAGGTGTTTTGTAATTTTGTTGTGGCTGTTCTTTGTAACGTGTTTGAAATGATCTGCCTGTCTGTCCTATGTAGAAGTTGTTGCAGGTGTTACATTTGAGTTTGTGTACGCCTCTGTGGTTGTATTTGTTTGTTTGTGTTGTTTGTGTGCTGACCAGTTCTGAGGATGGCCCATAAATAAGTCGAAACATGTAAAGATGGTACGTTAGAATTTAACACAAAGTCTTATCATACATATTCCGAAGATTATTTAGTCATTTAAAAACACTTTGTACATCTGTAATGACTTTGGGCTGAGAAGGGTTAATCAACATTTAAAAACATTGTTAAGGTACGGTCACACGTCGCTACTTTTGCAGTCCTGCAGTACAAAAAACTGCGCAACTCTCGTACTGCGACGTGTGAACAACGGTGCAACCCGAAAAGTAGAGGCTGCCGAACCTGCTGCTCGCTACTTTTTCATGCTGCGCGCAGCTTAAAAATACCGACGTGTGAACAGAGTTCTCAGGGTTGCAGCCGCAGCATTTTTGATATCGGTTTTGTTGAAACTTTTGCTGCGGTTGCGAACAGTGTTACCACCCAAATGTGCCAATGATACTTTTATTGTTTGGATGTATTTTAATGTTAGATGTGATGAAAATAAATTATTTGTAACAGTTATTAAAATGCACAACACAGTCTGAGCATATTTGCTGACGATATAATTCACTTTTTTAATTTTCTGTAGCGTAGTTTCAAACAGGAGGGTTGCTAACATTGATTACGTGAATATGCTGTTGGTTATCATTTAAGTAGGCCTATATAGGCGTTTTTAAAAGCTTTATAGTAAAAATAATGTCAATTTCTGAATACTAGTTAGGACACAAAAGCAAATAATAGATAAGTAAGCTTTCACATGAGTTTATTAATAATGCGAACATAACCACAAAATGATATTGAGAAGTCAACACGGAGATGGAAACCTGCAGCATGACTGCGGCTGCAAAAGTAGCGCCTTGTGTGTGAACAGAGTCGCAACCTCCAGTTGCAACTTTTGCTGCACTCGGGTTGCGCAGCACGAAAAGTAGCGTGCAGCGCGCTACTTTTGGCTTACTTGTGAACACGACACGCAACATTTGCAGCTGCAGTACAAAAGTTGCGCAGCAAAAGTAGCGACGTGTGACCGTACCTTTAGTTTCTCTAATATTTTAAGGCCATGGCAGCATTTTATAAGAATTATAAAGTGTCCCTAAACTTTTTAGCAAGACTGTACTTTTATTTTTATTCATCAGCAAAGTGAATAAATCCATTCCAAACGTTTTCTCAATAATCTACCATTGTGTTCTACCTCATTAACAGTAATAGGATGTAAAATATACAGAGCAGAATAACGATCGAGCAGTCCAAGTAACACAATAACATAAAAAAGATCTTTGTTTTTGATTTGTGGAGTGTTGTACGCAAATCGATCAACCTCGTTCAGTTCAGCACTTGATTGCTTGCGACGTTTGTCGAGCTAGCTGAATGGTGATCTGTTTACATTTATGTAATACCTCAGCAACAGTTGGATGGATGTCATAGAATTCAAATTTCTAAAGCATTTTATTGACTACAACACGATGTCGAGTGCTTCTGAATATAAGCTTAGTGCCATAACTGCAATTGACTTTGTATTCTCGTAACAATGGTACAAAAGACGATAGAAACAGAACTAAAATCAACAAGTTCATTGTAGGAATACATTTACTACTAAAAAAAATTCAAACTAGAAAGACATAAACAATTAAGTGTTAAAGAAATGTTAGTCCGTATAAAAGTACAAAATATGAAGACTGTAATGGAATTATAAAAGAATATAAAAAAATGTTAGCCAGTGCAAAAATACAGGGTTATTCAGTAAAAGCGTGCAAAAATTAAAAATAGAAATAGCGGATGCTGTAATAGTATATTATGCAACGAGCCTATAATGGTAGTAATTAAGACGCGAGTATGTTTATGAAACGAGCGCAAGCGAGTTTCATAATTTTCATACGAGGGTCTTAATTACCATTATAGGCAAGTTTCATACGACATTTTATGCTCGACCATATTTCTAACTTGAAATTATTCATAAGTATTCATATTATTCTTATCTGACTGAGGAGCGGAAGTGACCTTGTACAATGTCTCGTAAATTGTGAGATGTGCGCAGACGCGAAAGTATTGATTTTTTCCGAGGAACAAATGTCACTGACCTTGATGTAATCTAGAGAGTAAAATGAACATTAATCTTGATATAACCTGCAAATTGATTTAGACATTGAAAAAAGAGATGACAAATTGAATTTATTTGAATATTATTTACAATTAACGCTAATTATTATTAGTAACAGAACATAACCTTCTGCGACAGTATTGGATTTCCAGCCTCCGTGACGTTTCGCTAGTTGTCTTTCGATTGCATATCCGAGAATAATCGATACTTGCGCTTTCATATTGCTTTCTGATTGGTGGAAAACCTGAACTTTAATGAATAGGTGTACTTTAATGAGGTCCATTAAGGGGCTACTACCAGGTGTATAATTACTACATTTCGGCATGGTCGAGCATAGAGAACATTTTGAGATGGAGAACTTGACGTCTACAGCCTAAATTGAAGGTTCTACATTCATTTTCAACCATCAGAGTTCAATCAAATATAAAATAGAGTACTGTACGTGCAACGTATTTATATTAAAATATTGCAAGAGGAAATAAAATACCGTTTGCAATGTTTTTCCACTTAGCTATTCAATTACACGTAAATAACACTGAACAACAAGTTTTTACTTTTTGCCTTGCTCCGAAATAAAAATAGGTGACTATTACTGATATGTTTGCCCTAAATCTGAATTTAAAATCCAAATAACTCCATCACGTATTGAATTTTTTATGACAAAACTTATTTCTTTTTAATTTTTCACTGCTACTGATAAAATTACAACACACGAGGGATTCAAAATGTGTACTGGGTACAAAAATGATGTTACAAAGTTTAAAAACACAACAATAAAAATATTTCATGCGTATAATGAGAAAAATCTCGGAATTTTAACTTCCATTTAAAATATTTTTTTGGATGACTTCTGTTTATAACTAGACCCGGTACTGTCTTTTACAAGGCACCAACAATAGTCTGCAAGCATGCTGGATGATGATGTTCCTTTATACCGCCTTTCCATTTCAGATATTTCTTGATGAAATCTTTCCCCATGTCCGTAGCTTACCGCTCCAGAGTTAGGAGGAAAGAAATCCAAATGAGAATGTAAAAAGTGTATTTTGAGAGACATATTACACTCCATTTTGTAATATGCACTTAACATGGTTTCCACAGCAAGTTCTATGAAGTTGTCTGCCCTAGAATTTCCAAGGAAATTTGAGCAAACGTCTTTGAAAGCGCGCCATGCCATTCTTTCGTGTAACGGAAAAGTTTTTCCTCAGACAAAGAGTCTGTGAATTTGTGGACCGATGAAAGTGCCCTCTTTTAATTTGTCTTCACTCAAACTGGTAAAATTTCCTTTTAAATGCTGAAAACCACACCCTTGTTTGTTCATTGCACTTTGAACTGTTATGAAATTTAGTTAATAGAAGGGACCCAATATCTGTTTATTTATTATAAGTACAAAATAACATACCAACAACCATAAGAAACCGGAAATAAGTCATAAACTCATAAAATTCATTAGCTTTTGTTTTGGTTTATACCCCCAACCCACGCCAGATATTTCCTGAGGGAGCGCTTATCGAAAAGTAAAATCATAGTATATCTTAAAAACCTTACGTGATACGAAGAAAAGAGATGCATTTGCGGATTCAGCGCACATCAAACCATAAGGGACACATTGTTTTAAGTCGGAGAAAAATTCTTGTTGTTCAGTGTAATTTAAAAAAAGTGTTTCAGAAATACTCGAAAATGTAATTATATGCCTATTATATTGTTAAAATTCATTAGTGTACTTGTGTTTAATTTTTCCTTTATGAAATCCTTGTAAAATCTGTTCTACAAATTTGTAAGAAAAAATCTGTTAAATTGCAGTTGTACTTTTATGAAATATACCCCTGATGTCCTTAGGTTTAAACACAAAAATTAAAAAAGTGATGTTCGAAAAGTTTTACGTGACACGAATTATAAATACGAGTATATAAAATACATCAGCAAATTTCGTAGTACAGACGAATAACAGTCCACATGACATATATTGAGAGAAGAGAGACATCTACGAGCATTTTCTACAAATGGTTTAACCATCACAGTGTTAAAAGAATGTATAAAACTCAGCTGCGTATATAAGCTCTGGTACGTGAGCAGAATTCAGGCAGGCGTGGCTTGATATAGTTTGATATATGTCTCTGAACTGTTTACACAAGAATATCACGTTCATGAGGTGACAAAACTTACTTCATCATAAATTAGGTTTAGAGAATGTAATCGCTCAGACATGGAACAATCGGTATGTAAATTGAAACAGCTTAGTATTTGAGGAAGACGCTTCATAAGATTATATAACTCAAGGAGAAGAATCTGTAGTCAGTTATTCAAGTCAGCATTGGAGAGCTGTTTAAATTTTAATAGGAATCCATAAAGAGAGACGCTGGTAGTAGAAAGATATACTTGAAATACTACAGAATCATTCTTTTTATCTGACATGACATGAATCTGCTATTGTATATGGACATAATATGTTGTATTGAATGATGTTTTCTCCTATTATTCTCCCATAGATTTGTTATGTAGTCCCTAGCAGGTTTCTATTATCCTTAAGATAGCAAAGAGTAAGAAGTGAAATAAAATTATAACTGGAAACAACAATGTAAGGTCAATATTAGGTCCCCTACTTTTTCTAGTGTTTATAAATGATCTTGCCCCACTAATAAAAGATGTAGGTCATCCCATATTATTTGCAGATGACACAAGTATAGTTATTACAACCAATAACTCCAACACATTCCAATCTTCAACAGAGGAAATTCTCTTCAAAATATGTGACTGGTTCTCAGTCAATAAATTGGTATAAAATTGTAACAAAACTAACATAATTCAATTTAAATCCTGTCCAAATTCAACGTCGCAAATTTCTAGCGCAATAATTAACAACAGATCCCTATTAGAAACAACAACAACCAAATTTCTTGACTTAAAAATCGATAATGTGTTAAATTGGAAAAATCATATTAAAGAAATTACTCCCAAACTAAATTCAGCTTTTTTGCTATTAGATCTATGCAAAAGATAGTAAATATCAATACCTTAAAAACAATATACTTTGCATACTTCCACTCGGTAATGAGTTTTGGAATAATATTCTGGGGAAATTCCACAGATAGTAACAGTATATTTCTATTACAAAAAGAATAATTAGAATAATAGTAGGTGCCAAATCTAGGGAATCGTGTAGGACTGTTTTCAAAAAACTACAAATAATGCCCATGGCTTGTCAGTATATATTTTCATTAATAATCTTCCTCATATGTAATCGTGAAAACTTTGTAACTAATTCAACAGTTCATAGCATAAATACACGTCAAAAAAATGACTTTCATACTCTATCGGCAAGTCTATCGTGCTATCAAAAAGGAGTGCGTTATATGGCAGTAAAAATTTTTAATAGTCTCCCTATCGATATAAAAAAAATGAAACTCAAAACATAAAATTATTTAGGGCCAAATTAAAGAAGTACCTAATTTCTCACGCCTTCTATTCTGTAGGTGAATTCATGACATTCAATAACACTTCATGAAATTGATACTAAAACTTTGTGTTGTACTAGTAGACTATATTGTAAATCTCGTCTGTATATATTTCATCTAAACTGTGACTATAAATTAAGATTTTATAATAGAATTAAGTTTTTTTTTACTTGTTCCATATTCTAGCTGTAAGCAATGTATGAATACCATGGAATGTTAATAAAATAATACAATACAATACAAAGTAAGTAGGTACAACTATCTAGGCTAGGGGAAATAATAGTAAGACTCAGATAATAGTTACAGTTTTATTTTGTCGTGTAACAAATTTTATTAAAAACTAATGGTTATTTTAAAAAGAATGCATAATTACTAATTACACTATATTAACTCTAATGATTTTATGTGTGATTATTTAATTGTATAAAATAAAGTGAAGAATTAAATAATTATAGTTCTAACTTCTAAAATAACACAGGGACGGGATGAAGGTAAATTACCATTTTTCTGCCGGAAGTCAAAGACGAGTCCACGAGATCTGTAAACAATCTCCACGTGAACAACAAAAATGTTCACAACATTTGAATACATGTCCATTCTTCACATGAGCACCGCCGGCTCGAACCCTAGATCATATATATAACAGATAGCTCATCCCTATGTTAAAATCGATAGCACTTTGAAGGGAACAACCGCCAGGATCGCCACCCGTCCGCCGTAAAAGAACACGAGATGGCAGTACAGTCGTTACTGCAATTCAAATGGGAGTTATGACTTGACTTCTTATGTAACAACTAGATGGCAGCATAGTAAACCTGACAAAAGTTGTTACCGTCAAAGCCTATAAGGCCGAGCAATCTGGGTATATATGATCTAGGCTCGAACGCATTCATGCAACCGATGGCTGATTTTACTGCCTGCTCATTCATTGGTCAAATACGAGTATGTAACATGACTAGAAAAAAATTGTCGCTAGATGGCAACTCTTAACGGCCAGTGGAGTCACTTGTGGATATAGGTCCTATACTTTATGTTTGTAGTATGTGTTAAAATATTACTCTAATATCTTCTTCTTCTTCGTTAATCCAATATATTCTTTCCTCTCGAAAGAACAAAAAAGCCGAAAAACGTTTTCTGTGTGAAACTTCCCTACATTACTAAGTAGAGATTTCACGAATTTATCCACAAGAGTTTTTAATACAAGTTTTCTGATGGTTATTATTCCTAACACACTTCAATATGTCACACTAGCACAAAATAGATAGAACAACGGTTTTTTTTCCTTCTGTAGTTTGGAGTAGACATACCGATGAAAATAGTATATTTGGTGCTGCCACCTATCATTTCAGCGGAAGCATTGTTAGAGCAGGCAGTATATACAGCCATCGGATGCGTTCAAGCAGGCGATGCACATGAGTTCGCAAACCAATCTGATTAGGTTGTTAGGCAATGAAGCAGCTAAATCTGTCCTATTGTTAATTGCAATAAATTGATGTTATACGATATATTTCTGTGGTTTATTTGTGAAAAATTATGTTAAATGAAATTTTAGTCCATTTTATTATTGCAATGAATTCAAATTATATACTGCATATAGGGTGTAACAAAAAGATAAGTGAAAACTTATGGAAACATTCCTCCAGAAACATTTCACTCCGGTGAAAACTCTGAATTCTTATGTTATATGAGAGATTCTATTTATTTCAACAAGTCACTTGGCAGCTATTTTTCGATTGCAGCGATATTTTACAACTTAATTAACTTATTATTCCCCGAAAAAGTATTGGGAATAAATTTGAATACGGAACAAAAAAAAGTTTCCTTCCCAGGCAGGATTCGAACCACGAAAGTCTTAGTTACCAGTCTATCGTGCTCTGCAGTGAACAGGCTCTGAAATCAGCTGCAAGTGTCGGTCCGTTTTTTTTTTTGCCACTACTACTGTACACCTTTACTTTTTAACTTTGCTCTAGAGCATGCCATTAGGAAAGTCCAGGATAACAGAGAGGGTTTGGAATTGAACGGGTTACATCAGCTGCTTGTGTATGCGGATGACGTGAATATGTTAGGAGAAAATCCACAAACCATTAGGGAAAACACGGAAATTTTACTGGAAGCAAGTAAAGAGATAGGTTTGGAAGTAAATCCCGAAAAGACAAAGTATATGATTATGTCTCGTGACGAGAATATTGTACGAAATAGAAATATAAAAATTGGAAATGTATCTTTTGAAGAGGTGGAGAAGTTCAAATATCTGGGAGCAACAGTAACATATATAAATGATGCTCGGGAGGAAATTAAACACAGAATAAATATGGGAAATGCCTGTTATTATTCGGTTGAGAAACTTTTATCACCCAGCCTGCTGTCAAAAAATCTGAAAGTTAGAATTTATAAAACAGTTATATTACCGGTTGTTCTGTATGGTTGTGAAACTTGGACTCTCAATTTGAGAGAGGAACAGAGATTAAGGGTGTTTGAGAATAAGGTGCTTAGGAAAATATTTGGGGCTAAAAGGGATGAAGTTACAGGAGAATGGAGAAAGTTACACAACACAGAACTGCACGCATTGTATTCTTCACGTGACATAATTAGGAACATTAAATCCAGACGTTTGAGATGGGCAGGGCATGTAGCACGTATGGGCGAATCCAGAAATGCATATAGAGTGTTAGTTGAGAGGCCGGAGGGAAAAAGACCTTTAGGGAGGCCGAGACGTAGATGGGAAGATAATATTAAAATGGATTTGAGGGAGGTGGGATATGATGATAGAGAATGGATTAATCTCGCTCAGGATAGGGACCAATGGCGGGCTTATGTGAGGGCGGCAATGAACCTCCGGGTTCCTTAAAAGCCAGTAAGTAAGTACTGTACACGATAGCTGTGATAACATTCCACACAAAAATAAAATTGTTCGAGCATGAAATAATTCGTTTCCGGACTGAAATTAATGTAACATATTTTATCCACTACATGTGAGGAATATTTCCCTGAAGTTTTTAAAGTTTTGTTACACTCTGTATAATTCGATTACCGAGCAGAATATATCTTAGCCATTTGGTTTCCAATGTCAGAATGAAACATCATTCATAGGAGCATGTAATTAAGTATGCGCAGGAGCCGCCATCGTACTTGACGATCATTATACACTTAAGAAATTTAATATTTCATTTTTTTCACACACATTTTTCTTATACAAACCAGTCTCGAAGTGGTTCGTTCCCTACCACCAGCCGACCTTGTCATTCAATCCTTTTGTTATATAAAGTGCGAAGTTTTATGATGTTTTGATGGCTGGCCAGGTCACAACGAACTTCGTCAAGGTCGGATCCACGTCGTTTCAGTTGTAGTTGGAAACCGGAGTAGGACAGGTGGAGATGTTTCATACGTCGACAGGAGGTAAAAGAAGCATTCACGTGGAGAGGGCAGTTATTGACAGCTCAGCGCTCCAGCGACTGTAAAACGAAGCACTGCGGAATTTATGATGATGGGAGTATTCGCGATTCTTTATTCTTTTTATAAAATTGTTAAAAAATGAAGGAAAATATCGTCCAAGTACAAAGAAGACGTTATGGTCTACAACATCATTATCATAAAAGAGAGAGATTTGATCAAAGGCCCGTTCTGGTTACTCACTTGTTAAAATTGTTTATTGTGCCATCTTGGAAGTTCCACTATACTCTTGCGTGAATTTGTACTACTTCTCATACTGTAATCTTATGCAAATCCAGCTTCAAAATGCGCTGTTTGTAATCTGTTCTCTACATATATTTGTAATTAATCTTGATTCAATTCATTTTGGACACAATCGCTGTGTATATTATCTTATTTTTATTTATATTTTCGGAAACCAGAAACACCCAGTCAAAGTCTGGATAGGAGACGAAATGTCAATATCTACTTGGAGGATTTAGTGAAGAACAGCTGTTTTCGGAATATGGGCGGGGTGATAGTAGTAGGAATAAAAATAAAGTGCATGAGATTTGTTGATGATACTAACGGATATACTAATGGTGCTAAATGACAGCTATGAGCAGTATTAGATGAATATAAATGCAAACGACGAAGACTATGGTTATGTGAAGAAGAATAAAGAAGATAAACGTATGAGTTCGAAATGAGGCAATAGAAGAAGTGGACAGCTTCAGATACTTGGGGTGTACTATAAGCAGTAACGTGAATTTCTGCCAAGAGATCAAAAGGAAGCTTTTAACCCTCCTGCTACGAAGGTTTTTCACAACTTACTACTACCAAGGGGGGAATACAATTACCCCCATCAAAATCGTATACCGATCTTTGTTAAGTATTTGGAATAATAAACAATTTATGTATTATTTACGATAGACTTACAAAAAATGTAAGAATAAAATTATAAACATCGTATTTTTTTAAAATGAAGGGTGATTCAAAAGTCCTATTCCACTTTGTTGAAAACGTACGTATGTATACTAAAATTAATAAACTTTGGATATGTTACTGGTGGCACTACGAGGTAACATAATATTTCAGTACATTTAAATTTGCCTCCCTTCCATTTCAAGACAAACTCCTCAATGGAATAAGTGGAAAACACATTTACAAGCAATGAAAGTCACAGTACAGTAGCATAAATTGGAAACCATTTCAGTTATTTCTTGAAATTTAAATATTCGAATACCATATATAGGCCTACAACAATGAGCGTCTCAAAAAATTTGGTTATAATACAATAAAATTAAAAAATAGAGTTCTAAAAATAAATAAAAATATACTTACTTACTTATTTACTTACTTACTTACCTACTTACTTACCGGCTTTTAAGGAACCCGAAGGTTCATTGCCGCCCTCACATAAACCCGCCATTGGTCCCTATTGTGAACAAGATTAATCCAGTCTCTATCATTATATCCCACCTCCCTAAAATCCATTTTAATATTATCTTCCCATCTACGTCTCGGCCTCCCCAACTTTTTCCTCCGGCCTCCCAACTAACACTCTATATGCATTTCTGGATTCGCCCATACGTGCTACGTGCCCTGCCCATCTCAAACGTCTGGATTTAATGTTCCTAATTATGTCAGGTGAAGAATAAAAATATACTTACTTACTTGATTTTAAGGAACCCGGAGGTTCATTGCCCCCCTCACATAAGCCCGCCATTGGTCCCTATCCTGAGCAAGATTAATCCATTCTCTATCATCATATCCCACCTCCCTCAAATCCATTTTAATATTATCTTCCCATCTACGTCTCGGCCTCCCTAAAGGTCTTTTTCCCTCCGGCCTTCCAACTAACATTATATATGCATTTCTGGATTCGCCCATACGTGCTACATGCCTTGCCCATCTCAAACGTCTGGATTTAATGTTCCTAATTATGTCAGGTGAAGAATAAAAATATAAAAATATACTTACTTACTTATTTACTTACTTACTCACTTACTTACTTAGCCTACTTACTGGATTTTAAGGAACCCGGAGGTTCATTGCCGCCCTCACATAAGCCCGCCATCGGTCCCTATCCTGAGCAAGATTAATCCATTCTCTATCATTATATGCCACCGCCCTCAAATCCATTTTAATATTATCTTCCCATCTACGTCTCGGCCTCCCTCCGGCCTTCCAACTAACATTATATATGCATTTCTGGATTCGCCCATACGTTCTACATGCCCTGCCCATCTCAAACGTCTGGATTTAATGTTCCTAATTATGTCAGGTGAAAAATAAAAATATAAAAATAATAAATTAAATTTTATTTCTTTGTTGAAATTCAAATATTCGATTACCACCTAACAATAAGCATCTGGAAAAAAGGCTCCACTAATAATAATTCTAACAAAATCACTTTTTTAGAAAAACCATAACACACAGAAATAAAAAATAAAAAAATGGCTAATTGGGAACAAAAATGATAATATAAATAACAATACAACAATTGTAGTAAACAACACAGAATAAAATAATTTGGAAGTAGGCAAACTCAAAAATGAATAAAATTGTAGCATTTCTACATTTCCTTCCGATTCCATTTGATGTAGCCTGCCGTTCGATGCATGAATCCCATCTCGCAAGCTGTTATTCTGTTACCGGAGATTCCATGATTCGCTCCCATATCTCAGGACCGTCCTATCCATTATTTTATATAGGTAAATGTGGATTTATTTTTATAATTACTAATGATGGTTTCAAAACTCTGTTAATGACGTCCATGGATTTATTATAATTCAGAATTGTTTCGGTAAATCTAAATTTTCTGCAAAAGATTGTTTATAAACCAAATAAATGCATTAACTCATTCTAGGATTTTGTTGTTTAAACATGTTGCTTGGTACTGGATAGAGATGGAGAGATATGGAGCGATGCACAAACAATGATTTTACTTTAAAAAATCACGTTAAATCACGTTTTTTTTTTTCATTTATATACACGTAAATGTTGCATTTAAACAATGTCCATAGGACCATTATCTATTCAGATAAATGATATTGATAAAATATAGACACTTAATTTGTATTATTATTATTATTATTATTATTATTATTATTATTATTATTATTATTGTTATTGAATTCACATTTTCAAAATAGAGATTTTTCAAAACACGATAAGCCTATATCAAGTCTATTTTCGTGAAATGAATTTTAATCCGGCAGTGACGTTACTACAACATTCATAATAAAATTGCAACAAACAAAACAATTCTTATTTGAAGATTTAAAACCATTCTCTCATACTTATAAAATGTGTGTAATAAATTAGTAAATTGATTTCCGTTTATATAGTTTGGGTAAATTGAGTCCCACTTCGATTTATCTGTTAGGTAAATTAAGTCCCACTTGAATTAGGTGTTAGGTAAATTAAGTCCCATCTCGATTTAGGTATTAGGTAAATTAAGTCCCACCTCGATTTAGGTGTTAAGTAAATTGAGTCTCACGTTCTGCAACCAGCCTATTAGCTTTGGCGAAGAGACACCGCGTGGAACTGACTTGATAGTTACCCATTAATATCGTTCTTACGAGGTACTTGGAGTAGTTTTATCATTCGTTTTATTGAGATAATTGTTTTTCGTCCTACAGATTGAAGTCTGAATGAAACAGTTTTCAAAAAAATCAAATCTTGATATGTAAACTTAATGATTCTTTGTTTTAACCATTTGTTCCTTCAAAAATGTTTATTTTTATATTATTTTCTTTGTTTTATTTCTTCTTTCTGTGCTTCGCAACTGAACATATGTGATCAGAAATAAGTCGTTGAACTGAAATAATGAATATTAAGGCAAATAGTTATGCTGAATTTATTTCATCTCGTTAGGAAACCGGAACTCAATTTACTGTAAAGAATAAAAAAAGGGACTCATTTACGCTCAGAGGAAGATAACTAATTATGGACTCAATTTACCTAGACCCGTAATAAACAAACCTCATGGCTAACAATCTTCTCTTTATTTTTTATAGCTTAATAATACTGTTGCGTGATAACAGTGGAAGCATTATTTGCTTTAGCACGGAAAAAACTAAATCCTGTTCTTGTAGTCGCTTAGTTAATTTTTATTGCTCAATTTATTTAGAAATTATGTTAATTTCAACTTTATTAGTTACTTTATAACAACTCTTACTTACTTACTGGCTTTTAAGGAACCCGGAGGTTCATTGCCGCCCTCACATAAGCCCGCCATTGGTCCCTATCCTGAGCAAGATTAATCCATTCTCTATCATATCCCACCTCCCTCAAATCCATTTTAATATTATCTTCCCATCTACGTCTCGGCCTCCCTAAAGGTCTTTTTCCCTCAGGCCTCCCAACTAATACTCTATATGCATTTCTGGATTCGCCCATACGTGCTACATGCCCTGCCCATCTCAAACGTCTGGATTTAATGTTCCTAATTATGTCAGGTGAAGAATACAATGCGTGCAGTTCTGTGTTGTGTAACTTTCTCCATTCTCCTGTAACTTCATCCCTCTTAGCCCCAAATATTTTCCTAAGCACCTTATTCTCAAACACCCTTAATCTATGTTCCTCTCTCAAAGTGAGAGTCCAAGTGTCACACCCATAAAGAACAACTGGTAATATAACTGTTTTATAAATTCTAACTTTCAGATTTTTTGACAGCAGACTGGATGATAAAAGCTTCTCAACCGAATAATAACAGGCATTTCCCATATTTATTCTGTGTTTAATTTCCTCCCGAGTATCATTTATATTTGTTACTGTTGCTCCAAGATATTTGAACTTCTCACCTCTTCAAAAGATAAATTTCCAATTTTTATATTTCCATTTCGTACAATATTCGCGTCACGAGACATAATCATATACTTTGTCTTTTCGGGATTTACTTCCAAACCTATCTCTTTACTTGCTTCCAGTAAAATTCCCGTGTTTTCCCTAATTGTTTGTGGATTTTCTCCTAACGAATTCACGTCATCCGCATAGACAAGCAACTGATGTAACGTCTTCAGTTCCAAACCCTCTCTGTTATTAATTAGTAATTAGAGTAATTAGAATAATAGTAGGTGCGAAATCTAGGGAGTCGTGTAGGACTATTTTCAACTAATTCAACAGTTCATAGCATAAATACACGTCAAAAAAATGACTTTCATACTCCATCGGCAAGTCTATCGTGCTATCAAAAAGGAGTACGTTATATGGCAGTAAACATTTTTAATAGCCTCCCTATCGATATAAAAAATGAAACTCAAAACATAAAATTATTTAGGGCCAAATTAAAGAAGTACCTAATTTCTCACGCCTTCCATTCTGTAGGTGAATTCATGACATTCAATAACACTTCATGAAATTGATACTAAAACTATGTGTTGTACTAGTAGACTATTTTGTAAATCTCGTCTGTATATATTTCATCTAGACTGTGACTATAAATTAAGATTTTATAATAGTATTAAGTTTTTTGACTTGTTCCATATTCTAGCTCTAAGCATGTATGAATACCATGGAATGTTAATAAATACAATACAATACAATGTCCTGTACTTTCCTAATGGCATACTCTAGAGCAAAGTTAAAAAGTAAAGGTGATAGTGCATCTCCTTGCTTCAGCCCACAGTGAATTGGAAACGCATCTGACAGAAACTGACCTATACGAACTCTGCTTTATAACAACTCTATAGATTCATATCTACATTTTGAGAGAAAACCCTTTCACTTGGTTTACCTTGAGAGTTGGAGGCACAGCAGTTTTCACGGAAAAGATAATTTCTCAGGAATATTGAAAATTGAGGAGCGTTTTTGCTAAACTCGATAGATGCACAAAACTACTTTTCTCAGAAAACGAGTTTTATTGTATACACAGTTTATGTTGTAGGAAGGAGATATTTCTAATCATGCTATGCGCACGGTATGAACCGAGTTATGAAAAATCTGACTGCATAGGGTGATGCAGAAGCTAAACATCATATGATTGTGATATGTAACTCATTTTCGCAAAATTTTGCATCCATCGAGTTTAGAAAAAACGCTCCTCAATTGTATTCAGTTATACATCGAAATATTTGCTAATGTCGTTCCATTACTTTATATTCTTAGCAAAGAAATTATGAAAATCGGAATATCCGGGATATACGCCTGTCGCTTCTCTTTACCAACGCGGGTCAAAACACGTGATTGAGTTATAGCTAGCTGCATTTATAAATACGCACATTTCAGAGCCATTGCGTTTTATGCACTTCATGTTCCATTAAGTCCCTGTAAATTCAAATTCGTGTAATCCACAGTTTAACGTTTCTGTAAACATCAAATCCCCTTCAAAATTCACCCCTCCAACCCGTGCAATGACCTACTCTTTCATTATACACCAGCAGCACCTGTGACGATTTATTTGACATCTGATTCCTGCCCTAGCAGAGCCAGTATTGGGTGTCGCCCCCTTCCCGGAGATGAATTCCAACTATCATTCAATTCAATCCCTAACTAAATGGAAATCGCTAGAAATGGCGACCAGTGCATGGAGCAGCGTCTGTCCTAGCTGCAAAATTGAAGCTCATTTCCATTCACTTCTAACATTTTACAGAACTTAGCGGCTTCGAGTGTACTTTTTCTTACGAGATATCCGAGCTTAATTCCTTTAAATTGGTTTTCACACGATATTTTTATACACTGGTCATCGAAACTTCCTGACAAGACCTACTTTTATTATCATTATTAATTACGTCTTAATAAATTCCGTATACTCAGACCCCATTTCTCACATTTCTCTGCAAGTTTCCTTGTCATATACTCCTGTCTTCATATTCTTTTGCAACAGTTCATAGCATAAATACGCTTAAAAATGACTTTCAACTCGATCGGCAAGTCTATCGTGCTATCAAAAAGGAGTTCATTATATGGCAGTCAAAATTTTTAATAGCCTCCCTATGGATATAAGAAATGAAACTCAAAACATATGATTATTGAAGGTCAAATTAAAGAAGTACCTAATTTCTCACGCCTTCTATTCTGTAGGTGAAGACATTCACCAACGCTTCATGAAATTGATACTAAAACTTTGTGTTCTTCTAGTAGACTATATTGTAAACCGCTTCTGTATATATTTCAACTATACTGTGACTATAAATTAAGACTTTATAGTAGTATTAAGTTTTTTTATTTATTCCATATTCTAGCTGTATGAATACCATGGAATGTTAATAAATACAATACAATTTACATCATGAGCAAGTAACAGTGAATATACCGGATGTACGGTCGAGGCAAATTACCAGGTTGAGCTTTTTCCGGGGTTTTCCCTCAACCGAATGTGAGCAAATGCTGGGTAACTTTCGGTGCTGGACCCCGGACTCGTTTCACCGGCATCATCACCTTCATCTCATTCAGACGCTAAATAACCTAAGATGTTGATAAAGCGTCGTAAAATAACCTACTATACCGGATGTAACTGGATTCTGGTAGACCCCAAATATACGGAGAGGAAGTGAAATAACCCTGCTGGTTTTCAGAGCGAAAAGCTCATGTGTAGTATGTAACAAAAAAAAGTGTAACACAATATTGGTGAAAATTTTATATTTTCTCAAACAAAGCTTTATTTTTCCAAATGTTTAACACTCTCTTATTCAGTATTATTACTATTGGACTGAAAATACTGGTGCATAATTATCATTTTTCTTTTTCTTTTTCGCTTTCATTGTTTGTTTACTTGTTTGTCACTTTTCTTATTCTGTAAGCTGCCATTGTTTGTTTGTTTTTTCTGTTTGTTCGTTTGTTTAATTGTTTGTTAATTTTCCTACTTTGTTAACTTCCATTGTTTGTTTGTTTGCTTGCTTATTTGTTTACTTGTTTGTCATTTTTCTTACTCTGTTATCTTTCATTGTGTTTGTTTGTTTTTGTTTTGTATGCTTTGTCTAATGGCAGCCTCTGATTTGAGGAAGTTCTGCTAAATAAATAAATATTATAACTCGTAAAAAGGATATCCCCTATTAACTTCCCATCTCCTGCATTACTCTCGTAGGTAAGCAGGTTTGGTGTTACATGCGCTCTGTGTTTGTCAAGACTCAAGAGTGACGTTTAGTTCAGTACTTCGCCAATCCGATACGATTGAACTACTGCCTGCTGAATCGCATCCTATGACTGCTCAATCAACGCTTACGTGCGAGTAGCTGCTAGGTGACAGATAGTGCACACAGCTATTAACATTATTATCAGTATATGCGTGTATTTTAGGGATAATAGCGATGTGCACTATTTGCTACCTAGCCGCAAAATAACTTTGATTGAGCAGGCAGTTTACGCAGCTATAGAATGCGATCCGGTAGCACTGGTTATATTATATCAAATAGTAAGGTATTTGATTATATCTCATTTCTAGTGACTTATTATTTACATTGTAATATGATGTCCGGTATCTCCTATCTGTCAGTCTGTCTACCTGTCTGTCTATCTATGTACCGTATGTCTGTCTGTCTATCTATCTAATCTAATTCAATCCAATCCAAATCTATCTTTTCCTATCCTATTTTATATTGTATCTTATCTTTCTGTCTATGTGTCTGTCTATTTTTATGTATATCTATTTGTCTATTCGCCCGTCTATCTATATGTATGTATGTCTATCTCTCTCTTTCGCTCTCTCTCTCTCTCTGTCTATTTAATTTCGTAAAGTTTAAGGGGAGGCAGAGGTGAAATTTTGAACAAAAACTGAAGAAAAAATGAAAATTTGGTTTTTTCCATTTTTATTTTCTTTATTTTGATATTCCGATGTTAGTTTTTGATTTTGTGCCCTTAAAAGTATGAAATTAAAACCAAGATAACTGTATTACTATATTATTCCCATAATAAACTAATACTTATCATTATTTATATACCTTCTCTGAACATATAAATAAAAAGAAATATTGAAAATTTCTTACAATATGGTGCATGGAGCATTTTATATCAAACCATATAAAGTTTTATAAAATTATTAATATTTACAGAACTATTGTACTTAGAAAGTTGAAACTTGGTATGGCCATTATTAATAACATACTTAGTATCCATAATCAATTTCAAACAAATCGGATAAATTTTGTGGATTTTTAAATATTCACCTCTGCTTCCCCTTAAGATACCTAACTGTTCGAATAAATCCATTGCAGTGTCTTTACTGTTAACGTTCTTCGTGGCAGGTGGTGGGAACTTCTGCGAACCTGACCCTGGACGTCGACGCCGACACTGCAGGGCGGTACTACTGCAAGGCCAGCGTCATGGGCTTCCCCGAGGTGGGGGCCGAGGCGGCCATCTACCTCAAGGGCCCGCCGACCATTATCAGTCACCGCACGCAGTTCGGTATCCAGGGGGACAACGTGCGCCTGGAGTGCGTGGCCTTCTCCATCCCCAAGCCCGAGCACGTCATGTGGACGTACCGCGGCAACGAGGTGGACGCCGACGACAAGGACTACACCATCCTGGAGGACCCGCTGCCCGAGGGCATCAAGAGCACGCTCGTCATCCGCGAGTCGCAGGAACAGCACTTCGGGGCCTACAACTGCTCCGTCACGAATCCCTATGGCAGCGACGTGGTGGAGATCAACCTCAAACCTCAGAGTAAGCACATCCTCAGTACAAATTTGTATTAAAACAAGCTTCATCTTCTCCATAGCAAGGAAATCTGTCCCGGATAGAGGGCTCCAGGTAAAATTCGTCTGTCATTTCTTCCCGATGTTGAATATCAATATTGAATAACATCTGCCGTAGAAAGAGTTTTTAAATAAGACTAAGGTGACAACAGATTAAACATAGCACTTCCATTCCTGCTTTTCGAATTATGTCATACTTTCATACCCATTAACTTAGAACAAGAGATGTGACAGGGAGATAGCCCACTTTACACTTTAATATTAACCTGAATTACGCTAATATAGTACGAATACAACAATGCTATATTACATTGTCTGGAGCAGAGGTCTCCAAAAAGCGTATCGTCATTCATGCTCTCGATGCTGCCCGCCGAACACAGTATGCTGTAAGGCTAGAGAAGGGGAAGCGACTCGTACCTCAACAGATGGGAGCGATCAGTGTGGGATCGCGGCAACGGTTTGCTTATGTTTACAAATAATATCATCAAAAGAATAAGAAATATCATACGTTTGTATATTATTTTGACATACTATGAAGCTGGAGCCCCGTATGTTGCTATAGGCACAAGTCATTGGAAATTCAACTTCTTCTGTTCTATGGTGCCTTTCAGTGCCTGGAAAAGATCTTCTCCAGTTGTATTTTGTAATTACATCTAGAAGACATTCAGACACAGTAAAATGTTCATTAACTCCTCGGATGAAAATGGCTAGGTGAGCTTTGTTATTTCTATCTGTGCTTTCGTGCAATGCAAGTGAGTGAGCTACAAACTGTTAATTGTGGTTTCGACTTCAGATTCAATTACATTTACAATCTTGAAATTCCTTCTCTGAACTGTAATTGGAAACAATTTAATTTTCTTAAACTTTGACTTTGTTCTGGACACAGTATTTTAATAATGTCCTGTATGCACTATTTTACAAATAATGCTTCTGTAAAGGGCTTCATTGATTTTCCAATATTCCAAGCTAGAATATAGCTAACAAGAAGCTTTTTCTGTTTAAGACTGAGGACACGTGTGTGATTTGTGTTTGTATTTTCTTGTTTTATATCTATCAAAATATTTGTGGGCCTACGCATTTCACCCAAAATGAAACGAAAAACATGCGGAACTGAGTGTACACGTATTGTAATATACTGATTAATTCAGGGAAAGGATTTATATGTAAATACATATTTACTTATAAAGCTAATATAATTTATATTTTGCATTATCTTTATGTTTCACAATGTGTAGGGTTGAAAATCCTACTTTTATTTTCCATATTTTTCCATATTTTAGAGTTTAGTACATATTTTCGTTAATTTCCATATATTTTCCATATTTCATATAAAACAGTCCATATTATATTAGGTTTAACAATAAAACAAAACAAAATTCCATTAACTTTTAAAAATACATTTCAACAATAGAGATTTAAACACATGTTCAGTAATCCCTTTAACATCAGAGTTATTTGAAAATTAGCAGTCCTATCAACAATGGGAAAGTAAGTTACAAAACTGTATTAATTTAATTTAAAATTTTTAACAGACTTCAGTTGTGCAGCTCAACAGTTAAATGCCAGTCAGAGTACACATAGGTTCAGTTTTGTAAATCATACTATAAAGACGGTAAATATGCCAAAAGTACGTCATTCAGTCAATTTAAAATCAAAACTAACAAGTTACATTTCAGAATTTAAAGAAGATGGTTTATCAACTGACAATAAAATATTATTTTGTAATTTGTGTCAGTGTGCAGTATCATCTACACAAAAGTTCCTGGTGCAACAACACATTACAACTAGTAAACATCAGGCCAACAAACAACTAAATTCCAAGCAGAGACAATTGTTTTTAACACAACCAACAACATCGAATGTAAGATCTGAGTTTAACATCGACCTGTGCCGTCCTCTCATCTCTGCTGATATTCCTCTCTACAAACTAAAGAATAAGGTCTTCAGGAATTCCTTGAAAAATATACTCAACATACAATCCCGGATGAGTCAACACTTAGGAAGACGTATGCTCCATCCATCTACGATGAGACAATACAGAAGATAAGAGATGAAATTAAAGATAGTTCAATTTGGGTTTCCATTGATGAGACTCCCGACAAAGAAGGTAGACTTGTTGGTAATGTAGTTATCGGTTTGTTAAGTGAACAATATTCTGAACGAATTCTTTTACATTGTGATGTTCTAGAAAAGTGCAATAACAAAACTATAGTTAAACTGTTCAACGAAGCTATGGGTATCCTGTGGCCAAAGGGTATTATGTACGATAATGTGTTATTCTTTATTAGCGATGCTGCCCCTTATATGGTCAAAGCTGGACAAGCATTATCTGTTGTATATCCTAAATTGACTCATTTTACTTGTGTGGCGCATGCATTTCATCGTGTGGCAGAAGTGGTCAGAGACAATTTCCTAAAGTAGATTTGTTGATTTCATCAGTGAAAAAGTATTTCTCAAAGCTCCCAGTAGAGTTAACGTGTTGAAAGAAATGTACCCTGAAATTCCATTGCCACCAAAGCCAATTTTAACTAGATGGGGTACATGGCTAGAAGCAGTTGAATATTATGCCGAACATATAGACTCTATTAACAATGTTCTCCTTGCATTGGACTCTGAAGATGCAGTCTCAATTGATACTGCGAAAACAGTTACCTGTGACATAAGTGTGAAGAATGACTTAGCTCACATTCAGCATACATTTTCATGCATCATAAAAACGCTCAAAAGTCTCCAAAATAGGCACCTTTCACTATCTGAAAGTTTTGAAATTATAAATAGTACTGTGGAACAACTGAATCGTGGTAGAGGTAAAGTTGCAGATGCAGTAAGAGCTAAGGTGGACACTGTACTTTCAAAAAACCCTGGATATGAAGAACTACAAAAGGTTGTTGCTGTGATGAGTGGTGAATCAACAGTGAAGATTAACTTGGACTTATCCCAGCAGACATTGTGAAATTGAATTATGTACCAGTTACTTCTTGTGACGTCGAACGCTCTTTTAGTCAGTATAAATCTATCCTCAGAGACAATAGAAGAAGATTCACTTTTCAGCACTTGAAAGAAATGTTTGTAACCTATTGTTATGGTAACAGACAATAAAAATTGTGTTTTGTTGAAACTACATTGGAAGATAAGGTACGTCCATTATATTTTTGTTTAGTTTGATTAAAATGTACCAATATTTAACGTACATAGTCATTTTTTTATAATTTTAAGTCCATATTTAATTCCATATTTTGGTAAAAATCCATATTTAATTCCATATTTTGGTAAAAATAACTACATATATATTTACATATTTCATATATTTTTAGTCCATATAAATCCGTTCCCTGCTGATTATTATGTATAACCAAGGATTACACAGATAGCCCCAAAATAAACTATTTCCACGTGTCCAACATGCCTGTAATTGTATGATATTCTTTCTGAAGAGTCGAGTATTGTCATTGCATGTTGAATTTTAACACACACTTAAGCATTTCACATTCTCCCCACTAACACAAAAAATTTCTCTTCCCTTTCATCCTTGAATGTACTATGCCCAGGATTAGACGACATTGTGAAATAGTGGAACACTCCGACCAACACAATGATAATGGCAGTCCGCCACTGCTCTTCGCTTGCGCATAAACATTGAGTACAGTACAGGTGAGGATGGGTGAGGCTGAGCGCGCTCATTACGTACTGGCTTCGGTTCCGTTCAGGGGTTACTCGCGAGTACGCTTTTGGAGACGTCTGGTCTAGAGTAAACCGTACTTGACAGGAGCAGAATGTTACTCTTCAAGAGTTTCATGACAAATGACTTAATTCCTACTCTAGTATAACCTGTAGGAGTAATCATAAGAGCTATAGTTTATGTTTGTTCAGTCTCTGGTTGTCATGGCATCCATTACATAGAAATCGCTCCAGATGGCGTTCTTTTTTCCTCCAAGTACTTGAAGGGCTTTCTCGTGTGCATGCAGAGTTGCGTTCTAATATCTTCGATGAAGAAGCTTTCCTTCCTTAGTTCATATATTATCTCCAGAGTGTTGTTCTTCTTACTTCTAGCACTGTTTTCATGTAGCTGATTGTTAAGTTTTTCCCATATGATATTTAGTCCGTAGGTTGCTATTGGTGCAATTGCAGTTTCTGTTTCTAGTTGTTGCAGATTCTTGATGCTGTACATCGATTTTGTTATAGTGACTGCTCTTTCTTGAATGTGGATTCTGTGTGATTTATTGATTAGTGGGGTTTAAAAAGGGCACGTCAGCTACTATGGCTATTTGCGCCCTTTAATGTTGTTTGGAGTGTTACTCCTAAGTATTTAAATTTATGCACTACCTCAAGTGGCTCGTTCTGCAATGTCAGGGTGTAATTTTTTCTTAGTTTGCCGCCGTTTCTGAAATTAATTTCTTTTGTTTTCTGGTGGTTTATCTGTAGGCTGTTTTCCTCGGCCCATCTCACGAGTTTATTTAGGACCTGTTGTAGTTCTTCTATGTTGACCGAGCCTATCGCATCGCCTGCATACATAATGAACGATGCTGTGGTGTCCTTTATGATTTTTGTTATGTCTGTGGTCATGATATTGAAGAGCACCGGGCTGATAGGATCTCCTTGTAGTACCCCAATTGTCTGTACTATTTTCTTGGATAGTGTAATTTCGTCGGATATTTGTATGTAGTTGTAGATATAGATGTCTGCTGTTGTTAGGGTAACATAGTCATAGTACAAAATGTTTATGAAAGTTTGTTAACAGGAAGGGGTAGAAAAGTGACACATACAGTTCCGGTATTCTAATATTATGATATTTATAATTTTGTCCATGTTCTGAAGAAAGTAACATGCGTCTTTCTGTTGCAGAGAGTTTTCCTCTACTTATGATCCTGACTGGAGTCATAGGAGGTGTTATAGTCATCATAGCTATTGCTATGGTGATAATTCTTTGTCAAAGGAGAGAAAAGAAACCAGAAGGTAAGTTGCGTATCATTTAATAAATACAAGTACATTGTCTTCTTCAATCTCTCACATTATCATCCCATTTAAAAAGGTGTTAATCAACGTGTGTTTTGTTTTGCTTTTTTTTACGTGTAATGACTATATTCATGTACATTAACAGAAAAACTTAAAGGATTTTGTGGAATGGAAATTAACCTAAGCCATTCGACTTCTGTTTTCATGAATATGCTTACATCACATCTGATAAATAGACCTCGGATTTTAGGTAAAAACCTATTTTGTTCCTCATTATATATACAAAATAAAAGTTGTATATATACGAATTATGGAAATATATGTTCGAAAATGGTGGTCCTATACAACCTAAAAATACCTAATTTCACGTTAGAAACTATTTTTACCTAATTTTACATTTCCCAATTTCTGAGACGATACCGCTTGAATATCCACAAGTGAATAAGCTGGTTTCCGCAATTAAAAAGGTTTTTATTAAAGCACCTACGAGGATTCAATTATTTTGAGAGCAACTTCCCAATGTGCCACTTCCACCAGAACCTATTCTTACCCGATGGGGAACATGGTTACAGGCCGTGGAATATTACAGCAAGCATTTGGAGGACATTAAGAACTTTGTTTTGAAATTGGGGGATTGATAGAAGAGGTGACAAAAAAAATCACCTTGGTTCCTGGGTTATGTTGGTGAAAAAGTTTCTGAAAAACTCAAATCAGTGCTTCAAAAAAACCCAGGACTGACAGTTCTCCGCACAGTTACTGACATCTTGGCTGGCAAAACACCTGAACATTAATGTGCTGTTCCCTTGCATCTAATACCAACATTTAAATATGCTTTGGTGTCATCATTTGATGTGGAACGCTCATTTTCGGCATATAAGATGGTGTTATCTGAGAAGCGATGCAGTTTCTCAATGGAAAACTTAGAAAAGGTGTTAGTTGTTTACTCTGGCTCTAATTATGGACATGTACAATGAAATAATGTCAAATGTTTCGGCTAATTTGTAATGGGAAATGAAATAATGTCATTTTTTGTTCACCTATTTTGATTTGTGATAGAACCTATTTTAGGTACCTAATTTAAGATTTTTAGGACCTAAAAGTCCGAGGTCTACTGATAAACCATGGCTAACGAGAAAGAATGGCTATGGCACGAATCGGAGTCACATGGTTATCATGGTCTAGTCATGGCCATCTTGACAATCGTCTAATATAAATGCATGTTCAAACTTCTAAAAAACAAAGGAATTGTTATATTAAACTCATGTTAAACGTGCATTTATATATGTTGACCATGTTATGACTAAAAATGTATCTTTCTCGTTACTCACTTAATAAACCCAAGAGTGTGATCGAATCCATTCCTAACTGAGGGGGAGTTCGCATATATACATAATACTACTTGGAAGAGTCTTAATAATCCATGTGGATTATAATATATTTTTAAAATAATTTTATTCAATAAAGTTGTACTTTGACATGGAGTTTCGGGACTTGTAATGGAATTGTTTTTGGTGAACATGCATTATAGACGTTGCTACCTTCACCATCGTTATCTCAACTAAAACTTCAGTGTTATTTTGAATTGGTTTTTCCTAGTTTTTTTTTACTTTTTTTTTTCAGACTGCAGAGAAGCAGAAAAACAATGTAAAGAATCAGACAGGTCGTCCAACATCTCGGATTTGAAGATGGAGCTACGAACAGGTTCATCTGTAAGCAATGTCCATTGTGAGCTGGAGTACGGGCCCGACTCCGAGACAGGCAGCGAAAGTGTTGGTACGAGGGTTGGAGTTCCTCTAGCAGGCCCTGTACCTATGCCCGTCAACGGTGGCGACCACATATACCGCTACTCTGCGGAGTTCACAGAGCCTGTCTTTCCTCCTAAAGTAAGCAACAGTTGACATCTGGATCTCTTAAAGCAGTAATCATCATAAACTGCAGCAACACAATACACTGAATTTACAAGAACAACCAAATTGTTTTTTGTCTCAACAACATGTTTGTCTGCAGTTTCAATTATTGGCATGTTCACCTAGTTTGTAGAAGTGATGTCAGTAGGACTTCCGTGAACTAATACTCAGCCATAGATAACCTTTTCCCACCCTTCTTAATGCAGCCAATTTTTTTACTCACATTTAAGTTTACAAGCATGTGCGTTGTGCAGGATGAAGACGAGTTACCAATTTGGCTCATTTTACTATGCCATGTAGACCTACTGAAATGGTTATCACAGGCTTAAAAGCAATCAGACCTGACCCATTTCTGCAAGGAAATGTATGTGAAGACTTACATTCATAATATTATTACTACATAATATGCTTATTCACAATTTATTTTAAAGTACTACCTGTCTCTTTTCTAGAATGACTGGTTTAATTTTGTTAATGTGCTGCTTTCTTTACAATCGTGTATAATCTATTGTAAGTTATCCTCCAACACTCCATAATAATCTCACTTCTGTTTCTTGAATAGTCATATTATTAACCTTTATACTTCTTAAACAGTGGCAGATGGTGGGTTTGAAAGTTGAAGAGGCCAAGATATGACTGATGGAAGGTTGTATTTTATGTAAAAAAAAAAATATGTCACGTACCTCATTACTAGGCCTGTGACATTGGAGCATGTTTACAGTGAAAGGAAACCAATTCACTACAAGATAGACACAGAGTACGCAAGTGTATGTGTGTATGGAGACGACACAACCTCCCCAGTACAGTTCATTCAAGTATAATGCAAACTATCGTGAAGTGTAGTGCGCTCCGCAGTATGGCTCAGAAGGAAAGAAACACGTCTTGGAAACTAGAATATTTAGTTTCACAGTATGGTGCAATCTAAATAGCAATCTGTATTGTAAACTTTGCAATGTCAGAATTACGTCTGCTAAAAACAAGGGATATAATGTTCAAAGGCATGTAAGTACAATGAAACATAAACGGCTGGAACAAGAAAATATGCTGAAGGATCCTATGTCAAGTTCAACATTTTATGAAGACGTGTGTAAGGCATTTATACCTGCCGACATACCATTTAATAAACTCGCAAATTTTGCGTTCCGCGACTTTTTATGGAAATACACTAGAAGATAAATTCCACATCAGACTACGTTATGGAAGTACTATGTCGAGAAAATTTACAACACATGCATTACTGAGGTCAGAGATAAACTAACAAACCAACACATACTGTGTGGTGTCAATTGATGCGAGGACCGATGCTGTTGGGCGGCATGTAGTTAATGTGATTGTTGGGGGTCTGGATCTGGAAGACTCTGCTGGATCATACCTACTGTCGTGTAATGTGATACATGATGTGAACAATTCTACAATATGTGGGGGTTTTTCAATATGCAATGTAATTATTATGGTCAGCAGTTAGGTATAGAGGATGACAAAGGACTTCTGATCGTTACCGTTGCAGCATCCTATATGTTAAAGGCAGTAACTACATTGAAAACAACATACAGAAAGATAGTAAACATCATAGTTTATCCTGTCAGGTAGCTAATATTCTGCCGGATGACAAATACACTGCAGGTAATTTAGATGTAAAATATATTTCACATATGCACCTGTCGTTTCGCAGTTTCTCTGCATTCAAATCCATACTAAGACAGTAGTAGACACGCATTCGCTTTCGAAACTTTGAGAATGAATCTTGTTGTTCACTGTAATTACAAACTAAACACGCAATAGACAATACATCTAAGCCCACATGTGTTGAATGGAATTTTATAATAGTTGAAATGAAGTTAAGTAAAGATAGAAAGTAATTCAGAGGAATGTGTGTAATATTCCCTTCTGCAGACTGTACTGTACAAGACGGAGCGGTGCTGTGTGCTCTGTGTATATCTTGGAGTGAGTTGACTTTCTTTCACTGTACACATGCTCCAATGTCACAGGCCTACTCATTACTATTACGTACTTGTACAGCAAATTCACCAATGATCTTCATCCTTCACAAACCAATCAATTAGGTTACAACATATTGAACCTCTACTACTAGAAGAAACTAGTCAAGCAAGGTAAATCCTAAAGATTAACACAGTAAAGAAGTTGAAAATTTAATCAGTAATAATAATTATAGATTTGAACTGCATATAACTGTTAGGCTTACTTAAAATTCGAGTGACTAGCAAGCATGTTATGTAATAACAATTGTCAGGATTGCCAACTTTGTGAGTTAGTATCTGTTTCGCTAATATGTTTTCGCGGGATATCAGCCGAGTTAAGATTTTGGAATGCTCCAAGCTTTCGACTGCTATCTCTGCAGCCATCTTCAGGGAAGTGATGTCCGAACAGAAAGTCGAAAGGTTATATAGATGTGGCTGTCTCAGGTGAAACGGGATTGGTTGGCGGATCGGCCAATCCGGGGCCGGGAATTGTCATCGCTCGTAAGCTCCGCCCCTCCCGGGATTACTGCGTGAAGTTTGGCGGGCGGCGAGCCCTGTTCCGCCGGTTGGAATCGGTTGCCGTCCTCGGTCCGTGATCTTCATGACCTTGATTGTAAGAGGGCCTGAGTTGGTCTAAGGCCGGTGTCCATGCCTGACTGAGCTGGAGTCCACTGTCTCTGTTAAAGTTGTTTTCTCTCAGCTTGATCTCTATGGCCTCCTTGATTGTACGATCCCAGTAGTGGCTTGATTTGTTAATGACCTTGGTGTGGTCAAACAGTATTTTATGCTCCTTTTCTATGCTGTGTTGCGCCACTGCAGATTTTCCAGGTAATACAGCCTCAGGTTCCTCTTATGTTCTTTGATTCTGTCTTCTATTGTGCGGCCAGTCTGCCCTATGTATACTTCGCCACACTCGTATGGAATCTTGTAAATCCCTGGAGTCCTTAAGCCCTGACTGTCTTTAACCTGACGTAGGGCTTAGGACAGGGTTTAAGGACTCCAGGGATTTACAAGATTCCATGCGAGTGTGGCGAAGTATACATAGGGCAGACTGGCCGCACAATAGAAGACAGAATCAAAGAACATAAGAGGAACCTGAGGCTGTATTACCTGAAAATCTGCAGTGGCGCAACACAGCATAGAAAAGGAGCATAAAATACTGGTTGACCACACCAAGGTCATTAACAAATCAAGCCACTACTGGGATCGTACAATCAAGGAGGCCATAGAGATCAAGCTGGAGAAAAACAACTTTAACAGAGACAGTGGACTCCAGCTCAGTCAGGCATGGACACCAGCCTTAGACCAACTCAGGCCCTCTTACAATCAAGGTCATGAAGATCACGGACCGAGGACGGCAACCGATTCCAACCGGCGGAACAGGGCTCGCCGCCCGCCAAACTTCACGCAGTAATCCCGGGAGGGGCGGAGCTTACGAGCGATGACAATTCCCGGCCCCGGATTGGCCGATCCGCCAACCAATCCCGTTTCACCTGAGACAGCCACATCTATATAACCTTTCGACTTTCTGTTCGGACATCACTTCCCTGAAGATGGCTGCAGAGATAGCAGTCGAAAGCTTGGAGCATTCCAAAATCTTAACTCGGCTGATATCCCGCGAAAACATATTAGCGAACCAATGCCGAGAAAGCCTCAAATCACACATAGTATCTGTTTGTTTAGTCAACTGTCCGAAGGCAGGTCTGAACCTCACAAGTGATACCAACAAGGCAACACTTATGAGGAAACTAAGCCAAGAGATAATGGAGTATGGAGGCGAGTTCCTTTTCCCCTAATTACTTGTAGTACCGATATCTATAGAGAGTTTAATTTTTTTAATCTGATGATTCTGATTATTTCACTGTGATATTCAGCCATGCTGAGAAATGTCAAGGAGAGCTCACAGGAGGATAACACCACAGCAGTAAAGAATGGGACGTTGTAAGATACTGAGGACCCTTACAAAATAATTTTTCACATTACTGTTACATATTGTATTTTATTGTATTTATTTATTCCCTGTACACTCTATTATAGATATAGATTCGTCATTAGATACTCACACACGCGCACGCACACACACACACACACACACACAAAATAAGATTTCTAATAAGAATTTAATTTTAACATTCTTAAGTTCTTTAAAGAAATAGTAAAACTACTAAAAGACACAATAAATAACAAGATACATAATATATTTTCAGTTTACAAGACATTAAAATAAATATACTAACATAGATTAAATAAAAACAAGTACGTACATAATGAGATTACATTAAACAATCATCTAAGGTGATTTATTAGGAGAACGAGTCAACCTTTAAAAACCAAGAGACTTCATCTTAGTGTTCTGTATATTTATTATTAATATTGTTAGGGGAAAAATTATGTACAACAGTAATGAAGGTATGGCTTTAATGTAAAAAATCAGGAATGACATGGACTGGATCAAAATAGTTTTACTCTGGTTTTGAAACAGTCATAATTTAAATGTTTAACATATCCGGGTATCTTGTTATATAGTAATATGATAATGGTAATAGTATGACAATTTATATGCAAGTGTTATGGTCAGTGATGTCGTGATAATAGTTTTCTTGACCATACTCCTCAACCCTTAATTTCTCTCTTGAAATATATTTTATTTTCCTCTCTCTATTTCACCGACTGCCATATTTTAGTAGGTTATTTAACGACACTGTATCAACTACTAGATTATTTAGCATCGATCGAATGAGGCTGAGAATTCGCTGTACATTACCTGACATTTGCCTTATTGTTGCGGAAAACCTTGAAAAAAACACAACCCGGGAATCGAATCCACGTCCGAGAGTAGCTCTGATCAGTAGGCAAGCGCCTCTATTGACTGAGCTATGCTGGTGACCCAACCACCATTTAATGGATGTTTTTATGTTGAGAAAGTAAAAAATTGTTTTGATTTAGCCCACCTTTTAATACAATAATTGTGAAACAAGCTTAATTTAAGTAAGTTCCCATCAAGCTTTCATAATGAATCTGCAACATTTTGTTGTTTTTCAATTATTCTTTTATATATGATTCTGGAATTCAGCACTGTAGAGGTGGACCATTTATGTTTATGGATATTAAAGAGGATATATTAAGAACAGCAAGATATGATCTAAGATCAGTTCAGATCTCCGTGTACAAAATTTAGGCACCAATACGCTGTATGATTCTGTATGGGCAGAATTTTTTCTTCCCCATACGATTCATTAAAAAACTGTAGGTTCCCATTGGTCCCATATGGGCCCCATGACAGCACTGGTTATGGTCATGGATTTCAGAGTTTCTTTTAAAATAGTTAAGATTTTTATGAATGAAGCAAACTGTTTCTAGAATATAGATGCTGGGGAGTGATGAAATTTTTCATTCTTGAAAAATGTCTTTGCTTGGAGCGCATATAGGGACTTGTTTCATTATCTTTATTATTTTCTTTTGAAGCTTCTACAAGTTGTACAATAATTGAAGCAGTGAGATCAATAACCACTCAAGTCCACTTCTGGCCATTCATTTTTTGCAAATTTGAAATTAAATTTTGGATATTTCCACAAGTGTTATGACTTTAAAAGTTGGTATACTACTTTGTCTTGATCTCTAAAACAACCAGAAATATTACGTGCAAAAAATAATAATTAGGTAAGAAATAAATTTTTTTTTTTTTTTTTTTTTTTTTTTTTGTATTTTTCTCGAAACTTGTGTAAATGGACTTGAATGGTTATTCATCTCACCGCTTCAATTGTTTATACCGGTAATAGACCATTGCTGTCACGTGTTCTGATGTATTTTCTAATACTGCACAAATTGTGTATAATATATAATACATAATCTAAATTTAACAGAAGAAATACTGAAATCAGAAGTAAACACTGACACAATTGTCTTTAGAGACAATTAATATTAAGTACCCTCCACAAAACTGGCTTCATTTATACACCGACAGATCCTTGATCTCCAGAGAACAAGGTGCTGGTGCAGGTGTTATGTGCTGTCTCTTCTCACTTTATAGATCTCTTGGATATGAAACGACAAGTTTTGATGGTGAAATCATTGCAATAAGTGAAAGTCTCAGGAATCTTCTGTGCCACATCAATAAATTTAAGAATGCAGTTATATTGTCAGACTCCAAAGCAGCTATTCTATCAATAGTCTCTAAACACACACCTTCATTCAAACAGCAGAAATAACTAAAATGCTCTCTCAATTAATATCACTCAATAAAAGAATTGTATTCCAATGGATACCATCCCATTGTGAAATCCTGGGAAACGAGAATGTGGATGCTTTAGCAAAGAAGGGCAGCACTGCTACTTACAGACCTGTTACTAGATCTACGTGTTACTCTGTGAAAAGATTTATTAAATCTACATACTTAGACTTCAACAAACAAAATTTGATAACACAATCCCAAGGGAAAAAATGGAACTCTCTGCATCAAAATCCACAGTTAATTCCCGATTTACCACGAAAATCGTCTGTAGCTGCATTTAGATTGGCAACAGGCCATGATTGTTTGGCCAAACACCTGCATAGAATTGGAATATATCAGTCCCCTAACTGCCCATTGTGCAACTCAAACCAAGAAATGGATTCGGAACACCTCAAAATCTGTGCTTCAGTGGCTGGCCATGATAATATCTTTGAAAAATATTGGAGTGCAAGAGGTCAAATGACTTTATTGTCAAACGCCTGGCATTAGAAAACAACAACAACAACAACAACAACAACAAATTGTGTATGACTGCAGAGTAAAAAAAATCCCTGATTTCAACAGTACTGCAAATCAATTGCTATTTACGCACTTTTTAAGAATTACAATTGTATCATATTTATTTTGATTGTTCTTTTGTTGCAGGATGGACAAAACAACAACGGTTATGTGCCGTATGTGGACTATACACGTGATTACAATCCACCGCCACCTATCGAAAGTAGCCGAGAATCATTATCAGCGGTCACAAGTGTAGCAAGTGTTACAGGAGTGCCAAGCATAGACCCTCGATACTCGGCAGTTTATGGGAACCCATACCTGCGAAACTCCAATACGTCATTGCCACCTGCTCCAACACACGGCATTGGCACGCCTGCACCCCCTCCGTACTCGGCGGCCACTAGAAATGGGGCTGTCCCACAGGTGGCCAGGCTACCGAACTCCCCCACGTCACAATACATAGTGCCCACCACGCAGCCCACAACAATGAAGAGGGGGACCCTGGCTACACACGTATAATAATTGCTGGACTACAACTCCGTTAACAGTGTAACCATGCCATGTACATTATTTTGAATTCCAGGGTAAATACGCTAGGAATATTAAAAACACGTTGAAGCAGTTTAAAGCTCATCTGTACATACCTATAAAATTTAGCTTTTCATAAGTGCGTGTGTAGTGAAAAGTTGGAAGCCTTACGAGGACATTTGTGTATAATTTAAGCAATTAGCAGGATTCTACAATCAACAGAGCTTCCAGTTTTAATCAGTGCATAGGGTGCAAATGAAACGCAAGTTCATACATACCAAAGACATTGCTTACATTCACCGTTGGTGTGAACCGAGCCTTGTTGCATGAAATGGACGACGGATGCAAATCGTGGGTAATGCATTTTCTTTCCATGAAAGATGGCGAACAACAGACTAGTCAAATAATTAAAAAAAAGAAAACTAACTTGTTGAAACTGGTTTACACTACATCTGGGATAAATTGGCCTCGGCGTGGCAAACAAGCTTACCCAGAGGTATAGTGCAGTGTACTCTCAAGAGACAATATAAATCTCAAAACAATGAATTAAAAATGAAGAGGCCACGGTAAGGGAACTCCCACAGAAGACGAACAACGATGTGTGCATGCTCATCCAGTTTTGTTGATGTATAAACTAAGTGGCTTTCATTGCTCTACTTTCTTCCGACTGCTGCTGAACGTTCCCTTGACATAAAACGATTAAATCTTAACTGTGATTACAACTACTTTCAATGTATTTACTAAAGAAATCTATCTTTTTTGGGATTTCTTCTGTTCCAAAAATTAAAACTATTTGATGTTACAAAAAAAAAAGTGAGAAGTTAAAAACAATACAGGCCTAAATATCTCAGCTTTTGGACATAATTTTTACAAAATCGATGTTCATTTTAGAATGGTCTGTTACACTAGCTGCCAAACGGCTTTAGTTGACTTTATACTTCATGTCAATTCATACCAGGGCTGTAGGTAAACAAGGCGTCTTGTTCAGCCCAATTCTCAAATGTCCAGTGTCACAGTGTGATAGTTTCATTGCATCATGTTCTTCACTTATGGTTGGTATTTTTATATCGTAGTTGGCAGGCAGCCATCAAGTTGACTGTAGTAAAACCCGTCCCTTCTGCTAATATCCAACCATTAAGATATAATGTTGTTGCTCTGCCGCCCGGGCCAGTTCCGTGTTGGTTCAGTTATTGTTTGGCATCTGTATTGTTGACATTTTACTCAGGCATTTTTTCCATTGTTGCTGGGGCTCTACATGCTTTCTTTAAAGGATCGCCCTGCGCCGAACCGCAGGATGTCTTTTCGGGCAGCGGTGATTCTTGCGATGTATTTGTGAAAGATTGTGAAAGTTTTAAACATGTATAAATAGTAATGTGTTCAAATTTGTAATTAATATCTTTTAAGAGATGAAGAAGAGAGAGTTCTCACCCTTCCAAAAATCATCAAAAAGAAAAGCCAAAAATAAAAAAATTAATTTCATAGATATCAACTTTTCTATCTTCCATTTTCAATATTTCCACACGATGAAGCAAGCATAAATTGCTCCTCATTATGACGAATAGTTGAGTTTTAATGATCTCATTGCACCACAAATGGCCTAAGTAATACTCATACGAAAGTAACGGTATTAAGTTATGAAACTGTTATTAAGTTAAGAAACGAACGATTCTGGGGACTAAGCATACGTCCCGCCTCTCCCAGTAACAACCATTAAATGGGCCTATTGTAGACAACCAACCATACAAATGCCTATTGTTTAAAGTAGTGAGTGGTGATACTAAGACAATTATCGTACCATCACAGTAGTTTATATTAATTCTGGACTACGTGGTGATACCAAGTGACCGTGTACTTCTTTGTAGTGTTATTGCTACAATGTGTGCACCAATGAACTGAAATTTGTTTTGGTTATGTTTGATGTTGAGTGAAGCCTGCCTTAGTACTGAGTGATATTGATGAGTGTCTGGGCCTAATTGTTTTTTATATAGCTCTATATATATACATATACATATATATTTGCCAAGATTGTGTACATTTTAATAAGTTGAACAAAATGCAAGTTGACTAAGAAGTCACTGAACTGATGGAAAGAAGCTGCCAGCGATCTCTTTTTAATGTCTTATGATCTTTCTGTAATGTAAATTCTATTTAAGCTGTTTCTTTCGAACATTAGACTTTTAAAATATAAGAAGTTCTACAAAGAGATGTTGCATAAGTGGAATTTTGTTCTGCAATGTGGCACTTCGTCTTGTCCATCCGTGGATGCTGTCAGTGCTGGGAATCATGAGGCAAATGTCATATTGTTATTATTTAGATGTATGTCGAAGTATCTACAAGAAAAAATTACAAAAAAGATTGCCTACGGCCCTGATTCATTCCAATGTATGTAGAGTCTTCTTTCGTTTCTACTGCAATTCGCTCAACATCGTCATTTTCTTACACATTTTGGATTTCAAAACAGGAAACTTTCCTAATAAAGCAATATGAGACTTTTGTGACTGAAAAAATAAACAATGATCAATTTTATGAAATGTACTAAGAACTACCAACTACCTACGATATAATACAATGAAGACAATTAGAAAGATTACATCACATGAATTTGCAGTTACATTCTTACAATTTGCCTACAATTTTCCTTCCTTTCCCATGGAATACTACACTATTACAAATTTAATTATTGTCAGTGAGCAGAAAAACTGTTTAAATTTCAGCTTCACACAAAACACAGGAGATGGTACACAATGGGTCTAAAATATTTAATAGATTTTTCAGGTATGTATAGATTTCTTATTTGACAGAGGAAGCAAAATGAACTGACCTAGTGTTTACACACAAGGACAAAGAATTTTTAACAAGATTTTAATTTATTTTTGTCTTTGGTGCTGAACAGTAGAAATACTTAAGTGACATTGTATTACATTAATATGGTATAAAGCAGGCGTCTCCAAAACCATACTCGCAAGTAAGCCCCTGAACGGAACCGAAGGCAGTACGTAATGAGTGCATTCCGCCTCACCCATCCCCACCTGTACTGTACTCAATGTTTATGCGCAAACGAAGAGCAGTGGCGGACTGCCATTGTGTTGGTCGGAGTGTTCGACCATTTCACAATGTCTTCTAATCATGGACGTTGCACATTCAAGGATGAATAGGAAATTTTTCGTGTTAGTTGGGAGAATGCTTAATTTGTTCGAAAATTCTTAAGCGTGTGTTAAAATTCAACACGACGACAATACTCGACTCTTCTCAAAGAATATTATACAAGTACAGGTATGCTGGACATGTGAATATAATTTATTTTGAGGCTATCTGTATAAGTGCTGGTTATACATAATAATCAGTATATTACAATACGTTTACACTCAGTTCCGCATGACAAACATAAATTTGTTTGTTTAATTTTAGGTGAAATGCTTAGGTCTACAAATATTTCGATAAATATAAAACAAGAAAATACAAACACAAATCATACACGTGTTCTCAGTCTTAAACAAAAAACGTTTCTTGCTAGGTATGTTATAGCTTGGAATATTGGAAAATCAATGAAGCCCTTTACAGAAGCATCATTTGTAAAATCGTGCATACAGAACGCTACTAAAATACTGTGTCCAGAACGAAGTCAATGTTTAAGAAAATTAAATTGTTTCCAATTACAGTTCAGAGAAGGAATTTCAAGATTGTAAATGTAATTGAATCTGAAGTCGAAACCACAATTAGCCAGTTTGTAGCTTACTCACTTGCATTGGACGAAAGCACAGATAGAAATGACAAAGCTCACCTAGCCATTTTCATCCGAGGAGTTAATGAACATTTTACTGTGTCCGAATGTCTTCTAGATGTAATTACAAAATATAACTGGAGAAGATCTTTTCCAGGTACTAAAAGCAACATAGAACAGAAGAGGTTGAATTTGCAATGGCTTGTAACAATAGTAACAGAAGGGGCTCCAGCTTCATAGTATGTCAAAATAATATACTAACATATGATATTTCTTATTATTTTGATATTATTTGTAAACATAAGCAGACCGTTGCCGCAATCCCCCACTGATCGCTTCCATCTGTTGAGCTACGAGTCTCTTCCCCTTCTCTAGCCTTACAGCACATTGTGTTCGGCGGGCAGCATCGAGAGCACGAATGACGATACGCTTTTTGGAGACCTCTGGTATAAAGAAACCCTTTTGGCATTATACTGGAAATTTTTATTTAGTTTTAATATGTGTACTTAGCTATACCGATATAAATTCTACTACATCTACAATAAAGAAGAGAAGCATTTCGTCCCAAAGACTGATTTACAGTGATAGAAAATTCTCAGCTTACATATATCAGTATTAAGAATACAGGGAATGTCTGTTTCTGTAAAATTTTAGTGGTACATTTTTTTTTAAGTTTGAAAAGTTGTAATTTAGAAAACCGTTCTTGAACTTTAAGGAAAAATTTGAAATGCCATTCTAATATCAACCGTATAATTAATATATTGGTACCAGTGTAACAATTAAATTTGGATATAGCTTGTATTTATGCATTTTCTTTTAAATCAAGGTCATGATTAGTGATTCTATTTTACGGTGAATACAAATTTTAAATTCTGGTCTCAAAATTTGTGTAATTTCGGTTATATTTTACACACACACACACACATAAACATAAATCTGAGTGTAACTTCACATTTAAAATCTATGCTTAACTTTTTTATTCTCGTCGTGCTAAATACATTATGTACATTCCCAGAAAGACTAGTGATCTTTATCATGAAGAGAATCTTACAATTTTTTGTACATTTTTCACATTACGTAAAGTTTTCGATCATCACTTACGTCTTGTGTGGAAAAATCTGTGTAACAGTCCCCTTCTTCTTCTTCTTCTTCTTCTTCTTCTTCCTCTTCCTCTTTCTCTTTCTCTTTCTCTTCCTCTTCCTCTTCTTCTTTATAAGCTTGAAGCTTGTTAATAACCAGACATAGACTCTCGCCATCTTTTTCTTGGTCTCCCAATGCTTCGTATTTCCTCAGGTATACCCTCTTTGTACTCTCCTTACCAATCTATCATCTCCCTTTCTTGATACATGTGATTTCCATTTCTCTCTCCTTCTTATAACCCTTTCTTCTCTTATGTCCTTACTTCTCATTCTGTTCCTTCTCGTCTTTCCTGTTATTCTTCTCAGTATTTTCATTTCCGTTGTTTCAAGCACCCGTAGTTACCTTGAGTTTTCCTGTATCCACTCTGGTTTCTGCTGCATTTGTCATTATTGGTCTTGCAATAGTTTTGCATATCCTCATCTTTGTATTTGTTTTTAGATATTTATTTTTCCATATGAAATCATTTAAACACCCCGACACTCTTGATGTCTTAATCATTTGATAACTTACCGGTACTTCATATTCCATAAAACCAAAGTTGATATTGTGACTCCCAAATAATTTATCTGCATAACTTATTCAACAATTGCGTTATCCAGTTGTAATTTACATCGCAACGGTAATTTGCTCACGGTTAGAGTCTTTGTTTTCTTTTCTATTAATTTTCATTCCATATTTTTTACATGTATGTGAAATAATATTAACTAAAATGCAACACAAAATAGTCGGGCTATTTTTTCTCATTTACATTTGAAAATAAAGTCACTGGAAATCTCATTTGAATATCAAATTCAAATTGCTGTTGAAATAGGGTTTGAATATTAAATTCAAAATGTTGTATACATAGATATCAATCTTTGGGTACATTAAATTAAAATTTCGTAAAAGAAATGTAAATTTTTCTAAAAGTACATTTTTTGTTCCATTTATTAACAGAAAACCCGTATTTCGTGAACTAGTTATATTTAGTATGCTGTACATTTACAGAGAAAACGAAGACATAGTAACAAAATATGATGGGAAAAGAGTACCGTACTTAAAGTTTGCTCAAAACTGTTGTCTGTGTTGCCATTGATGCACTGTTGAATAGTTTACCCTTAATCAGTGCCATCAGCTCTGTAAAAAAAAGTCTAGATCTTAAGATTTATTTAATCAGAAATCATCGTCCATCAGAATCCTAAAAGTAATCAATTGGGTTGTGTTGGAAATGTCCCAGGGCTCAAAATCCTCGCCCCTTATGTGCGCGTGTGTGTGTTGAATCATTGCATAAAATGCAAAATGAGCAAAACTGTATTAAACTTTTTTGTTTGAAATATCTCAAAGAATAACCTCCTGAAATTAATGACATTACTTAGGTTCACCTTGTGCAAAATGTGCCCAAATGCACATTGGTAATTTTATGTTTGAAAGTGTAGTGTGTTAAATATGTTGCTGTAGTTTTTCAATCCATGATAAAAAGCGAAAAGTATGTGTTTCTGCGAAATAAGAACGAAATTACATTTTATGAAGTATTTTTGTGTTTCTGTAAAAAAAAGAATAAGAATGACCGTACCTAAAGACCCTCTCACATGCAGGTTCTTTCTCCACGTTAGCTTTTACAGTATGTAATTATAGCATAGAAATGTGACCTATTTCATACCCTTTATGTTGTTACGGTACCTGCACCATTGTCTCCAGTTTTCAACTAATCTGTCTGTTGCTGGTGGTAGAATATTGGTTGCCTATTCGATGTCTTCATGTCCAGTATTCACTCACAAACAAGTTGCTTGTGGTAACCGGTGATTTTGATTGAGTAACAAGATGGGTCGTAATAAAATCACAACATATATTTTGGCATGTTTTTTAATGTTCATAATTTCACTATAATTTTATATTTTGTTGCATTACTTATTTATTATTTGCAAGAATTTTAACTGAAAAATCTAGAAAACACTTGTTGGTAACTTTTTTCTGACGTTTGTTCTTGAATACCTTATGGAAGTCGGATATTGTTTTGATATCGGATTGTCGTGGTCGCGGTGAGGGTAAAAGGAAAATATGCAATTGTATAATTATATTGTAATACCGGGATCACGTTATAATACTACAGGTATGAAACTGCTTAAATTTAACTGCTTGTATAAACAAAAAAGCATTGTTGAAAATCAAATTGGATGTGTGTTTATTATTTATCACTATGAATAGTAACCACAACTTTCAGTTACATTTCCAATATCGTCAACAATACTATTGAATCACTTTCCAGCATGTGCACTAAAGTCCCGTCACTCTAATTTCCAGCAGCCAATCGCGTTGCAGGTCGGCTACATTTAAACGTTTGCGTCTTGTGATTCGCTAATGAAGAAGTTATTCATTTCTTAAGGCTCGATAAATACTTAATATAATTGCCCGCCATTTCGGCTCTTTCATTGGCATTCGCAGAAAGCACATGAAGACGTTATTTGCCGCTCAATTATTTGCTGAATTATAGTGTGTTAGATTTATTATCATAGGAGCTATGTCATGATAATGTTTAACGGTGTGGCAAATAGATTCCTCGTATGATAGCTCGGCAACGAAAGAACAAAAATGGCGAACGATACTACCTACCTAGATTTTATAAAGCCTTCACTTCCTAATACGTAAGCAAAGAGAGTCACGCCGGGAATAACAGCGTCGCAACTGCACTATATAATTGGATATGAAAGGTTTATTCCGCAAAGAGTAGGAGTTGATTTTTAAATTTACTTTATACATTCTTCCTATCGAAGTCAGAAATACTTGTAATAATTCGATGGCAGAGAACCAGACTATCCCAAGTCCGTTTCACTATTTTTTAGGAGACCTATTTTAAGTTCCTGACTTTCAAAGCTGGACGTGAAACACTTTGAAATAGCCTCATGGGAAGTTTATGGGGAATAATATTTACAGATTGTCTTCTTCTTCATCTTCTTCTCTTCTCTCTAGGCTTCCAGCCTGTTAATCCAGAGTATCTCTCCATCTACTTAATGGTCTTCCTGGGGATCTTCTTCCGGATGGGTAGTTATCCCTGGTGATTCTCGCAATTCTATCCTCTTCCATTCGAGATACATGCTCATTCCATTGTTGTCTTCTTATTTGCGTCCATTCTCTAATTGGTTGTATTTTGCATTGTTCTCTGATCTGATCATTCCGTATATGGTCCCTTCTTGTGATTCCTACTATTTTCCTTAAGGTTTTCATTTCTGTTGTATCCAACATCTGTTTCGTTTTTGCCGTTTCAGGTCTTATTTCAACTGCATAAGTGAGAATAGGGCGCACCACGGTCTTGTAAATTTGAACCTTAGGTTCAATGTGGAGATATTTATTTCTCCATATGGTGTCATTCAAATATCCCGATACTCTATTTGATTTAGTAACTTGGTTTAAAATTTCGTTTTGTAAAAGGCCTGAGCTTGATAACTGGAAGCTAAGATATTGAAAGCACATCACTTGTTCAATTATTTGTTTTTCCAATTCTAATTTGCATCGTATTGGGTTCTTACTTATGACCATAGATTTTGTCTTTAGTGTAGATATTTTAAATCCATAATTTTGGCAGCTGGTATTGAACTGATGTAACATTCTTTGCAGATCACCTTCGCATTCTGTTACTAATATTACATCATCAGCATAACATACCATTTTTATTTCTTTACTTCCCATTTTATATCCTTTCTGAGTCTTTGTTTCTTTAATTATTTCTTCCATTACCATAATAAAAAAATAAAGGACTCAATGAGTCTCCCTGACGAACACCTATTGTATTTGTTAGGTGATCGTTTACTTTGATCCTTACTGTATTGTCTGAATATATATCTAAAATAAGAGCAATCAGCCCATCTGGTACATTGTTTTTAGTTAAGATTTTTAAAATGGTATTTAACTGCAAAGAGTCAAATGCTTTTTCTAAATCGATAAAACATAAAAATGCTGGTTTGTTGAGCTCCAAGACCTTTTCGGTAATCTGTCGGACTACAAAAATTGCATCAGTGCATGATCGGCCTACTCGAAATCCCTGTTGCTCATCACTTAGATTGTTCGATTCATATATATACAGTATGCAAATAAGGACATGGAACACAATGAAACAGAACTCTCCTTGTTCTAAAAAGTTGAACTTATAACGGTTTATATATCTGTAACATCGAATTATTCCACCAACAAAACCAATGCTTAAAAATAAACCACAGTCTGCCTTTCACAAATCAATTTTATTTCAACATTGAATAAATTTGAATATGTTTCTTTGCATTGAGTCTGATGTGCTTAGTGAGATCGACTTTGATGACATCGTCAATGCTTTCTCTGTGAAGATAACGCAAAGGATATAAATAATTGATTACATGGCGATCTTACTCGTGTTAATTGTGTAAGCATATGTGGCTTACAGTTGTTTCAGTGCTTCTTCACACCATGATTCAACATGGACGCAAAGGATATCTTTATAAATTCACAAGTAAGGTGCATGTACAATGAAACCTACCCTTACGGACACCCCCAAGATACGGACACTCCTCATATACGAACAGATTTTTATGTCCCAACTGAAATAATATAGAAATAATGATAAATTTAACTCTCGTTTACGGACACTCTCAGACACGGATATGGACAGCTGTTTCACAGTCCTAAAGCTTGCTTTATCTCCTGACTGTGAACAAAACTTGTATTATAAAAATGGAAAATTTAGTTTTGAGAACTGTATAGAAATTCTTTAACATGAAAGAAGACAATAAGGCTCTCATAGGCTACTGACTACCCCTTGTTAGCTGGAAGCGGGTAGATAAACAAAGTCATAAAATTTAACTTGTTTGATGGGTTCAAGGTTTCTGCGATCGTGAAATTGTATTCGACACATGATAGGGTTAGTAGGATTATTCTCTTGACTTCAATCAGTTGTTCTGTTTCGAGAGACATGGCACCTGAACGTAAAGGTTAAGTTGAAAACTGTAAATTATACAGGGGCGTATTTTGCGGGCTACCGGGGCTACCGGCGGTAGCCCAAGGAAATTACAAAAGAAAAAGTTTATAATATAACATAATGTAATAATTTTGTATTATTAGTTTTACCATAGTAATTAAAATTAAAGTAATTGTTAGATATATTTTGTGTAATAATAGGGTCAACGGTAGCCCAAACCCTTTAACCAGTATACGCCCCTGAAATTATAGTACTGCATAACTGCAGACCTAGAATAAAATTGCATGGCACAGTACTGTATTTTCGTTTTTCTGTCTTATCTACTGTAGTTCAGTAGACTGTATTTAGAATTAAACTACAGTAATACATTTCATTTAAAGCGTGAAGGGATACATAATGCATATTATAAATTTACTGTTAGATTGGGGAGCTTCCCTCCCAATGAAGGACACCTCACAGATGCAGACAGATTGTTACGTCCCTTCGATGTCCGTAAATGAGAGGTTTCACTTTATTTTGCTTCCAGTAATTTGTTTTCTGAATTGTAACATTTCATTTAAAACTAATTTAAACTAAACATGAGTTAGGGAGCACTGCCTAGAGACGGCACTGTACCTAAATCCGACCCTGGTTTTACATTGCCCTCCCACTGCTTTCCCTCAATGTTGACATTAAGATGACTTATTTCTTGTTTTATTTTATTCTTAATTATCAATTTGGAAGAGGCATACGAAAGTTCTGCATTTGATGACTGTCTGTCGCTTTTTATCCAGTGAGCCAACTAGTTTATTTCCATTAATTCCACAATATATAGAGGAATTCATTGGAATGTAATTTCTTTGTTCAGCTCTAAGACGATTTTTATTGAATCAAGAATTTCAACAAGTCTAGAAGATGCTGTCGAATTCCGATTAATTGCTGCTGAGCAGGGACGTCGCTAGGAGGGTGCAAAAGGGTGCGCAAGCACCCCATAAAAAATCGGAGCATCCCTTTCCGCACCCCAAAGGGCAATTTATTAAAAAATACTAGGCATAAGTTATTTTGAACCACAAAAACAAACAAACAATTTCTTGGATGTAAAAAAACTATGTCCCTTAGTGTATCGTTATGGATCTGATGAACAACAACAACAGTAGTAATAATAATAATAATAATAATAATAATAATAATAATAATAATAATAATAATAATAATAAACAGATGTATAGCACGCGCAAGTGCATGAGAGAACATTTTGGATTTTATATGTACATTTTTACAGCTCGCACCCCATCTGCACCCCCCTTGCTCTAATCCTGGTGACGCCACTGTTGCTGAGGAATCATTCAGAATAACTAACTCATTTGCTGAAATAATTTATACCGGTATGTAGTGAAAGCTTTTAAAGGAAATGTTTATTGTTCTTCTTCATGACGATATGTTTAATTGGTACTAATAGATAAGTAAAAGGAAAGAAGTCTGTAAAAATTCGTGCACCAGCTGGGTCTCCATTTAGGCCAAAGACCCACCTGTGTAAATGTATAGTCACTGGAATTCGGCATATTTAGTAGACCTTATACTTTTTATATGTAATTTATGAATTCAAAAATTTGATTAAAAATTAGTTTTAGTCACATAATAATATTTGCTTTTAATATTATTTTTCTTTTCACGAAAATCACTATTTAAAATTGAAAGCAATGTGAAAACATAGTCTTTTATTATGAAATTCTGTGTTACTTTTCAGAAACGCAACTCATACAGACAAGCCTAAAGATTAAAATTATGAATTAACCTTCTCAAAAAAAAAAAAAAAAAAGTTTTACAACTGACGGCCAAAAGCGGGTAATTTTTCAGTACAGTGAGCTCTTTTCTGGAATTTAGATAATTTGTGGAGAGGAACGAATTCTGTCCATAAAATAATTGTGAGACTTTAGATCTAAGAGATCAAGAAAATATTAGGCTGTAGCCTACCGGTATCAGGTGTATTTTTAGATTATCTAAATCCAAATTCATTGCTATATTTTCTTAATGGCTACAATTATTACGTTATTGCATCGTCCATGTAAATGGAACAGTGCGAGAATGAAAATGTGAGATGCTAAATCGAGTTTAACTGGCTGTTGTCTTATCACAAGGCAATTAAAAGGCAATTTAATCTATAATCATGAGTGAAACTATGTGACCATGTAATTAGAATTACTGGCAAATGAATAACTGAACGATGATCTTATCAGAGGACTTACCCGGTACTTTAAAATTTTTGCCTGAAGAGGTTCTCAATTTGTAGACATACTTCTTTTGGATATGAATTAATTTTTTTACTATATTTTCGCAATGAATAGAGTTACGTTAATTTTTGTAAAGTAATTAAAATAGAAATTTTAAGTTGAGTATAATGGCAGTTGACTTGAATATAAACATCAACGTATATGTTGATCTAAATGAGGGTTTGGAAAACAATGGTGGATCATTAATGTTTAGGTGAGGGGTTTGGACTTTTTCCATTGCTGGTTGTCACAATCAAAAATTAAGACACAACGTTTCGAAGGATGGTTCTCCCTTCGTCTTCAGGTGGAAGGAAAGAGAGAAAGGAAAAAATCTACGTTACGTACAGCTATTCTGTATGACTGATCATACAAAATAGCTGTACATAACGATCCCAACAGTAGGTTTTTCCTTTCTCTCTTTCCTTCCACCTGAAGACGAAGGGAGAACCATCCTTCGAAACGTTGTGTCTTAATTTTTTATTGTGACAACCAGCAATGGAAAAAGTCCAAACCCCTCACCTAAACATCAACGTATATGCCTAACTTGGAGGCCACAAAGGGAAACACTGGAGAAGGAGAGCTCGATCTGGTGCTGTGGATTGAATTCGGCATAGCTCAGTGGTCAGAGCACTTGGTACGTAGAACCAAGGACCTGGGTTTAATCCCCAGCGCTGGAGCGAATTTTTCTCATCAAATATTAATTGAATATTTTATATCTGAATTTTTGGAATCGAGATAGTATTGTGTAGGCCTATACACAATAATGGCAATTCTTTAGAACATGGTCCCGTACTTACGTCTCCTTTGATTTTTCGATTATTTGATCGAAGGTTATTTAGAATCAATCGACAATTTGTCTAAATGTTGAAAGTGTTCCATAATTTTACTTTGTTTAATACTGTATTTGTAGTTCCTGCATGAACTTGTTAACATTTAAAACGAACTCCTCTTCTTCGTATTCTGATGATTACTATTCCTTTGTGCAGAGCAGTGCTGTAATAGTAATTTTTTTCTTGGCCATATGCCTGACCCCTTACTTTTCTTATGTTTTTCAATCATTCTCATATATTATATAATTATGGTTCTGGATTCCAGTGCTGTAGAGGTGGATCATTTATGTTTACGAGCATCAAAGTTATTAGGAACAGTACAGTAAGAGATGATCTAAGATCAGTATAGATTTCCATGTACAAAATATAATCCTCCGTGTACAAAATTTAGACACCCATACACTGTATAGCTTCATATGGGCAAAATTTCCTCTTCCCTTTACGATTGGTTAAAAAAATTGTAGGTTCCCATATGGCATATGGCCTCTATTTTTTTATTTTAGTAGATTATTTTACGACGCTTTATCAACATCTTAGGTTATTTAGCGTCTGAATGAGATGAAGGTGATAATGCCGGTGAAATGAGTCCGGGATCCAGCACCGAAAGTTACCCAGCATCTGCTCATATTGGGTTGAGGGAAAACCCCGGAAAAAAACCTCAACTAGGTAACTTGTCCCGACCAGGAATCGAACCCAGGGTGGCCTCTATGACAGCACTTGCTCAGGGCAATATAATTTGAATGAAATGAAGGAAAGTTATATGCATTTAATTTGTGGCTCAAATTGTCAACTGCATGCACCCTGGACCAAATAATCGAAAACCAAAAGTGACGTAAGTACAGGACTCATTCTAAAGGATTGTCTGTAATAATTCCTCTGATATCAGGGTGACCAGGCATTCGGCTTTTGAAGGAAATGTCCTCCTTTTTAAGCTTTGTCCTCCAAAGCATTTAAAATATAACAAAATGTCCGGCATTTTCTTAAATCTGTGACTATTGCAAAGTTAACTTTTCATAACACGTATTATTTAGTCCTTTGCGGAAAAAATAATTATTTTATCTATTTGGGTTGAGGTAGAAACCAAAAAAAAATATCTCTAACGAGAAATTCCAAATTGTAGAATTTTTTTTTTTTTTTTTTTTTTTCGTTGGTAATTTTGTCTCTAAACTAAATTTATCAAACGTAATGCTCTTAACCAGGTCAATATTTAGTATTATTATTTTCGTTTACATTGAGAATTAAGGTATACAGTATTATCATATGAAGAGTAGGCCTATAGAAGCAATAATAGACACAGAAGTAATACTTTAAGTTTACAAAACAATGTCGTTAGATTAGAATAATGTAGAATTACCCTTTGTTCTTCTTTTGAATAAAATATCGTCCATTTTTTCATCATTTTGCTTTCCAAAGACATTTTCGCATCTGGTCACCCTGTCTGATATGAACATTTTAAACATTTTTTGAGGGACATAAAGACTGCCAATTTCATTTACTGGTAACACTTAATCTTACGTAAGAAGCAAACAGGAAAATAAAAAAGTGAGTCCCTATAATTCCGTGAAACATTTATGTTGTTCGTACCTAATAGTTATTGTGAGCATGATTGAGATTGTAAGGATGTTTGGGATTTGAAATAAAATTTTGAATTTTATTTTAATTTCTGTCTTTTTACTCCCCACATTTAAATTTAATGAGGAAGAGCCTTCCCGTTAAATATTTTATACCGTAATTGCTTTTTCAGTCCATGAAGTCTGTCTCGAAACAACAATGCAGTTGATAGTCTGTTAGTGATCTGTGGTATAAACGTTTCACATATCAATATGACGCCTATAAGTTGTCTGAATTTGCAATGAATAATAAAATGTGTCATTATAGAGAATTGCATTTATTTGGAAATTAATACCATACCGGTACCACAGTTAACTACTTTAGAATTACACTATATGTTAAATGAATAATAATATGTCATTACAAATAATTGAATTCAGTTAAGTAAGACCTACTTCCTACTTTAGAATTATACTGTGTTAAATGGTTAAATTAAGTATATCTCTGCCTTTGTATTCCCTGATTTATTAATCACAGCCATTTGTGTATATACGGATAATAATTAAATTTTTATTATAGGTCTATTAAAATTAAGTTGAATATTTCGTTAATCTTTTACATTAAATTTACTGTGCTGGTATCTATTGTTGGTTACTCAAAAGAAGACGAGCAGAAGGAATGTGACCCTGACTGTGGCTGCTGATTATTATAAACATATCTCAGGTGTTTGATAATTTGTTTATGTATATGTGGCTTCTTTAGTTATTATTTCTAAGAATAGACGGCGAAGGTAACAATCAGTGTCGCCAATAGTACATATACCCGTATTATAAAATTCAAAATTTCATCCCTCTCGCTCATGCTTGTGAAAAAGCACTAGATTTAGCGGGAAACTGCTGATACCGTACTGTCAATTATGAGAATAATTTATATTTAATCTATATCAACATTTTCCCAAATACTTTTTTACCCGTCCAAATAATAGGGTCAGCTATTGAGAACGAGTCGAACTATTTCAAAGTTTATAATTTATTATATCTTTGGTTCTGACTTTATCCGTGGTTAGGGTATCCAAATTTAAAAGAATAATCTCTTACCACTTTAGCTTGTATTTTAATGTTTATAATATGTTAATCTAAATATTACTTAAGAACTTTTGTTTCGTTTTTATATTAGATTTTCACATTAAGTGACATAGTATTATAAATTATAACAAATCTAATGATAAATATCCATTAAAATGTAGGAAAAGTAATTCTTTAATTTATCTTATACATACAGTAGGCTACACTTTATTAATACATTGTTATTACTCGTAAGTCGCGTGTATATCAACTGCAATAAAATGTCCCTCTTTCACAGTTTTAAAATCTGGCAATCCTACTTACATTCTATATTTCGTATAAGGAAAAAGTAAAAAGGATCTTACCTTTTAACTTCAGTGTTACTGCAGCTATTATAAAATGTTATAGCAATAAGATATTTCATTAAGCAATGAAGCAACGCTTCATAAATATTTTAAATTACCGCGTGTACGGAAAAGTGAATGATAACAGCTGATTTCGGTGCACTCTGTTGGAGAAAGTGGGAAACGTACGAATTGAAGGTGCTGTGAATATCATGGTTGCCAACGCTATCAATTTTCGGGAACATATATGGAAATTACATGTTGTTGATTTGTTGAATTATATCCTTTCCTCCATGTTATAATACTTCTTAATTAAGAAATAATTATATATGAGTAGGAGTTTAATTAATAATAAAATAATCCACTTGTAGTTTTAATTCTTATAAATATCACAATTCTTTCTCCGATTGTAATAAATTGGCGACCCTAATGTAAGTGCGAGAGCGAGAAGTGCAAGCTAGCAGAATATTCTTTTAATTTAAGCGAATAAGTATGCTTTCTAATTTTGTTTATATACTTCTTCCTCTCTTCCTTGCAGTTGGATTGCTGCGTAAAATTCGCGAATATCAATGGGGTCATTGCAAAACCAAATCAATGTTGAATGGGAAAGTTTTCATAGTTACTGGAGCGAATTCAGGAATTGGTAAAGAAACAGTACGAGAATTAGCTCGTAGGAAGGCTCGTGTTGTTATGGCATGTCGTGATTTAGACAAGACTAAACAAGTTATTGAAGATATTCGTCGTGAAATTTCTTCAGGTGAACTAGTAAGTATTTTCCCTTCAGCCCATAATCTGAAAGAACGGTGTAGCGAGTGATACCCGTCGCCCGCTCACAATAGTATGCGCATTCGACACCTCGTAAAGAGGTTAGCTGCACTAGTCTTTCAGATTTTCCCTTTTGTATCTAGCTATGATATGCATGATTAACTTCAGGGGCTCGCTTGCGTACAGGGGCAGTGGCATTTCTTCTAAGGTTAGAAATAGAACCCAGTTTAGGTAGATATATGTGTATTAATCGAAAAAAAAAATGTCATATAAACATGCGTCCTATTCTCAATATTTTCTAGCCACTGTCCCTGTACGGAAGCGCTCCCCTAACCTGTCACATAATACACACCTCATCTAACCTAACCTAACCTAACCTGTCACATAATACTGCACACCTAATCAAACCTAACCTAACCTGTCACATAATACACACCTAATCTAACCTAACCTAACCTGTCACATAAACCTGTTGTAACATACGTCACGTTTAGTATTATTTAGTTTCCATGTATTGCCGACCCTGCTATTCGTGTCGGTGCCATCTATACTTGTTTTTTGAAAGATGGGACATGACAGTAGCGTTGCGATCGGAAAAAGAACTGAATGTCACATAGCATGGTAGGCCTGTTGCTATGGTAACAACGATTGAGTTGCCAAACTTCCCGTTTTTACATGGCGAGTGCTTAATAGCTCTCTTGGCGACATTTATTGTGCACACAATGGCTGCATTCAGCCGGGACTGCACTAATTCAGCTATTCATTTTTGCTGAGTTACAGCAGCTGTGAATTACTGAACGATCATTGCAAAATGAATGCTGTGTGTACAAAGAAACACACTGCTATTGTTCCGTCTACTCCGGAATATAAGACACCATTGATTGTTGCCTACTCCCTCCACTTTCGCTGGCTAGCAACAGGCTTGCAGCAAAAAAAATGTTGCTACCGAAAATGTCGGCCGCTATTTCAGTGCTGTTGGCCAGCAAGGCGTTCAGTGCTGTCGCTATTTCAGCACTACCTCAGTGCTGTCCCGGCTGAACGCAGCGAATTTTAGCTTTGGTACGTTTCGTGTTTGATTCTCTGTCGACTTTTGTATTGTTTTCTTACCTTCGCGTCTATTGTCAATGACTGTTTTAACGTCAATTGCTAGCTTCCATGAGCTGGCAGCTTGATAGTCCATATTGGCAATGTAGCATTCCAGTTCCAAGCTCGGCCGCTTAACTGTGATGTTCCATCTTCCAAAAAAACAAGTATAGTGGAAGTGGATCGTAATTCCAGGAAGAAAATATGGCGACTTTTATAATAATTACATTTAGTTCGTTCAGTATATGTTTTGTGATATATTAAATGTGTTAATGTAGTAATAATTCCATATATATAGTACAATAAGAATTGAAATGTGTTGTGGCTGTGATAAAAGTATTGAAAATTGCTTTATAGCGCCACATTGGCAGTGATAAAAGTGTGCCGATGGATACTCTACCTTGTTCTTGACTTTTTATAATTTACAAACAAAGTGTTTGTGGTATGTTATTAAATTGATTAAAGAAGCACATATTGTTATAACCCATGAATCTGTCGGTGTTAAGTTACTAATAATGTTATCTAATTAATTTTTTTATAAAATGAATAATCTTTTTGTTGGGGTCCTAGTCATATATCTTTGTACATCGTCCCCAAATTATATAACTTATAATAACTTAGAATATGTGAGGGTATAATAAGCCCATATGTAGTATCACCATATTTTAAGTGTGTTACTCATTGAAAATAAACACCAACACTAACCAAAATGGTGTCAAATGTTATTGTTTGATTATAAGATGGATATTGTATATTGTCTTTATCTAATTTATCAAAACACAGACAGTTTTTAATGTCCAAAAATTTAACCTCCATTTTCTTATGTCCATTACATAAAAGTCCACTCCGGGTTACGCTGCTCCACTGAAGGAGCTCTAGAAAATTTTGAAGGGGAAAACTCTCCTGGCTGTCTTCACCTGCCTTGTCATTGAACAACAGACGACAGTGTCTTCTCGACTCTTCCTGCACAGCAAAATGACACAGTTCATTTCAATGTGCAGATTTACACCAGCCATCTCCTTCTCGTCCCGTCCGTGATCACTTCAATCACATTTCCGTTCCCCTTGCGTATGTGGTACCTAAGAGGTTAAGCCAACGGGCTTGGAGCTCACATATTTAGTTTCTTGTAGCCCCGAACCCCTTGCAAGGACGCGTTTTGCGTACCTTTTAAATTTGTCCTCCCAATTCACCTCTTTCAATTCAATTCAATTCAGTCAGTCAAGAGTCACTCGTTTGCTAGATGGCTAAGGGGTAGCTCTAATGCGCCCTCTGTCACTAGCAGCAGTCTTCCAACCAGGCCTATGCTATAGCCTTGGTTTTTCTGAACTGACGCATGTGACTTGCGAGGCCCACCTCTCACAAATCCGGACAACACGAGAGATAGTGAGTGGATTCTATAACTGCGAGATGCGAGGTCTGCGCACCACTCACTATCTCTTGTGTAGTCCGGATTTGTGCGAGGCGGGCTCGCACGTCGCATGCGTCAGTTCAGAAAAATCAAGGCTTAAGGTTGTTTTTTGTTCGGATGTGTCTGCACACTGCCACCACTCTGGGAACAGGGAGCCAAGCTGTGTCCCTGTCTCCTATATTCTTTCCTACACCAGCCGAACCTTCCTCACTTCTTACATACCCTAAACTTATTTTATTCTCATGTCACTACAAGTCTCATCACCACCTCCAACCCACCCACTTCTCTCCCCTGATCACCCTTATCTCACATCTTCCTGACTTCGACTCTCCGCACTTATCTCGACTTGTTCGATAAAACACAACCATCCCCTCAAGTCCCCTCCCCCCCCCCAGTCGGTAACTCGCGAGTTCACTCTGTTTGATCCTGGATGATAGAGGTCACCATTTCCCTGCTCCTGAAGTTGGTAAGTCGCACAGTACGCTGTGTTGATCCTCCGATGCCAGGAGCTTGTTCTCGAAGTTGGTAAGTCGCACAGTACGCTGTGTTGATCCTCCGATGCCAGGAGCTTGTTCTCGAAGTTGGTAAGTCGCACAGTACGCTGTGTTGATCCTCCGCTGCCAGGAGCTTGTTCTCGAAGTCGGTAAGTCGCACAGTTCGCTGTGTTGATCCTCCGATGCCAGGAGCTTGTTCTCGAAGTTGGTAAGTCGCACAGTACGCTGTGTTGATCCTCCGATGCCAGGAGCTTGTTCTCGAAGTCGGTAAGTCGCACAGTTCGCTGTGTTGATCCTCCGATGCCAGGAGCTTGTTCTCGAAGTCGGTAAGTCGCACAGTTCGCTGTGTTGATCCTCCGATGCCAGGAGCTTGTTCTCGAAGTCGGTAAGTCGCACAGTACGCTGTGTTGATCCTCCGATGCCAGGAGTTTGTTCTCTAAGTCGGTAAGTCGCACAGTACGCTGTGTTGATCCTCCGATGCCAGGAGCTTGTTCTCGAAGTCGGTAAGTCGCACAGTATGCTGTGTTGATCCTCCGATGCCAGGAGCTTGTTCTCGAAGTTAGTAAGTCGCACAGTACGCTGTGTTGATCCTCCGATGCCAGGAGCTTGTTCTCGAAGTCGGTAAGTCGCACAGTATGCTGTGTTGATCCTCCGATGCCAGGAGCTTGTTCTCGAAGTCGGTAAGTCGCACAGTATGCTGTGTTGATCCTCCGATGCCAGGAGCTTGTTCTCGAAGTCAGTAAGTCGCACAGTACGCTGTGTTGATCCTCCGATGCCAGGAGCTTGTTCTCGAAGTCGGTAAGTCGCACAGTACGCTGTGTTGATCCTCCGAAGCCAGGAGCTTGTTCTCGAAGTCGGTAAGTCGCACAGTACGCTGTGTTGATCCTCCGATGCCAGGAGCTTGTTCTCTAAGTCGGTAAGTCACACAGTACGCTGTGTTGATCCTCCGATGCCAGGAGCTTGTTCTCGAAGTCGGTAAGTCGCACAGTACGCTGTGTTGATCCTCCGATGCCAGGAGCTTGTTCTCTAAGTCGGTAAGTCGCACAGTACGCTGTGTTGATCCTCCGATGCCAGGAGCTTGTTCTCGAAGTCGGTAAGTCGCACAGTACGCTGTGTTGATCCTCCGATGCCAGGAGCTTGTTCTCTAAGTCGGTAAGTCGCACAGTACGCTGTGTTGATCCTCCGATGCCAGGAGCTTGTTCTCTAAGTCGGTAAGTCGCACAGTACGCTGTGTTGATCCTCCGATGCCAGGAGCTTGTTCTCTAAGTCGGTAAGTCGCACAGTACGCTGTGTTGATCCTCCGATGCCAGGAGCTTGTTCTCTAAGTCGGTAAGTCGCACAGTACGCTGTGTTGATCCTCCGAAGCCAGGAGCTTGTTCTCGAAGTCAGTATGTCGCACAGTTTGCTGTGCTGATCCTTCGAACTAGAGAACTAACCTTCTACCCGATTCCAGCTCTCTCGTTATCCTGCCCCCCACAACACACATGAAAGCAAGCCGATCTTCCCCAGGCACTCCCGTTACCCCTACCTGCCTCTCACTCAAATCGTACTTTACTATCACCCTTCAGAACTCTTTCCGCATTGAAGCCTCAGGGAGAATTTCTAAATTATCAATTTCTATCACGAATCCCCCGTTACCTCTACCACAGAACTATGAGGGAACGACAGTTATACTTTCTTTGTTAGCCTATTTCTGTAATAAACTAATGTTACTTTAAAATAGTCTTTCCTTTAAACTTCACCACAGTTTAGTATGATCAACCCACCCACAAGCTACAGCCATCTTGTCACGTCTCTCCCATTTCCCCTCCCGACCTCGACTACAAGTCGGAGAGGAACGACAAAAGGAGACTGGCGTGTGACATACTAGTATACGAGTATTAACTAAAAAAAAAATCGGCTATCAAAAACAACCTGAACATGTGGCACAGTAGGAATTCATATAACTTGTTTAATTTCATTTCTTATACGCCAATTTTGGCGATCATTAGTCTCAATAAAGAATGAAACAGGAGGCAATAATAATAATATCAATAATAATAATAATAATAATAATAATAATAATAATAATAATAATAATAATGCATACACTGTATTTGTACAATTTTGCCTGGTGGAGTGCCTTACGGCCTTAACTCTGGCTAAATAAATAAGTGAACATAGGCTATATAAAAGTATATGAAAAGTGGATGTAAATAAAAATGGACATGTGCTTGTGAACATAGGTTACATGGCTCCAAAAATGTGAACATAAATGTGTGTGGACATATGTGACATGGACATGGTATCAATTGACATATCGTTCTGGAAGGAATTTATCACATAACTTACTTTAACAAAATGTATGTAAATAAATTATGTACAATTCAAATTAGGTTTAATATGTTTGCATGGTATACTTTCATATAACTTAGGTCTATAGTGAGTCTTGTGTCTATCATGTCATAATATTATCATATAGGAAGCAAGAACACAATTTCTTCATTACCAAAAGTTGAATATCTGTGCAAATTATGAAAGCTGCTGTACAGAAATGGAACAGTGTTTGAAATCTTGAAAATTAATAAATGTTATATCTAAAAGCTGTAATTAATAAGTAACTTTTACTTAGTTTTTGAGTTTCTGGATCACTGTAAGTAACTTTTACTTAGTTTTTGAGTTTCTGGATCACTGTCTTATATGACTCAATGTAAAGAATTTGATTTTAGTGCAAATGTGTTATCACTTTGTTCCTCTCTTTTTAGATTCCCATGCTTCTTGATTTGGCGTCATTGGAGTCTGTTAAAAGATTTGCCACTGAAGTTCTTAAAGATTTTCCAAAGATTAATGTTCTGATAAATAATGCAGGAGTATCTGTGCCTGTATCTGAACGAAGGAAAACTGAAGATGGGTATGAAATAAACTTTGGAGTGAACCACCTGGGTCATTTTCTGCTGACTTACCTTTTGCTCCCACGATTGAAGGAGTCATCTCCAAGCAGGTAACAAATCTTTATATTCTTCCCTGCTCTCTATAAATTTTTAAATTATGGTTTATTTAATGACGCTTGCAACTGCCAAGGTTATATCAGCGTCCCTGGTGTGCTGGAATTTTGTCCAACAGGAGTTCTTTTACATGCCAGTAAAGGGTAAAGCCACAGAATTTGTGTGTTACATATGGGACATTTTGCAAGACATTTTCTTCAACTGGAATATAATTTACAGCTTCTAAAAATACAGACTCACATATAATTCAACAGAATGCTTTCCCTTACATTATACCAAAGTCAAGAATCCAAAATCTCATTTCAGTGCAAAAAAAAAAAAAAAAATAATAATAATAATAATAATAATAATAATAATAATAATAATAATAATAATAATAATACCTGTTATGTATGGAACAGTAGAAAATCAGCCTTTATTAACTAGTTTATTTCCTCTTCATTTTTTCTGAAATTACTTATAGTTAAAAATGCTTTTTGGTGCTCAGCATTACTTTACAATATATACTTAACATGTGCTATCAGATCAGAGATTTTCCTTTACATGTTCCAATCACAAAAATATAATTTCTGAGAAGTGTAAGTTACGTATGGGACAAGTGCTTGATTACGTATGGGACACACTAACTTTATATTAAGTTATCCTATTCAACTTAAATGAACAATAATAACTAAAAGCTTGTTTCAGAGTGTGCCTTACACACCCAAATTTTGAATTTTGGATTCAATCATCTTAATTTAATCAGCTGGAAGTGCAAATATTGGCATTTATTTTATTCAGCCCTTCCACAAGCATTTCTATGTTTTCATATGAGCACATGCATACATTGTGAACTTTGCATGATGTTGGAAATGCTTCTGATAGTCAGTGGCGTAGCATGAAATTTTGAGCAGGGGAAGCTAACTCAAGTTGTCTTTCATGCAATATGAGAAAACGTATTACAAAAATACAGTCTTAAAATAAATAGTAGTCAATTTCAAGTCAGCAGTCGAAGATTGGTTGGAACATCGCAAGTAACACCAATAAGGCATGACCTCAAATGATACGTAGTAAAATATGATTTCACGGTTTACACATATGTCTTAACAAATAGGCACGTATACATATAACATTAGCTCACTCCCTGTCATACTTAGAGAAACCACAATATTAGTATCATTATGTAAATATGTGTCTGTCTTTTGGTTGTGTCCTTCATTGACAGCAAGGGAGTCGGTCATTTGTTTTTTAAGTCACACAGCAAGGGAGTCGGTCATTTGTTTTTTAAGTCACACTTTTGTTCATAAGTCAGTCTTGATAATACAATTGTCCTAAAAAAATTCAAGTAAATTAGTGTCAGGAACTGTTATTTCACTCAATGCACACTAACACTTCAACTGAACACAACTGACGAAAAGGGATAACTCAGAAACTACTTATTTTTAAATGTTAAAGCTAGCTTCTTGCTAGCCTTGCGACTAGAGTAGTTTAGTTAGAAAGGGATGGAAAATCTGCGGGGTGGATTACACAGAAGAAACCAGTCTGCTTGGAAGCTGGTGTGTGCAGGCTTCTTGTTTACTGCTGCATCACTAATCATCCTGAGCTGCCGCATCACAATATTTAATGCGTAAATATAAATTCTATTAAAATTAATAAATAATTTTCTCCATAGACTGCAGGTTTATTATGAAATTATTATTAACTAGGGAAGCTAAGCTTTTTAGCTTACATTGACGCTACGCCACTGCTGATAGTGTCAGTGTTTTAAACATAGATAATCCTATTTTTAAATTATGATTTTTATTTTTTAACAAACCGTATTCCTCTTGAATTTTTAGATTAAAATATGCTTTTGTATTTGTTTCTGCTTACGAGATTCAAGATTTTTCACAGAAACATATTCCTTCTTTCCTGTTCTTATTCTGCTTATGTCATTCCTTCTGTAGAACTGTATCACTTGACACTTTTATTCTTCACTTAGTGCATCACCCTGTTTCTTTCTTTCTTTTAGATCACTTATAAAATAGAGTTTAAGGTTTTCAGAAAGTATTTTTTACCTTTGAAGGTGTCAGATTTTGAATGGTGTTGGAAAGAACATGAACTTGTTTTGTTGGAGATGTTGGGAGAAAAATTAAATTATGGTTTGCACCTGCAGAGGTTATATCAGCATCGCCAGTGTGCCAGAATTTTGTCCTGCAGGAATTCTTTTACATGCCAGTAAATCTACTGACATGAGCCTGTCGCATTTAAACACACTAAAATGCCATCGACCTGGGCTGGGATCGAACCCGCAACCTCAGGTATAGAAGGCCAGCACTATACCAACTACGTTACTGAGGCCGACTGTTGGAAGATTGCGTTCAACCCACTTGAATGCCTTGCCTATTACTTTTGGTGAAATCTTTGATGTTGATGCTCTGTTTTCTGAGGTTGAGCAGCTGGTAACTTTTTTTCTCTCTTTGAACTCTCTTCCTCTCTCTTTCCCAAGTTCTTTCTCGATCAATCTCTCTCTTATTCATTTTACATCTCTTAAGTATTTCTATATAGTCTCAATCTCTCTCCTTTCTTTTTTTTCACTTTCCCGAAGCTCTAGATTTTCTTCATTCTATTTTTTTTTTTTGCCTATGTTTTCTCACTCTTTCTGCAATTGTCATAGGAGCCATACTTTACAAATGGATAATAATGGCACACCATGAAGAGTATTACATCATATTGTATGCCTGTATAACATTTACAATAAATTTTGTACCTAAATATTTTTGTTTTTTAACTTCAAAATTATGTAATCAATATTTATGAATAAAAAAATAACTAATCAAACAAGTGAAACAAAAACTTCCTTCGCAAGTTAAATTGTTATAATGATCAAAATCACTTTAGTTCAAGCAGCACTACTAAAGCCGTATAAGTAATGAAACTTATCTTTTTAATTATAAAGTTTTTTATGTTTGGGCTATTAATTATATGTTGCTATAATGTATACCAAAGCCATAATAGGAGGTTGATTTTTCCTCCATAATGCTGGCAACCTGACTACCTGATAAATTCTCAAATTTTACAGAACATATATCTCCCTAAAATGGAATTTCCTTAATATCTAAGGAAACAGTCCCATTAGTAACAGATTTTAAAATAAAATTTAATGCCTATTTCATATGCATTTTCAATTACAATATAACATCATACTTCAAAAAATAAATACTAAAACTTTTTTTGCATTGATAACAAGCCACAGAGTTTAAAAATGTCAATTAATTTGTTATGTATGGGATACCGGCTTTATTTTTAACAGAATACCACTAACTTTTAAATTGAATAAATCTTGTAAATATATGGTATGAAAGACTTTTAAGTACATGTCTTTGAAAACGTAGGTAGAAATATTTCAAATAAATTATTTAAAATTTAAACCTTTTTAAACTTTGTCCCATATGTAACACAAAATTACACCACTGGAAACATTTTCAAGCTCCCTTTCAAAATTCTATACATTTTTGCAAAATTATCCTTGGATCTAAGTACCGGTAATAGAGATTTCAAGCTTTAAAATGATGTATTATTGGTCTCTTCTTAATAGAAATACTGTGGCCTCACCCTAAATCTACTGACATGAGCCTGTCGCATGTAATGCTCTCTATATACCACAGTGAAATTTATTACCAGTATGCAATGTTCTGGTCTGTAGCAAATAATTTTCCATGGTACATTCCATTACTTCATTATATCAAATTTAATAATATTTTCACTAGTTACTAGAGCTTTGCACATGTTCATAATTATATGCTGCACATGTTTCTTCAAGTCATGCGTTTTACAGTTCGAGTTATAATTATGATCTCCTGCATTTATGGAAGTCGTATTCTCTGTCATTACATTCGTGCGTATTTAGATCTGAGTATGACCTTACTCCTCCCTCAATAATACCCCTACAATGCTCTTGACTCGTTCATGCAGCGTACAGTGAGGAGGAGTGCAATGTACTCCAACAAGACAGAGCATGTTGCTGTCTTCCCCTGCTCTGTAACCGCTAAAGTTTGCCAGCAGACTTAATTCACTCTTTATTCAAAATATCAAAATAACTGGCATCAGCGAATTAACTGAATGTCCAGAGCAAGAATTATTAGGACAATTTTGAATTGCAAACCAACAGGGAGATCACTGGTATGTCCTATGAAGAGATAGGAAGACAACCTTTGTAGACTATAACTGTTCTTTTCTGAGTTTCTGATGGTGGTGTTGGTATGAATGGTCTCATTAAACTAGAATATGCTTATTACTCCAGTTGTATGAAGCTTATTTGAGACATTTCTTATTTCCTTATTAACACTGATGAGTTACAGTATCTTTTGCCTGATTTTATGGACCTTGTTTCTTTCAAATTCATTGTCAGTTAAGAGATGTCTTACATTCCATACTTTGTATTGTATTGTATTGTATTTATTAACATTCCATGGTATTCATACATTGCTTACAGCTAGAATATGGAACAAGTCAAAAAACTTAATACTATTATAAAGTCTTAATTTATAGTCACAGTCTAGATGAAATATATACAGACGAGATTTACAATATAGTCTACTAGTACAACACATAGTTTTAGTATCAATTTCATGAAGTGTTATTGAATGTCATGAATTCACCTACAGAATAGAAGGTGTGAGAAATTAGGTACTTCTTTAATTTGGCCCTAAATAATCTTATGTTTTGAATCTCATTTTTTATATCGATAGGGAGGCTATTAAAAATTTTTACTGCCATATAATGCACTCCTTTTTGATAGCACGATAGATTTGCCGATGGAGTATGAAAGTCATTTTTTTGAACCGTTGAATTAGTTACAAAGTTTTCACTATTACATACGAGGAAGATTATTAATGAAAATAGATATTGACAAGCCATTGGCATTATTTGTAGTTTTTTTTAAATAGTCCTACACGATTCCCTAGATTTGGCACCTACTATTATTCTAATTACTCTTTTTTGTAATAGGAATATCCTGTTACTATCTGTGGAATTTCCCCAGAATATTATTCCAAAACTCATTACCGAATGGAAGTATGCAAAGTATATTGTTTTTAAGGTATTGATATTTACTATCTTTTGCATAGATCTAATAGCAAAACAAGCTGAATTTAGTTTGGGGGTAATTTCTTGAATATGATTTTTCCAATTTAACACATTATCGATTTTTAAGCCAAGAAATTTGGTTGTTGTTTCTAATAGGGATCTATTGTTAATTATTGCGCTAGAAATTTGCGATGAGGAAGTAGAAAGTAATGTTTTTATGTATATGCTTTATGTTTCCAGAATTGTTATTGTATCTTCTATGCTACATGAACGAGGAGTTATAGATTTTGATAACTTAAATGGTGAGAAAGGTTTTGTCGGAGCAAAGCGACGTATGAATCCAGCATATTGCAATTCAAAACTGGCCAACATGCTGTTCAACGTAGAACTTAACAAGAGAATTGAGAACACTGGTGTGGATTGCTACGCTCTGTGTCCAGGATTTGTGTACACAAATTTATTCCGATACTCTAATGTGAAGTGGTACCATTACATCCTTTTTTCACCTATTGCATTGATTTTTATGCGGACACCTTCACAGGTATGTTATTACTTATTACAAGAGTCCTGCATTTGGTCACTTTGAATACAAGTTAGGTGTACATTGGTCATACTAGCTTGTCTTGGTACAGAAATCAAATTGCTAATCAACAGTTGTGTTTACATCTGTTTATTCGTGTACCTGTATGTAAAGTCGGTGAAAAACAGGAATAGTACTTCCGTACAAAATACCCTTAATATTCCAGAGCCAGCACATTTTGTCCACGCATGCAATGAGAAAACCATTCGAGCTATTTGTAAGATAAAGATACATTAACTGAAATATATTAAACATCTATGCAGTGCAAACACACTCTGAAAGACACTCTATACTCTTCAATGAAATTATGTAGATGTGCAACAAATGTAACAATATTAATCTAAAACGCACATTCGAATTTCTTCCTATAACCGCTTTTGTTAACATTATATATTAGTTGTAATGACATAAAAGGAAAAGATGTTTAAAAAAATTTTGAACTCGATAAAAAACTCAGGTGCCACATAACAATTTTTAATTGCCATGGCTACCTGGCACCTGGAATTGTCTACTCCTGATTTTTACAATAAGTAAAATGCATCTGGATACTTCAGATTTAATTAAAGTTTGGAATTAACAAATGAAAATACATAAATGGCAACACAGACTTGAAATTAAACAAATTATGAGTGCATACTGTACGAGTCTGTACACATGACAATAAATGACTGTAAACATCTTAAGTGTTTCAGATGAAAAAAATATAACTTATATATATTTTTTCTGATAAAATGCAATTTCTCCTTTTCTTATGAAGTGCTCGCTTCCAAATTATTCTATTAGAACACTAATCTTCAAATGCTTAGCTTTATTTGTTTTCGTGTGTTCACTGAACAGCAGTCCTGAACTGTGTAGTAGAACTGGATGCCGCCAAGCTATACTCCATATATACTTTACCTGAACTGTTATGCATTGCTTGGAGACTCTAGGTAACCAAATGCAGGACTCTAATGATTATTTACAAGGGAGATGCTGCAACAATGATTGTTGGTTTTTTGTGAGAATGTTGTCATGAGGTAATTTAGGATCACTGATTAACAGAGTTGTGAAATTCATGCACTATAGAGTGGTATTGCTACTTTGTATATATTTAACCTTGTCGCCATACAGGTCATTCTCACAAAGTGATGCAATTTAATTTCCCGAAGGATATATAAGTTAATATGATTTATCCAGGAAGATACTTAAGATACTTATGTAATTAATCACGATTTTAAATGTATTTGTTTCGAAAATGGCAACACTATTAAATTAAGAAAAGGATGAAAACTTTTAAGTATTTTGTAGTAAATCTTACTAAGTCGTCATTTTGGTCACTGTCCCAGATCAAGTGTTTCAAGATTGCACATACAAAAAACAAATTTAAAGTTTTTTTTTTTTTTTTTTTTTTTTTTTTTTTTTTTTTTTTTTTTCTGGTGTTGCTATTTATGAGTGTGTTCAGAGGATAGGATCACTTCAGAACACAACGAAATGTCGAAATAATTTTCTGTGATGGAGCTTTTTAAGGAAATATTACTGTCCTTTAACTTTCAAATCTTGTGTCTGCTTCTCACATATGGTGCCAGGAACACTTTAAAATCAGTGCTGTCAAATTCCGAAGCTTTAGTAGTGAGAAACATTAAAGAGTGTGGTTTGTCCATGTATAGTTCGCTTCCATGTAAAGTAAGATTAATAGATAATACCAGGTTATAATTTAACTGGCGGTGTCCAGCGTGGCACAGCATTGACTGTAATGATCGTAGGAGTATGAAACCTCGTAGATATGCTAATTAAGCAATGCCCTCGCGAATTATGTAAAAAAAAAATTAGTTCCAAGTCTTGACACCAGGTGAAAATATGTCGTGTAAGCAGTCAGAACATGGTATGGGCGCAGGAAGAAGGCAGGAAAGATCAAACACATGAACAGCTCGTGGGCCTGTTAGGTGTACATTGACATCTGCATGTTATAGGGACCTGCTTGTGCAACATGTGATTCCAGCTTTGCAAGAACGCAACCATGACCACACCATTATTTTCATGCTAGATGGGACAACACCATATGTCTCTCGCTAGGTGAAAGATTTGCTGCAAGAAACTTTCAGTTAACGACCGCATCATTTCTAGGCAATTTCCAGATGTGTAGCCTTCAAGATCCCTTGACCTAAATCCATGTGACTTCTGGTTGTGGGGATATTTGAAAGATCGCATTTATCAGGGACATATCTGATCTCTGCTTGATCTGAAGGTTAGCATACAACGACATGTTGCTCTGATTTCACTGGATATGCTGCGAACAACTGTCGACCATGTTACGGATGAAACGTGTTGCTGAGGTAGGCTGCCATGTTGAACAGAGTTTGTAACCTTAGTTCCTAGACTAGACGGCAGTTCAGAAGGTGGTCGGCTCCTACATGTGCCATAGCATTTCTGGCATGCGACGTCACAAGCTTGTACAGTAGAACCAATCAGAATCAGTCTATAACAAGTACTTCCAGAGTTCGTTTGTTCACATGTGAGTGTTTCATTACATTGAATAAGTAAAACTAATATTTACTGTGTATGTGTAAGATAAATAAATGGAAGAAGAGATTGTAAAAAGACAAGTACTGCACAGGCAGGCACGGAAAATAGTGTTTAGGATGTATAATTATTTTAAAAATGTTGACGAGCAGAACGCTGCCGGCCATCTTGATGCTGGCTACAATGTTGCCAACGTGCAAGAAACGACTGCAGAAGCATGTGGTGTGGGATTGAAAACTGTGCAAAGAATATTATTAGTGAAGGAAAGACTTTATGTTTGATGTCATGCTTACAGTAATCAATGGCTAAGGTCATTATTTTCTTTTGATAATTTAAATTCTCTCCTGCGCTATTTGTATTGCACGTGCGTGAAGTACGATGTGGTAATGTTGTACGCTGCCTTGCTCTCTCTATCTCTCTCTCGACGCAAACGCTAGCAGGCAACCGCCTTCCCAATTGCCATCGACTCTAATAAACATGCCAGAACCAGCGTTGTCATGTGTTTGATGTTTCCTGCCTTTTTCTTGCGCCCATACCACGTTCTGACTGCTTTACAGTCCGTGCTGTGCCACGCTGAACACTGTCAGTTTAATTATAACATCTGATATTAAACATAAACTGGTAAAACTATTTAGTGTATTTTAATTGCTCATCATTCTGGTCACGCAATTTTCATGATGACCATGAAATAATTACATCTGTTTCCATGTTTATTCTAGGAGTAAATATAGATTAAAAAATAATCTGTAATTTGTTTCTTGCTCTTTCGTATATTTTCATCAACAGTTATTACTAGCATGGTCAAACATCATTTTTGTCATTGTCATTATGGTCATGTGACATGATCTTTTGGAAAGCAAAAAGTCATGGTGACGGTAAAGAAGCAATTGTTTGTCGGTTATTCCTTATAAAAGTAGCTAAAACACCAAATAAATTCTGCATTAAATGGAGAAAATTAATAAACAAGGCAATAGGAAATAAAAAGTAAAAGTACTGACTTGAAAGGCAATTGAAAAAATTTTCTCCTATTGAATAAATTCTTAAAGTTAGAAATGCTAATGCTGTTCTGAATTATACAAGGAAAAAGAAAGAGATTATTTCTCGAGATATTAAGAACAAAATCGTAGAATTCTTCCAGTATAATATCAGTCATATGACTCCAGAAAAGGACGACATTAAAAAGATCAGAATTGAAAAGTAAAAGAAGAATTTTACAGGAAATGAAAAAAAATTGTTTCACTAAGTTTGTGACAAAATGAGTCTACTCATGTATGTGTCATATGCACTGTTTTGCTGACTACGACCATCTTGGGTGACACTGCCTAAACTTAAAGACAGAGAAACATGCCTATATAGAAATCTGCTCCTTTAACATTTATCATGTCGTAGCTCCTATGATAACTAATTGTGCTGTAATTTTTTTAATTGATAGCACAATGTCTAAGGAAGGCATAGAAAAAGTTCGAAATGATATTTTTTATAAGTAAGAAAAACATACTAACTTCTATGTGATCTGTTCAGAATAGACATTTACACCTTCAAAAGTTGATAAGCAGCAAACTCTTTTGTTTTTCACGTTAGATGATAGGTCAAAGTGAGAGAAATGTTGAGAAAGAATGGGAATTACTTGTAAAATTGGTCGCTACTCAAAATCTTGACTGGTTTCCGAATTACAGCAAGTTAAACAAAGGAGCTTTTTCGCTTGGCGGATTACTCACAAATCAACATTTGTATTTGTTGTAATCTCAACGAAAAATACTTCCTTAGCCTTCTTGTACTTTGGCCTGAATAATTTAGCCATCTTGAGCTGTTCTAACTAGATGAATATCATCCACAGTGTTAAATCTCAAATGTTTTAACGCCAAATCAGCCCTAACGTAAACTTCATTCACGTTCACGTTATCCGACTAGAGATAGTGGGTTCCGCTATTGAAGTAATGTGAGGTGAATTACTCTGATTGGCTCTTTCATCAATGATGTCAACATAGTGTCAATGTTTAGCATATGACGAGGGTGTGAAAACTCTCTAATGTCTTTATTCATCTCTGAAAAAGAATCTATTTCATCCCTTTTCACACAGTATTTTAAATAATTCTAACTTCTGAATATCTTTTTCAGGGAGCACAAACAACACTTCATTGTGCTACAGCAGAAGAGCTGGAAGGAAAATCCGGATATTTTTTTCGAAACTGTGATTTTTATGAACCCAAGGTGAAATTTGATCCTGATGTTGCTACGAAATTATGGAAAGTGAGTGAAGAAATGGTTGGATTCGATGATGACAATAGTGAAAACCAGTGATATGTGTATGTATTTTTGTATTCTGTAATGATTACTTAAGTCATGATGTAATTGGTCATTTTGTGCCAATACTTGGTTAAGGGTCTGATCTAGATTATAATTTTTTATGTGTAGTTATTTATGTACAATTAAATATCTTATCAGTTTTGAAGGAACTTGGAACAAGAGGTGAAAAAGTAATAATTGTTTAAGAACATAAAGTGCATAAAAATGCATCAACGCACAATAAAATTATATTAAAATAATTGGCCATGTTGAACGTATTTGATCCATTTCTGTTTTCAAATCTTTCCCTTCAGTATCAGTCAGTGATGAAGCTAAGTTGTAAATACTGTGGTGGGAAGACTTACAGGTGGACCTATGCACATGTTCTCCATCTCTTTCTACTAGCTATTGCATCATCTGGATTGCAACTTGGGTGGCAGGTATTTCTGCACAATCTTACAAGCTGATTCATTATTAAGTGAGATCTTAACATTGTATTGTATTGAATTCAGTTGGATACACAGTATGTCACTGTCACATTATGTCATTTACAGTCGCCAAAATCACTACAGTAGAACCCCGATTATCCGTCACTTTATTAACTGATTGGCAGATTATCTGACTGTCTTGCTCTCGCTCTTTTTTTTTGCTACAGAAATGTATGAAGTACTGTGCATTATATTAGCACGTTATTTTTTCTGGAGAGGGTTATTACAAGATTTCACCCTTACACAATACAGTAGCATGCAAATTAATCCGAACACGACATATTTTTACATTTTCTGTCAGTGTTGGCCTCACAGCTGCTCATATCACTTTAATTGACATCTGTAGTACGTGTAATTCCATTGTTGAAGGTCTGTCATTTTTTTTTTATAATATGTGACATTTTGCCTGTCGTTTTGTACTTATAAGCATTTCAGTTGTGTTGAAGACTTAATACTGCAATCCTGTGTACATTCTGTCGTCTTCACAAAGGGATACAACTCCACGAAAACGGTCTAAAATTATAACATTAGCAGAGCATTCTTCTATGACACAGAGGCAAATTGCTGCAGAATGTCACATCGGTTTGGCTACTGTTAATTCGATCATAAAACGATACAGGGAGACTGGATCCATCACACCCCAGAAAAAAGGGAACTGTGGCCGGAAAAGGAAGACTTCACCTGCAGATGATCGTTTAATTGTCAGAAAAAGTAAATTAACCCCCGAGTTAATGGCTACCACTGGGGCGAATATTCATGTCACAACAGTGCGGCGTAGGCTTTTGGAAGCTGGATGAAGGGCTCATAAGCCTATTAAGAAGCAACTGCTAACCCCTGTTATGTGCAAAAAACGCTTAATGTGGGAAAAATTACATCAACACTGGACAGTGAATGACTGGAAGAATGTACTTTTTTCCGATGAGTCTCATTTCGAGGTCCACGGCCACTGTGTTTCTTACGTACGGAAAGGATCCAAAAAAGTAACAGCAGCTCATCTTCAACAAGCACCCAAATACCCCCTAAAGTAATGTTTTGGGGTTGTTTTACACATGAAGGGCGTGGAACATTAATACCTATCAAGGGAATGATGAATTCTGACAAATATGTTCACTTATTGGAAACCAGAATCGTACCCCAGCTGCAAAAATCATTTCCAGATGGCAGAGGTGTGTTCCAACAAGACCTGGCACCATGCCATACGTCTCGAAAAACTACAGAATTCTTCAACAAGAAGAATATTCAGGTACTCCTCTGGCCAGGCAACTCACCCGACATCAACCCCATTGAGAACTTGTGGTCAATTTGCAAAAGAAGAATGCAAAAAATGGATTGTTCTACAAAGGAGAAGATGATTTCTGCCCTCATTGGTGTATGGTTTCGCAATGAAGAAATGAAGAATATTTGTGGGAAATTAGTGGAATCCATGCCAAATCATCTCAGAGCTGTTATTAGGAACAAGGGAGGCCACATAGATTACTGAGGTATGTCTTAGATCCTTTTTTTATCCCATTTGAGTGTTTTTGCATAAGTAATTACGTTGTTTGGATTAATTTGCACGCTACTGTATCTTTCTACAGACATCCATTACAAGGACGTTTTATTGGCTCTTAAAAACCCGTTGTTAACAATAGGGCTTAAATCAGTGAATTTCTGATCCACTACCTGGTGTATTGAATTGAAGAGGAACTTACGAAAATGTAAGCATTATTGACTAAATTTATGAAAATCTTTTATGATATGGATTATCCGAATTTTTTAATTAACTGCTCAGCCCATCCCCTTCATTACCACGGATAATAGAGGTTCTACTGTATAGAAAAACGAAAGGGAGTGATATAAAATATTTCAGGTTCCCGAAAAAGTGTAGAGTTTTCTGCAAAATGGGTCTGCAGTATGCCAAGACTTTGCTCACATTGTATTGGGTGGTAACATCTCATAATAATAATACATGCTTGAATGATAGTGAATTACAATTACTAAACAAAAAGTCTAAATTAAAATATGAAAGTCTAACTTTTAATAATATGAGTGTGCTTTATGTATTCTAATATTCATATATTTATTTCTACATCATGCTTACTGGCTATGGTTCGCCACTACATTTCTGTATATAAGCTACCCATAGCCTTCTAAATACAACATGTACTATTTATCTCATCATAGATGTGTGCTTTTTCTATGTTTTTTTATGCTCATAACTAGACATCAGATCTTTATGCCCTAAAAAATTAAGTTCTAGGTGCCTATATAGGTTGGAAACATATGTAAAATAGGTTCTTATTGTTTTAAAATAGGTACAATAATATTTATGAAAATACATCATAAGGGATATGAGTAAAAAAATAAATTACCTACTTAAAAATAGAGAAATGGCAGTATCGGTAATGCTTGAGAAAAATAGGCTTTAAGACAATTGCAGAAACTACAATAAATTTAACATTGCAAAAATGAAACAGATTATAGTTTTAGAATGTTATTTCAATGATGGATGAAACTTGTAATGTGCATTAAGTTAGTACCATGTGGTGTATGGGTGTCATGTTACCAAAAACTGTCCTTATATTCTGATCTACATTTGTATGGCCATGTATTAAATATAAATGTGTAGACACCTACATAAACACAGGCCAAGAATTTTTGTGAAATGAAAAATAAAATCCATATTCGTAGATGGATAAGAAAAAAGTTATTTTTATAATAAAAATTACATTTACCTCTTTATTACAGGCCTGGCACAAAACCACTTTCCCATCTGTCGTAAAACACAGGAAATCTGAAATTCATTGTTTTATTAATGCACTTTTGGAAGTTTTCAGTTTCGGCATTTTGTAGCACAAGCAGAGAAGCATAATACCAAAACTCCAACTGTTGCTCCAAGATATTTGAATTTTTCCACCTTTACGAAGGATAGATTTCCAATTTTATTATTTCCATTTCGTATTATGTTCTAGTTATGAACAGCAGTTAACTTTAATGCAGTAATTCATTTTATGTTGAAACAAAACGATATATGTAAGTTTTGTGTTTAGTTTTTTTATTTATTTTTATGTATATTCATTTATTTCTTTAATTTTTGGAATGGGTAATTTTAGTAATGTAATGTAATGAATTCTTTATTTATACTGGCAGAATTAAGGCCATAGGACCTTCTCTTACACTCTACCAGGTCACAAAGTATACAAGCAGTTAAAATTTAACAAAAAGTTAAAGAACAGAATACTAACATATTACAAAAAAATAATAATAATAGCATAATAAAATCGACACTAAACAACATGAAAATAATACCATAATAGTAAAAAAGAAAGTAAAATACATTGGAATATGGAATATAGTAAAAGCAACTCATTTAGTACAAATGGTTAATATGGAAAAACTTAAGGAAGAATATATCAAAATGGAATGTAATAAAATAATAATAAAAAAGAAAAGAAATATGAAAATTAAATAAAATTAACGATAAAAAGTCTATGATAATAAATTCATCGGCTGATAAAGAGAAAAAAAGGGGAAAGGAAGGAAAAAGAAATATAAAACTATGGCAGAGAAAAGGGCTTATAAGGGCTTTTAGGGTCCATTAGAAATATTTTTCTTCAGTTCTTATAGATTTTTTATAGAATTTTTTTCAAATTTGGTTTCATTTCCTTGCTGTCTTATGTACAAATCATAGTTGCTGTTTTTACACCACAAAAATCTTTATTTGCTAAGGAAACTGACCTTGATTGGGTGGTGATAGTGATGTGATAAGCTGTTGAAGAATATGGCAATGGTAGATTTTATATGTTAATTTGTTTTCATCAATAATTGAAAATGGCTCATAAATAAAATTTATATAATAGAAACAACAATACTATATACATAATGTGTAGTAATAATATTGTTGGCAAAAAATAGAAAACCTCTCATAAGCATGTTCTTAGGACTTGGAAGATTTTCCACTTTTGCCAACGATTATGTTGTATGTGCATTGATCCAATATAGTTTATATTCAAAATGAAATAAATATTGAAACCATCGATGAAATTATATTTTATGCCAATGCAAGTAGTGAGAAATAATGATCTGAAATCGTATTAAAGTAGGATTTTATCCTTTTTATATATTATCATCAATTTTCACACGTACTACAGCCTAAAGAAGAAATAAAAACTTTTGTAGGAAGTTTTGTGTCTTTCTTGCCAGAATAAATACTAGTTTAAAAATGAGGCACTATTCTGTGTTGCAGTATAGATTACAATCATGATCATCTATGAATTTGTAATAATACAATAAAAACAGATGCAAGACGTTATTTTGCTTTCTTTTATAAACTATATGCTCTTGTTTGTGTTTATTTTCACTCCATATATAGTCACTTGCCTGTAATTTATTAACTTTTATGATAATTATGGCATTTTAATGTAAATGTAATAAAGTTTTTTTTTGATAATTTTAAGGTAATTTGAAGCCACTGACATTCACCTTCTACTTATTTTGTATTTATGCATGAGCGTGTAGGATCTTTGTCTTGCAATTAATTTATTTCCTTCATTTGATTGTTTCTCATACTTTTCTACTGTGTCTTCCAGTGTCTCAGTTTCTGGACAAGGAGGTACAAATTGACAAAAGCCAATTTGTACTTGAGCTCAGTGTTCTGGGGATGCGGACCACTTTTGACACTGCATATGACATCTTGAATCCCTACAAGGTGGAGGACTTAATCTACACCACATTTGCTCTCATCTGTGGAGCAACGTATGAAATCTTCCTCGTTAGTAAGTGTACAGAGATCTTACGTACTCTTAGGAAATCTTCTTTTTAATCACTTGGTAACAAGTGTTGCTGAACTTGGTACACTTGAGATTTCTAATTAACTGTTCTGAAATAATTAGGATTTTGTTCATATTCAGTATGTAGGAATCAATTTATCAGGGAATGATGTACAGATGTATGAACCAACATTACACTCTATTCGACGAACTTATCAGCTTTGTTCTCAGTGCACATACATCGGAGTTATGAATTTTATTATAATCATAAAATGAAATTGAAATGAAAAAATAGAATTGAGAATAATATTAAGAAATGAAATGAAAATTAAAATTTTAAATAGAGTCGAAATTAAAAAAATAGTGTTAGAATGGAAATTAAAGTACAAAATTAAATTAAAATTAAAATTAAAACATGAAATTGAAATCAGAATTGAAGTTAAAATACTGATTTAAAATTGTAATTATAAACTGTAATTGAAATTAAAGGTAAAGTTAAAATTAAAATTTAAAAATGGAATATAATTAAAGAACTATATAAAATTTAAATTTGAAATAAATAAAGAAGAATAAAATTAAAGTTAAAAGTAATATTGATATAGAAAAATGAAATTAAAAATTATATTAAGTTAAAATTAAAATAGAGAAGTAAATTAAATTTAAAATAAAACAAATATATGTCTGGATAAATATACAATTAAAATTACTATTTGAAATCTGAATTAAAATTTAAAGATATTTTAAAAATTGATATTAAAATTAAATTTAAAGAACAAAATCGTAATTAAAATTGAAAAAAATTGAATTAAAAATCAAATTGAATTGGAAAAAGAAAATGAAATTAGAATTAAGGAATGAAATAAATATTAATAGCAGAGATGAAATGAAAATTACATTTAAAATTAATGAGTTAAATGAAATTTGTAATAAAAAAATAGAAAGATATTTGAAATGTAAATTAAAAAATAGAAATTGAATTGAAACAAATATGTCATTAAAATTAAAAGTAAAGATAAAATTGAAAAATTGAATTGAAATGAAAAATAAGTTAAATTGAAATTGTAAAAAGTTACATTTAGTATTTAAAAAAAAAAATGAAAAATAAATTTAAAATAAAATTTAAAATGTAGGCTAAAATGAAAATTAAATATGAAATCAGACGCCTGAAACTGTAAGACAAGATTTAATAGACAATATTTACATTAGAATTTAAACTCATGAATATTATAGGACATGTTTGAGATGGGCAGGCATGTAGCATGTATGGCCGAATGCAGAAATGCATATAGAATGTTAGTTGGGAGGGCGGAGGGAAAAGGACCTTTGGGGAGGCCGAGATGTAGATGGAAAGATAATATTAAAATGGATTTGAGGGAGGTGGAATATGATGGTAGAGACTGGATTAATTTTCCTCAGGATAGGGACCAATGGCTGGCTTATGTGAGGGCGGCAATGAACCTACAGGTTCCTTAAAAGCTAGTAAGTAAGAATATTACACGAATCATCAAGAAGTCATATTTTCATATTTTAAGAACAGATTTCAATTTAAAATTAAAATTAAAAAATGAAATTAAATTAAAAAATATTTTAAAATTGAAAAATGAAATTGAAATTAAGATAAAAGAATTGAATTAGAATTAGAATTAAGATGAAATTTAAAAATTAGACACAAATTGTAAATATATGATTAAAATTAAAATTAAGAAATGCAATTAAAAATAATAGAAATAGTAAATCAAAAAATGAAATTGAATTAAAAAATATGATTAAAATTGAAATTATAAAATGGAATTGAATTTAAAATTAAAACATAAAATAAAAAATTTAAATTTAAATTACAATTGAAATTGAAATGAAAAAAATGAAAATTAAATTAAAAAAGAAATTAAGAATAAAAATAAGAATTAAAGAATAAAATAAAAATTGAAATAAGAAATGAAATTAAAATTACAAAATTTAATTAAACCTGTAATTAAAAAATAAAAATAAATTAGAAATGGAAATTAAAAAAATGAAATGAAAATTGAAATTAAAAACAAATTAAAAATGAGATGAAAGTTAAAAAATGATATTGAAATTAAATTGAAACTGGAAATGAAATGAAAATTAAAATTAGAACATAAATTTCAAGTTAAAAAAAAATTGAAATCAGAATCAAAATTAAGAAATATAAATGAAATTTATGAATTATTTTATTCCCAGGAAGTTCAGATGCCTGAAGCTTTAAAAGAATATTTAATAGACAAAATTTACATTAGAATTTAGAAACTGTTTAATATTGTAAAACGGATTACTAGAAGCCATATTTTAAGAACTGATTCAAAATCACTTTTGAAATTTAAATGAAGAAAATGGAAATAAATTTGAAAAGAATAGTTAAAATTGAAATTAAGAAATGAAATTGAAATTGAAAAACTGAATATTAATTAATTTTAAATAAGAATAGAAAAATGAACGTATAAATAATTAGAAAATAAAACAAAAATTAAAAATAGGACTAGAAATTTAAAAAAATAATATAAAAATTAATATTAAAAAATGGAATTAAAACATAAAATTGAAATTGACATAAAAAATGACATTAAAATTAAAATAAAAAATGAAATTAAGAATTCAAATTAAAATGAAAAATGTAATTTGAATTGAAATTAAAATGAAAACATTTAAATTGAAATTAAATGATACAGTTAAAATTAAAATTAAAATTGAAAGATACAGTTAAAATTAGAATTAAAAATTAAAATTATTTATATACATAAATTAAAATTAAGAAAAAAAAAAAAAAGGAAATTGAAAAGAAAAAAATGAAATTAAAATGAACAAATGGAATTAAAATAAAAATAAATTAAAATTAAGAATAAGAAGGAAATTAAATCAAAAAGTATAAATTAAAATTAAAACTAAAACTAAAAATTCAAATTATGAAATGAAATTAAATTTAAAATGGAAATTAAAGATTAAAAGTACATTTAAGAAATAAATGTTAATAATATGGAAATGAAATGAAATATATAAATAAAATTAATTTGAAGAAATAAATTAAAAATTAAAGTAAGTTAAATTAAAGAAATTAATATAATAAAAATTAATGAAATTAATGAATTAATTTGAACCAAGTAAAAACATTAAATAAATAAATTTGAACAAGAGATTAAAGTAAAGATTCGATTGCATTGTTAAGAAATCACCTGAGATAAGACTTTGCACTGTAATTCCTTTTTCTGTTTCTTGGTTTGGTTTTATATTGATAATTAATCGATTAATTACTGGAGAGAGTCAAAGCAGCCTATCTGAAAAGAATGCTCTTCATCTCAAAATACACGCAAAGCAGAATAGCATATATTTTAGCAGACACAACCTACTTCATAGAGGACATGATGGCAACTCACAGCCTGGTACCAACACCACAAAGCATCAGATTCCTGCAAGACAGGCGACAAAAAGCAAAAGACATTAACCATAGACTCCTCAGCACACCAGCGATGACAAACAGCGAATGGAAGGAAGCCAACTACCACCTGCGCCATCTGTACACGAGAGTAGCAGCCCATGGACTACATCACCGAATATGCCTAACCAAGGGATACCACAGCCCCACCGACGGCTGCCAGTGCACCATATGTGGAGGACCATGCGATACATATCACATTAACGAATGCAAAGAAAGAACATTGACACTATCCCACTATGCAAACGATGCTAACTTTACTTAATCTTATGTACACAGTGTGTTTAATAAATATATTATTAAAAAATAGAATGAATTATATAAATAAAATGAAATAAATATATGAAATAAAATAAATAAATAAAATGGAGTGACAAATAAATTAATTATACTAAAAAAAATAAAATAAATCAGTTAAATTAAATTGTATTAAATAAATAAGTGATTTATATTATTTGAATTCAATTAATAAATGGAATAAATGAATAACATGAAATAAGTGAATTAAATTAAATTAATTTAATAATTAATTACATAACATTACATTAGTATATTAAATTATTTAAATAAATAGATCGACTATTGATCAGATTTTTTGTATTCGACAGATAATGGAGGAAAAATGGGATTATAAGGGTACAGTACATCAGTTATTCATAGATTTCAAAAAGGCATATGACTCGGTTAAGAGGGAAGTATTATATGATATTCTTATTGAATTTGGTATTCCCAAAAAACTAATTCGATTAATTAAAATGTGTCTCAGTGAAACATACAGCAGAGTCCGTATAGGTCAGTTTCTATCTGATGCTTTTCCAATTCACTGCGGGCTAAAGCAGGGAGATGCACTATCACCTTTACTTTTTAACTTCGCTTTAGAATATGCCATTAGGAAAGTTCAGGATAACAGGAAGGGTTTGGAATTGAACGGGTTACATCAGCTTCTTGTCTATGCGGATGACGTGAATATGTTAGGAAAAAATACACAATCGATTAGGGAAAACACGGAAATTTTACTTGAAGCAAGTAAAGCGATCGGTTTGGAAGTAAATCCCGAAAAGACAAAGTATATGATTATGTCTCGTGACGAGAATATTGTACAAAATGGAAATATAAAAATTGGAGATTTATGCTTCGAAGGGGTGGAAAAATTCAAATATCTTGGAGCAACAGTAACAAATATAAATGACACTCGGGAGGAAATTAAACGCAGAATAAATATGGGAAATGTGTGTTATTATTCGGTTGAGAAGCTTTTATCATCTAGTCTGCTGTCAAAAAATCTGAAAGTTAGAATTTATAAAACAGTTATATTACCGGTTGTTCTGTATGGTTGTGAAACTTGGACTCTCACTCTGAGAGAGGAACATAGGTTAAGGGTGTTCGCGTAGGCTTCATTGGTGTACATGGTGTGTGTATAAGCTTCAGGGCTTCTACCGCGTTGTCTTGGTGTTATTGGCCGACGTTTCGACCGCTGTGTTGTGGCCATCTTCAGAGCAGTTGTTGGATAAGGAAATAGTCTGCCAGTACTTATATATATAGTATATATATAGATGGCCACAACACAGCGGTCGAAATGTCAGCCAATAACACCAAGACAACGCGGTAGAAGCCCTGAAGCTTATCCACACAGGTTAAGGGTGTTTGAGAATAAGGTGCTTAGGAAAATATTTGGGGCTAAGCGGGATGAAGTTACAGGAGAATGGAGAAAGTTACACAACGCAGAACTGCACGCATTGTATTCTTCACCTGACATAATTAGGAACATTAAATCCAGACATTTGAAATGGGCAGGGCATGTAGCACGTATGGGCGAATCCAGAAATGCATATAGAGTGTTAGTTGGGAGACCGGAGGAAAAAAGACCTTTGGGGAGGCCGAGACGTAGATGAGATGATAATATTAAAATGGATTTGAGGGAGGTGGGATATGATGATAGAGACTGGATTAATCTTGCACAGGATAGGGACCGATGGCGGGCTTGTGTGAGGGCGGCAATGAACCTTCGGGTTCCTTAAAAGCCATTTGTAAGTAAGTAATGAATAAATAAATAAATAACTAAAATGAGATAAGTTAATTTAATTGGAATGAATTAAATAAAGTGATTAAGTTGTATTGAATTAGATAAATAAATGAAATAAAATTGAATAGAGAAATACTGTTAAGACGAAGATTGACATAAGTAAGTGTCATCATGATCATAATCACAGTGGAGGCTAGAATGTTTCCTGCATTATGTTTTAAATATTCCTTCCAGATTGGTTGACTGTATAAAGCTGATGATTCCAAAGAAAAACAGAAGATACATTAGAAGAAGAAGAAGAAGAAGAAGAAGAAGAAGCAGTGAGGAGATACCTTTCATAGTGGAAACCTGGGGATACAGAAACACAAATTAGTTCATGTATGTATCTGTTGGTAGGCGGCTGGGTAGCTCAGTTGGTAGAGCAGCTGGCTACGGACTGGAAGGTCCGGGGTTCGATCCCAGGTGGCGACAGGATTTTTTCTCGTTGCCACACTTTCAGAATGGCCCCGAGGTTCAGTCAGCCTCCTATAAAATTGAGTACCAGGTCTTTCCCGGGGGTAAAAGACGGTCAGAGCGTGGTGCCGACCACACCACCTCATTCTAGTGTCGAGGTCATGGAAAGCATGGGGCTCTACCTCCATGCCCCCCAAGTGCCTTCATGGCATGTTACCTTTTATCTATCTGATGGTAAAAGATCAACTTTGTGTGTAGATACAGTACTTGCGCAATTTATAGTTTTGAATTATTTCTTTTGCTGTTGCACAGATGGTTAATTTCCAGCACTAAGTCACTGGTACTTGTCGACTGATTTTGGCTTAATTGATATGAAATTTTCAATTTAGAAACCTCATACTTGTAGTGTGGGATGCTATTAAACGAGTGAGATTTTGAATTGACATGTGAATTTTATTGAGACACAGTATTTATTACTTTATTTAATTTAATGTCAATATAATGAACTTGTGGGAGCACCATCATTATTTTCGTTAAAGTGACATTGATTAGATTCGTATGCAAGTTATGGATTATTGGTTCGAATATTCACCCTTAATAAACATCTGTGGTTTACAAAATATGTAGCTGGAACACTAAATGCATGTAGCTGTTGTAGGGAGAGTAAAAAAGTAACTTTAATAACTGTTTCATTATTTGAATATGTAGAATAAGACTACAAACACTTGATGACTTTTCAACATAGTATAACAGGAACACTTGCATTGAACGTAGTGAGGACTATGTTGGAAAGTGATAAAGTGTTTGTAGTCTTATGTAGATATTCAATTAATATTATTATTATTATTATTATTATTATTATTATTATTATTATTATTATTTTACATAAAAGTCTTTAGCCCCTGAAATAGTGTAATAGACCTTAGAGTTAAAAAAACATTTCTTTATCATAAAAAGGCTTCTTAATGAGCCAATTACAATCATTGTGGCAGTACTTTTCTTTAGTGCTTTGGTATAATAACTAATTTTACGCTAATAGTTATAGAATAGTTATAAAGACTAATGTGTATCTTAACCCTTTGCAAATGCATAGCAAGATTTATTACATTTGTTTGGTTGTTTGGTGTTGTAGTGTTGAATACTGACACTTGGCAAGCTGCAGTGGTGGTCACAGAGAGTGGAAAGAGAGCACAGAGGAAGCAGATTGAACACAAAGAAGGAGAGAGAGCACAGTGAGTACAGAAAGAGAAGAGAGAGGACAGAAAGAGCACAGATAAGATAGAGAGAACACAGAGAGGACAGAGAGAGCACAGTGAGGGCAGAGAGAGAATAGAGAGGACAGTTGGAGAAGAGGGACGACAGAAAGGGAATGTAGAGGACATGGTGAAAATAGAGAGAACAGAGAGGCCAAAGTGAGTACAGAGAGAGTACAAAGGACGTAAATAGAATACAGGGAATGCAGATAGAGTTCCGAGATAAAAGAGAGGGCAGATAGAGTACAGAGAGAAAGTAGACAGGATAGAGAGATCACTGAGAGTGCAGAGAGAGAAAGTAGAGAGGAGCAAGAGACAAAAGGGAGGGCGGATAGAGCAAAGAGAGAAAGTAGAGAGGATAGAGAGATCACTGAGAGGGTAAACACAGAACAGAGAGGGCAGAGACAAAGTAGTGAGTAATGAGAGACAACAGAGAGGACAGGGAGAGCACAGACGGGACAGGAAGAACACAGAGAGACAGGGATAGCAGAGAGGGGACAGAGAAAGGAGAAGGAAAGCAGAGAATGGACAGGGTGAGCACAGAGGGAAAAGGGAGAGCACAGAGGGGACAGGGATAGCACAAAGGGACAGGGAGAGCACAGACGGAGCAGGGAGAGGACAGAGAGAAGACAGGAAGAGCACAGAGGGGACAGGGAGAGTACAGTGGGACGGGGAGAGCACAGAGGGAACAGGGACAGCACAGAGGGACGGGCAGAGCACAGATGGAACAAGGAGAGCACAGAGGAAACAGGGAGAGAACAGAGGGAACAGGAAGAGCACAGAGGGGACAGGGAGGGCACAGAGGGGACAGGGAGGGCACAGAGGGAACAGAGGGGACAGGTAGAAACCAGAAGGAGACACGAAGAACACAGATGGGGCAGGGAGAGACCACAGAGGACAGGGAGAGACTAGAGGGGACAGGAAGAATTAAAAGAGGGCAGGGAGAGACCATAGGAGACAGGGAGAACACAGAGGGGACAGAGAGAGAAAAGAGGGGACAGGAAGATCACAGAGAAGAGAGAGGGGAGAGAGGGTGTGAGCAGAGGAGACACGAAGAACACACAGGGAAGACAGAGAGAGCAGAGCGGGCAGGAAGAGGCCAGAGAGGACAGGAAGGACACAGAGGGAAAAAGAGAGAAGACAGAGGAGGCAGGGAGAGACCACAGGGGACATCAAGAACACAGAGGGGGCAGAGAGAGACCAGTGCGGACAGAGAAAAGACAGAGGGAACAGAGAGAGACAGAGAGGGCAGAGAGAGACCAGAGGGGTGAGGGAGAGACCAGAGGGGACAGGAATTACACAGAGGGGACGGAGTGAAAACACTGGGTACAGAGGGGACAGGAAGGACACAGAGTGAACAGAGAGAAGACTGGGGGCAGGGTGAAGGCAGAGGGGAAAGGAAGAACACAGGGAACAGACAGAAGACACAGGAGGCAGGGAGAGTCGGACAGGACGAACACAGAGAGAATAGGAGAAGACAGAGGGCACAGGGAGAGACCAGAGTAGACTGGAAGAACACAGAGTGAACAGAGAGAACATACAGGAGGCAGGGAGAGACCAGAGGCAATAGGAAGAACGCATGGGAAACAGAGAGAAGACAGAAGGGACAGGAAGAACACAGAGGGGGATAGAGCGAAGATAAAGGAAGCAGGGAGAGACCAGAAGGGACAGGACGAGCACAGAGGGAAAAGGGAGAAGATAGAGGAGGCAGGGAGAGACCAGAGTGGACAGGAAGAACACAGAGTGAACAGAGAGAAGATAGAGGAGGCAGGGAGAGAACAGAGGGGACACGAAGAACATAGAGGGACAGAGAGATGATAGAGGGGGCAGGGAGAGACCAGAGGGGAGAGGAAGAATACAGAGGGGACAGAGAGAAGATAGAGGAAGCAGGGAGAGACCAGTGGATACAGTAGATGATAGAGGGGGAGAGACCAGAGGGGACAGGAGGAACATAGAGGGAACAAAGAGATGATAGAGAGGCAGGGAGAGACCACAGGGGACACGAAGAACATAGAGGAGACAGAGAGATGATAGAGCGGGCAGAGGTAGGGAGGGACTAGAGGGGACAGCAAGAATACAGAGGGGACAGAGGGAAGATAGAGGAGGCAGGAAGAGACCAGAGGGAACAGGAAGAGCACAGAGGGGACAGAGAAGATGGAGGAGGCAGGGAGAGACCAGTGGGTGCAGGAAGAACACAGAGAGGACAGAGAGATGATAGAGGGGACAGGAAGAACATATAGGGGACAGAGAGATGATAGAGCGGGCAGAGGTAGGGAGAGACCAGAGGGGACAGGAAGAACATAGAGGGGACAGGGAGAGACCTGAGGGGACAGGAAGAACATAGAGAGGAGACAGAGAGATGATTGAGGGGGCAGGGAGAACACAGAGGGGGCAGAGAGATTATAGAGGAGCTACGGAGAGACCAGAGAGGAGAGGAAGAAAATGGAGGGGACAGAGAGATAGTGGGGGCAGGAAGAGACCAGAGGGGGCACAGAGAAGATAGAGGAGGCAGGGAGACACCAGTGGATACAGGAAGAACACAGAGGGGACAGAGAGATGATAGAGGGGGCAGGGAGAGACCAGTGGGGACACGAATAACATAGAGGGGACAGAGAGATCAGATAGAGGGGGCAGGAAGAGACCAGAGGGAACAGGAAGAACATAGAGGGGACAGAGAGATAATAGACGGGGCAGGGAGAGACCAGAGGGGACAGAGAGTTGATAGTGGGGGCAGTTAGAGACCGGAGGGAACAGGAAGATCATAGATGGGACAGAGTGATGATAGTGGGGGCAGGGAGAGACCAGAGGGGACAGGAATAATTCAGAGGGGACAGAGAGAAGATAGAGGAGTCACGGAGAGACCAGAGGGGACAGAGAGATGATAGAGGGGGCAGGGAGAGATCGGAGGGGAAAGGAAGAATACAGAGGGGACGGAGAGAAGATGGAGCAGGGAGGGAGAGACCAGAGGGGACAGGAAGAATACAGAGTGGTCAGTGCGAAAATAAAGGAGGCAGGGAGAGACCACAGGGGACAGAGAGATAACAGAGGGGACAGAAATAAGTTAGAGGAGGCTGGGAGAGACAAGAGGGGGAAAGGAAGAACAAACAGCGGACAGAGAGATGATAGAGGGGGCGGGGAGAGACCAGAGGGGACAGAGAGAAGATAGAGGAGGCAGGGCGAGACCAGAGGCGACGGCAAGAAAACAGAGCGGCCAGAGAGAAGATAGAGGAGGCAGGGAGAGGCCGGAGGGACAGAGAGGGCGCAGGGTGAGACCAGAGGGAACAGGAAGTACAGAGAGGGGCAGACAGATGATGGAGGGGGCAGGGAAAGACCAGAGGGGACAGGAAGAACATAGAGGGGACAGAGAGAAGAGAGTGGAGGAAGGGAGAGACCAGTGGGTACAGGAAGAACATAGAGGGGACAGAGAGATGATATAGGGGACACGGAGAGACCAGAGGTGACAGGAAGAACATAGAGGAGACATGGAGAAGATAGAAGAGGCAGGGAGAGACCAGAGGAGACAGCAAGAACACAGAGGGGACAGAGAGAAGAGAGAGGAGACAGGGAGAGACCAGTGGGAACAGGAAAAACATAGAGGGGACAGAGAGTTGAGAGAGGGGGAACGGAGAGACCAGAGGTGACAGGAACAAGACAGAGGGACAGAGAGATAATAGACGGGACAGGGAAAGACCAGAGGGGACAGGAAGAACACAGAGGGAACAGAGAGAAGATAGAGGAGGCAGAGCGAGACCAGAGGGGACAGGAAGAACACAGAGGAGACGGAGAGAAGATAGAGGAGGCAGGGAGAGACCAGTGGGTACAGGAAGAACACAGAGGGGGCAGAGAGATGACAAAGAGTGCAGCAGAGATATCAGAGGGGACAGGAAGAAAACAGAGGGGGCAGGGAGATGATAGAAGGGGCAGGGAAAGACCAGAGGGGACGGGAAGAATACAGATTGGACAGAGTGAAGATAGAGGATGCTGGGCGAGACCAAAGTGGACAGGAATAATACAGATGGGACGGAGAGAAGATAGAGAAGGCAGGGAGAGACCAGTCAGTACAGCAAGAACACAGAGGGGACAGAGAAATGATACAGAGGACAAGGAGAGAACAGAAGGGACAGGAAGAACATAGAGGGGACAGAGAGATTATTGAGAGCGCCGGAAGAGACGAGTTGGGACAGGAAGAATACAGAGGGGACAGAGAGATGAATGGGGGACAGGGAGAGACCAGAGGGGACAGGAACAACAAAGAGAGGACAGAGAGATGATAGAGGGGGCTGAGAGAGACCAGAGGGGACAGGAAGAATACAGAGGGCACAAGGATGATAGAGGAGGCAGGGAGAGACAAGAGGGGACAGAGAGATGATAGAGGTGACAGGAAAAATACACAGGGGACAGAGAGAAGATAGAGGAAGCAGGGAGAGACCAGTGGGGAGACGATGATCATAGAGGGGACAGGATGATCATAGAGGGGACAGAGATGTAATAGAGGGGGTAGGAAGAGACCAGAGGGGACAGGAAGAATACAGAGGTGACAGAGAGATGATAGAGAGGTCAGGAAGGACATAGAGGGGAGAGAGATGATACAGGGGGCAGGGAACGACCAGAGAGGACAGCAAGAATACAGAGGGGACAGAGAGAAGATAGAGGAGGCAGGGAGAGACCAGACGGGACAGGAAGAACACAGAGGGGACAGAGAGAAGATAGAGTAGTCAGGGAGAGACCAGTGGGTACCGGAAGAACACAGAGGGCACATAGAGATGATAGAGCGGGCAGAGGCAGGGAGAGACCAGATGGGACAGAGATGATAGAGGGGGCAGGGAGAGAGTAGAGGGTACAGGAAGAACATAGAGCGGACAGAGAGAAGATAGAGGGGGCAGGGAGAGACCAGAGGGGACAGGAAGGAAACAGAGGGTACAGAGAGATGATAGAGGAGGCAGGGAGAGACCCGAGGTGACGGATAGAAGATAGAGGAGGCACGGAGAGACCAGAGGGGACAGAGAGAACATAGAGGGAGCAGAGAGATGATAGAGGGCGCAGGGCGAGACCAGAGGGGAGAGGAAGAATACATTGGGGACAGAGAGATGATAGTGGAGACAGGGAGAGACCAGAGGGGAAAGTTAGATCATAGAGGGGACAGAGACATGATAGAATGGGCACGGAGAGACCACAGGGGACAGGAAGAACATAGAGGGGACAGAGAGATGATAGAGGGGGCAGGGAGAGACCAGAGGGGACAGAGAGAAGATAAACGAGGCAGGGAGAGACTGAAGCTGAGAGGAACATCATAGAGGGGACAGAGAGATGATAGAGTGGGCAGGGAGAGACTACAGGGGACAGAGAGAAGATAGAGGAGGAGGCAGGGAGAGACCAGAGGGGACTGCAAGAATACAGAGGGGTCAAGGAGAAGATAGAGGAGGCAGGGAGAGACCAGAGGGGGGCAGGATGAACATAGAGAGGACAGAGAGATGATAGTGGGGGCAGGGAGAGACCAGAGGGGACAGAGAGAAGATCGAGGAGGCATAGAGAGACCAGAGGGGACAGGAAGAACACGGAGGAGACAGAGAGATGATAAAGGCGCAGGGCGAGACCAGAGGGGACAGGAAGAATACATTGGAGACAGAGAGATGATAGTGGAGACAGGGAGAGACCAGAGGGGACAGAGAGATGATAGAGGGGGCGGGGAGAGACCAGAGGGGACAGGAAGAGCATAGAGGAGACAGAGAGATGGTAGAGGGGGCAGGGAGAGACCAGAGGTGACAGGTAGGTCATAGATGGGACAGAGAGATGATAGAGGGGGCAGGGAGAGACAAAAGGGAACAGAGGGAAGATAGTAGAGAAAGGGAGAGACCAGAGGGAACTGGAAGAGCACGGTGGGGATAGAGAGCTGAGAGAGGAGGCAATGAGAGACCAGAGGAGTGAGGAAGAATACAGAGGGGACCGAGAGAAGATAGAGGAGGCAGGGAGGGACCTGGGTGGACAGGAAGAACATAGAGCGGACAGAGAAATGGCAGAAGGGGCAGGGAGAAACAAGAGGGAACAGAGGATATGGTAGAGGAGGCAGGGAGTGTCCAGAGGAGACAGTAAGAAAACAGAGGCCCAGAGAGAAGGTAGTGGAGGTAGGGAGAGACCAGTGGATACAGAAACAACAGAGGGACAGAGAGATGATAGAGGGGCGGGAGAGTCCAGAGGGGACACGAGGAACATATAGGTAACAGAGAGATGATAGCGGGGGCAGGAAGAATGCAGAGGGGACAGAGAGATGATAGAGGAGGCAGGGAGAGACCACAGGGGACACGAAGAACATAGAGGAGACAGATGATAAGATAGAGAGGGCAGGGAGACTAGGGAGGGACTAGAGGGAACAGCAAGAATAAAGAGGGACAGAGGGAAGATAGAGGGCAGGGAGAGACCAGAGGGGAACAGGAAGAACACAGAGGGACAGAGAAAGTCAGAGGAGGGCAGGAGAGACCAGTGGACAGAAAGAACACAGAGGGACAGAGAGATGATAGAGGGGACAGGAAGAACATAGAGCGGGCAGAGGTAGGGAGAGACCAGAGGGGACAGAGAGATGTTAGAGGGGACAGGGAGAGACCTGAGGTGACAGAGAGATGATTGATGGGGCAGGGAGAACACAGAGGGGGCAGAGAGATTAGAGGAGGTACGGAGAGACCAGAGAGGAGAGGAAGTAAATGGAGGGGACAGAGAGACGATAGTGGGGGCAGGGAGAGACCAGAGGGGGCACAGAGAAGATAGAGGAGGCAGGAAGACACCAGTGGATACAGGAAGAATACAGAGGAGACAGAGAGATGATAGAGGGGGCAGGAAGAGACCAGTGTGGACACGAATAACATATAGGGGACAGAGGAATGATAGAGGTGGCAGGAAGAGACCAGAGGGGACAGGAAGAACATAGAGGTGACAGAGAGATGATAGACGGGGCATGGAGAGACCAGAGGGGAGAGAGAGATGATAGTGGTGGCAGTTAGAGACCGGAGGGAACAGGAAGATCATTGAAGGTACAGAGTGATGATAGTGGGGGCAGGGAGAGACCAGAGGGGACAGAGAGAAGATAGAGGAGCCACTGAGATGACCAGAGGGGACAGAGAGATGATAGTGGGGGCAGGGAGAAATCGGAGGGGAAAGGAAGATTACAGAGGGGACAGAGAGAAGATAGAGCATGGAGGGAGACACCAGAGGGGACAGGAAGAATACAGATTGGACAGAGCGAAAATAAAGGACGCAGGGAGAGACCAGAGGGGACAGAAAAAAGTTAGAGAAGGCAGGAGAGACCAGAGGGGACAGGAACAATACAGAGGGACAGAGAGAAGATAGAGGAGGCAGGGAGAGACCAGAGGGGAAAGGAAGAACAAACAGCGGACAGAGAGATGATAGAGGAGGCGGGGAGAGACCAGAGGGGATAGAGAGAAGATAGAGGAGGCAGGGCGAGACCAGAGGGGACGGCAAGAAAACAGAGCGGCCAGAGAGAAGATAGAGGAGGCAGAGAGAGGCCGGAGGGGACAGAGAGATGATAGAGGGGGCAGGGAGTGACCAGATGGGACAGGAAGTATACAGAGGGGACAGAAATAAGTTAGAGGAGGTAGGAAGAGACCAGAGGGGACAGCTAGTATACAGAAGGACAAGGAGAAGATAGAGCAGTCAGGGAGAGACCGGAGGGGACAGATATGAGACAGAGGAGGCAGGGAGAGAACAGAGGGGTGATAAGAGAAATAGAATAAAGAGAGACAGAGGGAGAGATAGAGGGGCAGGGGAGAAGAATAGGGGGAACAGGAAGAACATAGAGCGGACAGAGAGATGATAGAGGTGTCACGGAGAAACCAGAGGGTATAAGAGATGATAGAGGAGGCAGGGAGGGACCACATGGGACAGGAGGAACTTTGAGGGTCACAGAGATGATAGAGTTTGTAGGGAGAGACTAGAGGGGAAAGGAAGAACATAGAGGGGCCAGAGAGATGATAGAGGGGGCTGGGATAGACTAGAGGGGATTGAGAGATGATAGAGTTGGCAGAGGGAACAGAGAAGACAGAGAGGGCAGGAAGAACATAGAGGGACAGGGAAGAACCAGAGGGACAGAAGAAAGACAGAGAGGGACAGAGGAGAGAAAGGAGGCAGGGAGAGACCAGTGGATACAGGTAGAACACTTAGGGACAGAGAGAGATGATAGAGGGGCAGGGAGAGACCTGAGGGGACACGAAGAACATAGAGGGGACAGAGAGGTATAGAGGGGGCAGGTAGAGGGCCCAGAGGGTACAGGAAAATTATACAGGTGCCAGAGAGATGATAGAGGAGGCAGGGAGAGACCAGAGGGGACAGAGAGAACAGGGGGCAGAGAGAACAGAGAGGGAGGAGAGAGATAGAGGGACAGGAGAGAACACAGGGACATGGAGAAGATAGAGGGGCAGGGAGAGACAAGAGAGACAGAAAGAATACAGAGGGAACAGAGATAAGATAGTGGGGCAGGGAGAGACCAGAGTTGGCTGGAAGAACATGGAGTGGACAGAGAAATGATGGAGGGGTCAGGGAGAGACCAGAGAGGACAGAGAAAAGATAGAGAAGGGAGGGAGACCAGATGGGACAGGAAGAACACAGAGGTGTCAGAGAGCAGAGAGAGAAGGTTGGGACAGACCAGAGTGGACAGGAAGAACATAGAGCGGACAGAGAGATGATAGAAGGGGAGGGAGAGAGGAGAGGGAAGAACAGAGAGGGAGAGTTAGAGAGAGGCAGGAGAGACCACAAGGGACAGAAGAACATAGAGGGAACAGAGAGATGATAGAGAGGGCAGGGAGGGACCAGAGGGACAGAAAGAACAGAGGGAAGAGAGAGACAGAGAGGGCAGGGAGAGACTAGACCAGAAAGAAGGAATAACATGGAGGGACAGAGAGATGATAGAGAGGGCAGGGAGAGACAAGAGGGACAGAAGAATAGAGAGGGAACAGAGAGATAAGACAGAGAGGGCAGGGAGAGACTAGAGGGGACAGAAAAAATACAGAGGGACAGAGAGAAGATAGAGAGGGCAGGAGAGAGACAGAGGGACAGGTAGAATAGAGGGGACAGAGAGATAATAGAGGAGCAGGGAGAGACCATAGGGGACAGGAAGTATACAGAGGGGGCAGAGAGATGATAGAGAAGGCTGGGAGAGACCAGAGGGGACAGGAAGAACATAGAGGGTACAGAGATAAGACAGAGATTGGGGTCAGGAGAGACCAGAGGACAGAAAGAACACAGAGGGACAGAGAGAAGATAGAGAGGGCAGGGAGAGACCAGAGGAGAGAGGAAGAATACAGAGGTGACAGAGAAAATAGAGGAGGCAGGGATAGACCAGAGGGTACAGAGAGAAGATAGAGGAGGCAGGGAGAGACCAGAGATGTCAGAGATGTGATAGAGAGGGCAGGGAGAGACCAGAGGGGACAGAGGGAAAATACAGGTGGGGCAGGAAAAATGCAGAGGGGACGGAGAGAAAATTGAGGAAGCAGTGAGAGACCAGAGAGCACTGGAAGAACATAGAGCGGAAAGAGAGATGATAGAGGGGGCAGGGAGAGTCCAGAGGGGACAGTAAGAATACAGAGGGCATAGAGAGATGATAGAGGAGGCAGGGAGTGACCAGAGGGGATAGGAAGAATATAGAGGAGGCAGGGAGAGACCAGAGGGGACAGAGTAGATAGAGGAGACAGGGAGAGCCAGAGGAGACAGAGAGATGATAGAGGGGCAGGGAGAGACCAGCGGGGACAGGAAGAATACAGAGGGACCGAGAGATGATAGAGGAGGCAGGGAGAGACCAGAGGGTACAGGCAGAACATAGAGGGGTCAGGGAGATAATAGAGGGGCAGGCAGAATACATAGGGTACAGTGAGAAGATAGAGGAAGCTGGGAGAGACCAGAGGGGACAGCAAGAATGCAGAGGGGACAAAGAGAAGATAGAGGAGGCGAGGAGAGACCTGAGGGCACAGATAAAAGACAGAGGAGGCAGGGAGAGAACAGAGGGTTGAGAAAGAATAAAGAGGGGACAGAGTTAAGATAGAGAGGGGGGACCAGGGGGGACAGGAAGAACATAGAGCGGAATGAGAGATTATAGAGGAGGCATGGAAAATCCAGAGGAGACAGGAAGAATACAGAGGGGACAGAGAGATGATAGAGGAGGCAGGGAAAGACCAGAGGGGACAGGAAGAATACAGAGGGGACAGAGAGAAGATAGAGGAGGCAGGGAGAGTCCAGAGGGGACAAAGAAAAGACAGAGGAGGCAGGGAGAGAACAGAGGGGTGAGAAAGAATACAGAGGGGACAGAGTTAAGATAGAGGAGTCAGGGGAAGACCAGAGGGGACAGGAAGAACATAGAGCGGACAGAGAGATGATAGAGGTGTCACGGAGAGACCAGAGGGGATAGAGAGATAATAGAGGAGGCAGGGAGAGACCAGATGGGACAGGAGGAAGTTAGAGGGTCACAGAGATGATAGAGGGGGTAGGGAGAGACTAGAAGGGAAACGAAGAACATAGAGGGGACAGATAGATAATAGAGGGGGCAGGATAGAACATAGGGGAACAGAGATAAGAGAGAGAGGGACAGGGAGAGAGAGGACAGAAGAACATAGAGGGGACAATGAGGTAATAGAGGGGCAGGGAGAGACCAGAGTGTACAGCAAGAATACAGAGGTGACGGAGAGAATTTAGAGGAGGCATGGACAGACCAGCGGGGACAGAGAGAAGATATTGGTGGCAGGGTGAGACCAGAGGGGACAGGAAGAACATAGAGGGGGCAGGGAGAGGCCAGAGGGGACAGAGATGAAATAGAGGAGGCAGGGAGAGACCAGTGGATATAGGAAGAACATAGGGGGGACAGAGAGGTGATTGGGGTGCAGGGAGAGAACATAGGGGACAGGAAGATCATAGAGGGGACGGAGAAATGATACAGGGGCAGGGAGAGACATGAGGGGACTGCAAGAATACAGAGGGTTCAAGGAGAAGGTAGAGGAGGCAGGGAGAGACCAGAGTTGGGCAGAAAAACGTAGAGGGGACAGAGAAATGATAGAGGGGTCAGGTAGAGACCAGAGGGGACAGGGAGAAGATAGAGAAGGGAGGGAGGCCAGAGGGGACAGGAAGAACACAGAGGTGTCAGAGAGCAGAGAGAGGAGGCTGGGAGAGACCAGAGGGGTGAGGAAGAATACAGAGGGGACAGAGATTAGATAGAGGAGGCAGGGAAAGACCAGAGTGGACAGGAAGAACATAGAGCGGACAGAGAGATGACAGAAGGGACAGGAAGACACCAGATGGAACAGAGAGAAGATAGAGGAGGCAGGGAGACACCACAAGGGAGAGGAAGACCATAGAGGGCGCCGGGAGAGACCAGATGGGACAGGAAGATTACAGAGGGGTCAGAGAGATGATAGAGGGTATAGGGAGAGACCAGAGTTGACAGGAAAAACATAGAGGGGACAGAGAGAAGATAGACGGGGCAGGCAGAGACAAGACGGGACAGAGAGATGATAGAGGATGCAGTGAGATCAGAGGTGACAGACAGATGATAGTGGTAACAGGAAAAATACAGGGTGGACAGAGAGAAGATAGAGGAAGCAGGGAGAGACAGGAGGGGACAGATTGATCATAAAGGGACAGAGATAATAGAGGGACAGGGAGAGACCATAGTGGACAGGAAGTATACAGAGGGGACAGAGAGATGATAGAGAAGGCTGGGAGAGACCAGACGGCACAGGAAGAACATAGAGGGGGCAGAGAGATGATTACGGGGTCAGAGAAAGGCTAGAGGGGACAGAGAGAAAATAGAGGAGGCAGGGGGAGACCTGAGGGGACAGGAAGAATACAGAGGTGTCAGATAGAAAATTGAGGAGGCAGGGATTGACCAGAGGGGACAGAAGATAGAGCAGGCAGGGAGAGACCAGAGATGTGATAGAGAGGGCAGGGAGAGATCAGAGGGGACAGGAAGAATACAGAGGGGCAGAGAGAAAATTCAGGAGGCGGGGAGAGACCAGAGATGCAGGAAGAATGGAGAGGGAACAGAGAGAAAATAGAGGAAGCAGGGAGAGACCAGAGAGCACAGGAAGAACATAGAGAGGACAGAGAAATGATAGAGGGGGCAGGGAGCGAAGACAGGGGACAGGAAGAATGCAGACGGGACAGAGAGATGATAGAGGTTGCAGGGAGAGGCCAGAGGGGACAGGAAGGACATAGATGGGACAGAGGGATCATAGAGGGAACAGGAAGAGATCAGATGGTACAGAGAGAAGATAGAGGAAGCAGGGAGAGTCCAGAGAGGACAGGAAGATAATAGAGTGGACAGAGAAATGATAGAGGGGAAGGAGAGACAGAGAAAGAAAGAGAGAGAAGACAGGAGAGACAGACGGGACAGAGGAAAGGAGGCAGAGGGAACAGATAAGAGGGCAGAGAGAGACAGATGGTGGACAGAAGAGACACAGAGGAACAGAGAATACAGAGGGGACAGAGAGATGTTAGAGGATGCAGGGAGAGACCAGAGGGGAGAGAAGAAGGACATAGAGGTGACAGAGATAGAGGGGGCAGGGATTGACCAGAAATGGCAGCAAGAGCACAGATGGGACAGAGAGAAGATAAAGGAGGCAGGGATAGACCAGAGGGGACAGAGAGAAGATGGAGGAGGCATGGAGTCACCGGAGGGGACAGGAAGAACATAGAGGGGACAGAGAGATGATAGAGGCGCAGGAAGAGACCAGAGGTGACTGGAAGAACACAGAGGGGACAGAGAGATGATAGAGGAGGCAGCGAGAGACCAGAGGTTTCAGATATAAGATAGAGGAGTCAGGGAGAAACCAGTGGATACAGGAAGAACACAGAGGAGACAGAAAGAACCAGAGGGAACAGAGATAAGATAGAGGAGAGAGGAGAATACAAAGAACACAGGGGACAGAGAGATGATAGAGGAGGTAGGGAGAGACCAGAGGATACAGGAAGAACATAGATGGTACAGAGTGATGATAGAGGGGGCAGGAAGAATACAGTGGGGGACAGAAAGAAGATAGAGGGAACAGAGATAAGACAGAGAGGGACAGCAAGAACTAGAGGGACAAAAAGAAGATAGAGGAACAGAGATAAGCAGAGGAGGCAGGAAGAACATAGAGGGGACAGAGAGAAGATAAAGGAGGTAGGGAAAACCAGACGGGACAGGAAGAATACAGAGGGGACAGAGAGAAGATAGGGGAGGCATGGGGAGACCAGAGGGGACTGGAAGAACATGGAGGAAACAAAGAGATTATTGAGGGCGCCGGAAGAGACGAGTTGGGACAGGAATACAGAGGGCCAGAGAGATGAAAGAGGGCACAGGGAGAGATCAGAGGGGACAGGAAGAACATAGAGAGTACAGAGAGTTGTTAGAGGGGGCAGAGAGAGGCCAGAGGGGACAGGAAGAAAATAGAGGGCACAGGGAAGATAGAGGAGGCAGGGAGAGACCAGAGGGGACAGAGAGAAGATAGAGGAAGCAGGGAGAGACCAGAGGGGACAGGAAGATTATAGGGGGGACAGGAAGATCATAGAGGGGACAGAGATGTAATACAGGGGTCAGGGTGTGACCAGAGGGGACAGGAAGAATACAGAGGGAACAAAGAGATGATTGAGAAGTCGGGAAGAACATAGAGGGGAGAGAGAGATGATAGATGGGGCAGGGAAAGACCAGAGAGGACAGCAAGAATACAGAGGGGACAGAGAGAAGATAGAGTAGGCAGGGAGAGACAAGACGGGACAGGGAAAACACAGAGTGGACAGAGAGAAGATAGAGGAGGCAGTGAGAGACCAGTGGGTACAGGAAGAACACAGATGGGACATAGAGATACAGAGAGGGCAGGGAGAGACTAGAGGGACAGAAAGAACCAGAGGGGGACGGAGAGATGATAGAGGGGGCAGGGAGAGACCAGAGGGGACAGAGAGATGATTGAGAGGGCAGGAGGGACTAGGGGACAGAAGAACATAGAGCGGACAGAGAGATGGTAGACGGTGCAGGGATAGACCAGAGTGGACAGGAAGAAAACAGAGGTTACAGAGAGAAGATAGAGCAGGCAGGGAGAGACGAGTGGTGACAGGTAGAAAATAGAGGAGGCACGGTGAGACCAGAGAGGAGAGGGTGAACGTAGAGGGAACAGAGAGATGATAGAGGGCGCAGGGCGAGACCAAAGGAGACAGGAAGAATACATTGGGGACAGAGAGAGGATAGTGGAGACAGGGAAAGGCCAGAGGTGAAAGTTAGATCATAGAGGGGACAGATATATGATAGAGTGGGCAGGGAGAGACCAGAGGCGACAGGAAGAACATAGAGGGGACAGAGAGATGATAGAGGGGGCAGGGAGGGACCAGAGCGGACAGGAAGTTCATAGAGGGGACAGAGAGATGATAGTGGGGGCAGGGAGAGACTACAGGGGCAGGGAGAAGATAGAGGAGGCAGGGTGAGACCAGAGGGGACTGCAAGAATAGAGAGGTGGGAGGGAGAGACCTGAATGGGGCAGCAAGAACATAGAGGGGACAGAGAGATGATAGTGGAGGCACGGAGAGACCAGAGGGGACAGACAGAAAGTAGAGGAGGCATGGAGAGACCAGAGGGGACAGGAACAACACGGAGGGGACAGAGAGCAGAGTGAGGAGTCAGGGAGAGACCAAGAGGGGTTAGGAAGAATACAGATGGGACAGAGAGAAGATGGAGGAGGAAGGGAGAGACCAGAGTGGACAGGAAGAACATAGAGGGGACAGAGAGATGATAGAGGGGGCAGGGAGAGACCAGAGGGAACAGAGACAAGATAGAGGAGGCAGGGAGAGTCCAGAGGGGACAGGAAGAATACAGAGGGGACAGGAAGAATATAGAGGGGACAGAGATATAATAAAGGAGGCTGGGAGAGACCAGAGAGGACAGTTAGATGATAGAGGTGACAGGAAGAGTACAGGGGAACAGAGAGAAGATAGAGGAAGCAGGGAGTGACCAGAGGGGACACGAAGATCATAGATGGGACAGAGAGATAATAGAGGGGGCAGGGAGAGACCATAGGGGACAGGAAGAATACAGAGGGGACAGACAGATGATAGAGAAGGTTGGGAGAGACTAGAGGGGACAGGAAGAACATTGAGGGGACAGAGAGATGATAGTGGGTCAGGGAGAGACCAGAGGGGACAGGAAGTATACAGAGGGGTCAGAGAGAAGATAGAGGAGGCAGGGAGAGACCATAGGGAACCGGAAGTCATGGAGGGGACAGAGATGGTAGAGGGTGAGGGACAGACCAGAGGGGACAGCAAGTATACAGAGGGGACAGAGAGAAGATAGGGGAGACAGGGAGAGCCGAGAGGGGACAGAGAGACGATAGAGAGTGTAGGGAGAGACCAGTGGGGACAGAGAGATGATAGAGGGGGCAGGGAGTGACTAGATGGGACAGGAAGTATACAGAGGGGACAGAAAGAAGTTAGAGGATGTAGGAAGAGACCAGAGGGGACAACAAGATTACAGAGGGACAAGGAGGAGATAGAGCAGGCAGGGAGAGACCGGAGGGGGGCAGGAAGAACATAGAGGGGACATTGAGATGATAGAGGGGCAGCAAGAGACCAGAAGGGAGAGATTGATAGAGGAGGCAGAGAGAGGCAGGGAGAGACCAGAGGGGATGGGAAGAATACAGAGTTGTCAGAGAGAAGATAGAGGAGGTAGTTAGTGACTAGAGGGGCAGGAAGAACACAGAGGCGACAGAGAGATGATAGAGAATGCAACGATAGACCACAGGGGACAGGAAGAACATAGAGGGAGCAGAGAGATGATAGAGGGCGCTGGGAGAGACCAGAGGAGAAAGGAAGAATACAGTGGGGACAGAGAGATGATAGAGTGGACAGGGAGAGACTAGTGGGGACAGGAAGAACATAGTGGGGACGGAGAGATGATAGAGAGAGCAGGGAGTGACCGGAAGAGACAGGAAGAATACACAGGGAACACAGAGATGATTGAGGTGGCAGGTAGAGACCAGAGGGGACAGGAAGAATATAGTGCGGACAGAGAGATGATAGAGGGTGCAGGGAGAGACCAGAATGGACAGGAAGAAAACAGAGGGGACAGAGAGAACATAGAGGAGGCAGGTAGAGACCAGACGTGTCAGATAGAAGATACAGGAGGCATGGAGAGACAAGAGGGGACAGGGAGAACATAGTGGAAACAGAGAGAGGAGAGAGGGCGCAGGGCGAGACCAGAGGGGTCAGGAAGAATACATTGTGGACAGAGAGATGATAGTGGAGACAGGGAGAGACCAGATGTGACAGAGATATTATAGAGTGGGCTGGGTGAGACCAGAGGTGACAGGAAGAACATAGAGGGGTCAGGAAGAATTCAGAGGGGACAGAGATAAGGTAGATGAGGTAGGGAGAGACCAGAGCGGACAGGAAGATCATAGAGGGGACAGAGAGATGATACAGGGGTCAGGGAGAAAACACAGGGGACAGAGAGAAGATAGAGGAGGCAGGAAGAGACCAGAGAGGGCAGGAAGAACAAAGAGGTGACTGAGAGCAGAGAGAGGGGGCAGGGAGGGACCAGAGGGGTGAGGAAGTATACAGAGGGGACAGAGAGAAGATAGGGGAGGGAGGGGGAGACCAGAGGTGACAGGAAGAATACAGAGGGGACAGAGTGAAGATAGAGGAGGCAGAGACTAGAGGTTTCAGAGATTAGATAGAGGAGGCAGGGCGAGACCAGTGGATAAAGGAAGTACACAGTGGAGACAGAGAGATGATAGAGGGCTCAGGGAGAATACAGTGTGGACAGAGAAATGATAGAGGAGGCAGGGAGAGACCGGATGGTACAGGAAGAACATAGAGGGGACCAACGAGTTAGATACTATAGAGAGGACAAAGATCTCAGAAAGTTGAAGACAATTGAACATTGATCCGCCATGTTTCGGTTAGTCAAAACAAAGGGGCGTGGCTCGGATGATGTAGGAAATAACTGTGATGAAGTTAGTATTATTGTGAATTGAGTTACATATTAAGACTCTGTTAATAAGTAAAAAGTGAAATACACACAAAACTTTACGTTTTATAACAGCTGTAGGCCTATGTTTTATTAGTTTCACTAAATATAGCCCAGATATTAAATGACAAGCTATACTCGATGCAACCAAAGCAAAGCACCTAAAAACGGATGAATTTAATCGGCAGAAGAAAAATAAATAATTTTTTGACTTCGTCACAAATTTAATTACCTTACAGCTAGTCTAACCTAATGTGAAATCATGTAATTCAGTGCTCACCAGGTGATTTCAAGAGAGACGACGTATGTAACTAATAGGAGTAAAATATAGGAAAGGTAGTGGCGAAAATTTAAAAAAAAATATCCAGTAATTAAGTTATTTAGAAAATTCATTTGAAATTGGAATTAACACAGAGAACTTTTGAAAACTGAAATTATTAAAACTACAAATAATCTCTTAGCATGCAACATAATAATTAAAGAATGACACTAATAGAAAGTTACTCATGATCATAACTCACCACATTTATTGAAACGATAAGATACTTACGATTAACATTGTTATCAGAAACAACAGGAGCCACAGCTAGGTACACTTATTTTCGCGTGTTGGAGACATCATGTAGTCTAATATAGTTTGAAACAAATATTGTCGCGTGATGGAGACATCGTGTAGTCTAATATAATTTGAAACAAGCATTGATCTCACACGTGTCTCGCACCTAAGCAGAGGCTTTTGCAGAATAAAACTGTTCTTACATTATTTTGAACAATAATGACAAATTGTGTGTGATGCAAGTGCTAACTTTCCTCTTCGGTAACAAAAAGTGCCCTAACGCATTAATAAAAGAAAATTGGAGAGGCCCTATAAACACAATAAATACTAAACTCTTTGATGGTACAAACTTATTAATACAGATATTTGCTTATGCTCAGTCCCTCTTATCTTATAATTCTCTGGCGGCATTGGTACGTGTATTGAGAGGGTTTAATTATCCAGCAACGAATATTATGATTTACGGTACATTTCATTTAAATCTGAGGAATGAGACATTTTTGGAAATTTTAAAGTCTTAATTATTACTTTTTCATTTATAAATCAGCTTTTACAAAACCTATAGCGAAATGTTTAAATGAAATATT